>JAFEMH010001000.1:0-560977 GCA_022495995.1 Adenophora triphylla var. japonica
GCTTACCACATCCTTCTTCACGATATCCGAAGTATGCTCATCGAGCTGCTGGTAGAAATCTCCCTCTTGGTGCTTCCGGAAGAAATGGCCTTTGATTCCTTTGCACCCCGCTTCCTTCTCGGAAAAGTAGCCAATTCCAAAGCAAAGTGTTGAGGAGCCACTTTTGGTCGGATAGAGCCTAGGAGGCATTTTTCCCAAGTTGAATCGAACTAAAGATTTGTTTGTTTTCTCTCGACCTCCCTCCTCAAATCTCCCTACGAGGTTGCTCTCTCCCTTCTCGCCGTCGCCTCCCTCTCAATTTCCCTAAGTCTAATTTAATTTCAAATAACATGGCGTGGTGTGATTTTTTAATAAATCAGTCCACTGTGGTCCGTTACATGTCGTGCGACATACTAAGCCCCACTGTGGCTTTCGATTTTTACAATTTTGCCCACTCAAGGCTCCATTTTTACAATTTTGTCCCCCGTAGGCCTCTTTTACCCTTTTATGCTCCCCCGGCATTTCTAATTTCGCTTTCAATCCGAGTTTTTCCTCCGGTCCCCACATTGGCCTATTTTACAAATTTGCCTCTCTGTGACTCGGTTTATTTGCCCTTGGCATTTTCAATTTTATTTTTCAAATAATCAGGGTACATCCCAGTTTTCTTATACAAAAATTATCCAGGATATCGTTCCACTCTTTCTTTTTACAAAAAACTATTGATTCCTTCCCTACTTCTCTGTGCAGAAATCCAACCTTTTTCGCAATCCTCCGTTATGCGCCAAATGGGATAACGCTTCCTCCCGAGGAAATTCTCCAGTTATCGCATGAAATGGGATAACGCTTCCTCCAGGAAATTCTTCTTCGATTATCGCCTAAATGGGATAACGCTTCCTCCGGAAAAATTCTCCGTTAATCAGCCAAATGGGATAACGCTTCTCCGGAAATTCTCCGTTATCGCCAAATGGGATAACGTTTCCTCCGGGAAATTTCTCCGATTATTGCCAAATGGGATGATAACTCCTGCTTTCTCCTGGAAATCCTACGTTATCGCCAAATGGGATAACGTTTCCTCCGGGAAATTCTCCGTTATCTCCAAATGGGATAACGTTTCCTCCGGAAAATCCTACGTTATCGCCAAATGGGATAACGATTTCCTCCGGAAAATTCTTCGTTATCGCCAAATGGGATAACGATTCCTCCGGGAAATTCTTCGTTATTGCCAAATGGGATAACGATTCCTCCGGGAAATTCTTCGTTATCACCAAATGGGATAACGATTCCTCCGGGAAATTCCTACGTTATCGCCAAATGGGATAACGTTTCCTCCGGGAAATCCCACGTTATCGACAAATGGGATAACGTTTCCTCCGGGAAATCCTACGTTATCGCCAAATGGGATAACGTTTCCTCCGGGAAATCCTCCGTTATCGCCAATTGGGATAACGTTTCCTCCGGGAAATCCCCCGTTATTGCCAAATGGGATAATTTTTCTTGTTAAAAAATTTCAGTTATGGCCGGAAGGCAATAACATTTCGCTTTATTTCGATCTCCGTTATTTCCGAATGACGGAATAATATTTCGACCTTTTTTCGCTTTATTTCGATCTCCGTTATTTCCGAATGACGGAATAATATTTTGACCTTTTTTCGCTTTATTTCGATCTCCGTTATTTCCGAATGACGGAATAATATTTCGACCTTTTTTCGCTTTATTTCGATCTCCGTTATTTCCGAATGACGGAATAACATTTCGACCTTTTTTTCGCTTTATTTCGATCTCCGTTATTCCAAGGTGAAGGAATAACATTTCGACTCAATAAAAGCTCGAACTACGACCTGGCTTAATTCCCCCGGGATACGTAGGTAGCCTCCTGTAGGTTCAGCCAATTTGTCACCTATGACGCCCCCTTTCCCCAGTGGATTCTGAACTACGATCAAGGCTTGATTCCTCCGGGATACGTAGGTAGCCTTTCATGAAAGGTCCAGCCACTCGACCAACTTGGTCACCCAATCCGTCTCGGCATTCGCCAGATTGGATCCTTTTCTATCGACAACCCCACTCGCCACGCAAGTGACGTTGCCGAGGGGCTTCAGTAAGTACCCAAATCTGGCTCATGCCTTAGGTTAATTTTCGGCAATTCCGGTAATTTTTCCTGTAATTCCTCGGACTTTCCTACAGTTCCGGAATAATTTCAGAAATGTTCCAAGCCTTTTAAGGGCTAAAGGGAATGCTTGGTAATTAAGAAACACGTTTTTCTTAATTCCAAAACCCTTCTAGAAGACTGCCACCTTGCATGTTTCTAGAAGGGACTGGAAGTGGCTACTTATGTCGTGCGACATAATAGGCCATGAAAAACTTCTAGAAGCTTGCCACCTTGCATGTTTCTAGAAGAATCTTGAAGTGGCTACTTATGTCGTGCGACATAATAGGCCATGAAAAGTTCTAGAAGGTTGCCACCTTGCATGTTTCTAGAAGGAAAGCAGTTATGGCTTGTTATGTCGTGCGACATAACAAGCCCATGCAGGCAGCCTATAAATAGAGGTCTTCACCTCTCATTTTGGACACACCTTTTCCACCCCTCAGTCCCCCTCTATAGGGAATACGCCCAGAAACCTCCTCTCTCCTCACATACCTCCCAAACCACACCAAATCAATCCCACACACACTTCCCACACACACGCTTCATATACACATCAAGAACCAAGGAGTTCTCAAGGAACCAAGGCTCAATTTCAGCCCCGGAAGTTGCTGTTTTGAAGGCCCCTATGTCTAACTTGATATAGGGAGTCGTGGTCTTCAAGGGTAACGATTTTCTACCCTTTTCCACTCTCTATTTACTTTGAATGTGAAATCTCTATGCTAAATGCGTTGATAATGTTGTTTTTCTGATTAAAGATGCATACTTTATCCTCATATTGCTTAGATTCATATCCATTTGCATACTATCGCATGTAAAAGCCCCGGTTTGGCTTGGTTTTGCATGAACACTCAAGATGAGTGTGGATCCCTCATATCCACACCCTCTTGAAGCGTTCATTATTGATAAACATGCTCTCTGAGATTTGTTTGTGAAGTAACTTAACCATTTTGGTACCTTGTTACCTCTGCAAATCTCAGCTGTTTAGGCTTCTGCAAAATGGCTTGTTATGTCACGCGACATAGGCAGCCTATGTCACGCGACATAAGTAGCCAGTTTGCAGAATCCTCATCTTTTCAATTGTAATCTGATGTTTGCCTTTTCTAATGCATCAATCTGCATTTAAACTAAAACATTTGCATACAGAGCAGCATCATTTGCATCAAAAGAACATCTTTGTACATTAAATGCTATTTTCCAACATAAAGATACCTTCTTTACACAAAAATCATTTCTTTACACAAAAAGCATCCCTTGCAACCAAAAGACATTCTTTACACCAAAAATGTCATCTTTTCACTAAAAGTATCATTTTTTTATCATGCATTCCCCCATGTCCCCATTAGTAACCTTGGAACGGACCGGTGTAAAGGTCTTATCTTTACATCGTTCCTTCCATTAAAGGTTCCATAATTTCTTTAGAAAGGGACAACCTTGAACCCTATATCTCCGATTATCACTTAAGATGAGTATGAAGCATCTATACGAGCTCGACCGTCTTAAAGTGTAGGATTGATGGGCTAAGGACATTCCTTCCTAAAGAACCTCATCTTTGACTACAAAGAGAGTCATTCTCTCGATCACGCAAGTCCCAAGGTCCAAAAAAAAATGCGATGATCACAAGTCCAAGATGAGGGCGGGATCATAATCCCGAATACATAAAATCCAAGAAATCCCGAGCGACAACCAACAAATGGTTTGTACGTCCGGAAGACGACTTGGGACATTCCCTCCTTATCATCAAACACATGCACACAAGAAAGCACGCAAGCAAGCACGATTAATGGGATCTTGGGAGACTTGCTCCGGCAAGGCACCTTGGGTGAATGACGATCCATTCTTCCCAAGGGGTAACTTAACCTCCGAACCCATAAAACCTTTTTTTCAAAGTTTTGAGGTAATCAAAATGGCGTGGCGACTCCGTTTTTCAAATTAAACCGGATGTCTTCAAACTCGCGTGAATCCAACAAACACAAAAATTTGGGCACACATTCACACCAGCACGTTGTTGTCGCGGTAGATTATTTCACGAAATGGACGGAGGCAAAAGCTTTAGCGACAATCAGCGAAGACCAAGTTATCAAGTTTGTGCAAGAAAATATTTGGTGTAGGTATGGGGTTCCCCGAGCAATCATTTCAGATCATGGTACTCATTTTGGAAAGAAATTCTCGGCAGAATGTGCAAGAGTTAATGTTAAACATTGGATGTCAGCGGTATACAGGCCACAGTGCAACGGTCAGGCGGAAGCGGCAAACAAGCAGATCATTGTAACTTTGCGCAAAAACCTTGAAGGAAGGGGAGGAGCATGGCTTGAGGAATTACCTATAGCTTTATGGTATGTGCGAACCACTGTCAAAGGCTCAACAGGGGAAACTGCCTTTGCCCTTACATATGGATCAGAGGCTATGGCGCCTGCCGAGATGGCGCTGCCGACATATCGGGTTGCTTATTATGATGAGGCGAGAAACGGACAAAGGCGGTGCAATGATTTAGATTTGATTGATGAAAAGAGAATGTATGCGAAAATGAAAATGATCAATTACAATCAAAGGATGAAGGCCAAGCATGACAGGCGAGTTAATAAAAGATCTTTTGATGTCGGGGATTGGGTCCTGAGAAGTGCAGAGGTGACTGGAGCCAAGCCAGGTTTTACCAAGTTGAGCGAGAGGTGGGAAGGTCCATTCCAAGTGTCGAGCGTGGTGCGAGAAGGGACGTACAAGTTGCGAAAACAGGATGGTGAAGAGCTGAAGAATGCTTGGAGTGTTGACCATCTCAAGCGATTCTATCAATGAAGCCGCAGCTGAAATTACCCGGATCCGAGAAGGCCTCGCGGCCCCGGCATCTGGCATCTTTCGCGTTGGAGGTGTCTCGCCGTTTTGCTTTCGCATTTTGTAGAGTCGCCACGCCGTTTTTATTAAGCCCAAAACATTGAAAAAGGGCATCAGTTTAAAGATAAATTTTAAACTGTTTTTGTGTGATGAGATTTTGAGTTCGGAGGTCGAGATGACTCCTCGGGAAGAGAATATTAGAATATTAGAGCTCACTCCGAGTAGCCTCGTAAAACGAGTCTTTCGGATACCCCTAATATCCTTTAAATGTTGTGTGTGTGTGTGTGCTTTTAAAAATGCATGCTTTGTATCGGATGTTTACATTGTATTGAAATGTATTGAAATAGAATAGGAAGGAAGCCTTACCAATGTTGGTTAAAACCGTGGTCTGCTCTTCCGCAGGAATAGTGTTTGAGGTCGGAGTAGCGTTCGGATTGCCTGGGATGCCGGTTGTCCGGACGGAGTTTCGGCGTGAGTTGAGGTTGTAGGCTGCGTTCGGGCGAGAGGTTCGGCGTGCGTGGGGATTGTCGGGATCACTCGGGGCGCAGGTTCTAAGGCGTGCGTTGTGGTGGTCACTCACTGGGCGGGGATTTCGGCGTGGTTTGGGATCGTCGGTTTGACTCGGAAAGAGCGGGACACCGTGGAAAGACCGAGCAAGGCCTCGGAGTACCACGAGGGGCCTCGCAGTACCTCGAGAGTGCCTCGGGCGGCGCGGGAGCGTCTCGGGAGCGCTCGGAGAGGCTTCGGAGCACCTCGAGGCTCGGAAGGCCTCGGAATGATCCGAAGGGCGGGAATGCCTCGAAAGGTCTTAGAAGGGAGCCGAAGGCTTAGGGAGGAAGAGAGAAGAGGAGGTGTGAAAAAATGAGGAGGGAAGCCCTCTATTTATAGTAAAAATTTCGGAGCAAAGAGGTCCGTACGGACCTTCTTGGTTAGTCTGAATTTTGGTTTTCCTCGATTTGAGGGAATGCAATGATGGAGAATATTTGGGAATGATGATGTTCCCTGAGCACATAAGGTCCGTACGGACCATCTTGCATGCAAGAGGTCCGTGCGGACCAACTCTGCATGGAAACCATCATTTCGCCCGGGATTTGAGGGAATATTGTGGACTTTAAGGGGATTTAGTAATCATTGAAACAAAGAGGTCCGTACGGACCTTAATTGCTTTTCTGATTTCTGAAAATTCCTAAAAGGTCCTTTTGTCCCTTTTATCCCGAGAAAGGCTCCTCCACTTGGTTTGGTTGGGGGTTTGAGAGGGTTTTGAGAGGGTTTTGAGTGAGAGAGGTCCACCGAGACCGCGTGGATGAGTGCGGTGTTTCCGGTGTTTGAAGTGGAGTGATCCGGGATTGGGGTACTTACGAAGCCCTCGACGACGTCAGCTTATGAAAGAAGTGGGGCCGCCGATAAGATAAGGGTCCTAACTGGATCGCGTCTTTGGGAGAGGAAGTGACCGTGAGGGTCAAAGTGAGGACGTGGTGCGTGTCCTTTTGGGTGACCGTTTAGGTCAATAGCCGGACCACAGTGATAGGATTCCTACGTATCACGGCGGGAATCAAGCACAGTCGTAGTTCGGGTGTGGGGTGAGTGTTACGTGAATGCGGGCGTGGTGGTGCCACAGGAGTGTGACAGTGACCGCCGAGGTCAGGTGGTAAGGACGTGGTGGCCGCAAGGTGACCACATAGGCCGGTGATAAGGACGCTGGTGGCGTCCCGGGTGACCGTATAGGTCGGTGGATAAGGACGTACGTGGCGTCTGGGTGGCCGTGATAGGTCGGTGATAAGGACGTGGTGGCGTCTGGGTGACCGTATGTCGGTGATAAGGACGTGAGTGGCGTCCGGGGTGGCCGTATAGGTCGGTGATAAGGACGTGGTGGCGTCCCTGGTGGCCGTATAGGTCGGTGATAAGACGCGTGGTGGCGTCGGGGTGGCCGTATAGGTCGGTGATAAGGGCGTGGTGGCGTCGCGTGGCCGTATAAGTCGGTGATAGAGGCGTGGTGGCGTCCGGGGTGACCGTATAATCGGTGATAAGGCGTATGGCGTCTGGGTGGCCGTGATAGGTCGGTGATGGCGGACGTGGTGGCGTCGGGAGTAGTGGGCGTATAAAGTCGGTGATAAGGGCGCGGTGGCGTCTGGGCGGCCAGATAGGTCGGTGATAAGGACGTGGTGGCGTCTGGGTGGCCGTATAGGTCGGTGATAAGGGCGTGGTGGCGTCTCGGCGACCGATAAAGGTCGGTGATAAGGACGTGGTGGCGTCCGGGGGGCCGTATAGTCGGTGATAAGGGCGTGGTGGCGTCGGGGTGGCCAAGATATAGGTCGGTGATAAGACGTGGTGGCGTCCAGCCGGTGACCAGATAGGTCGGTGATAAGGACGTGACGCGCGGCGCCCGGGTGACCGTATAGCTCGGTGATAAGCCGTGGTGGCGTCAAGGCCCGGTGGCCGTATAGGTCGGTGATAAGGACGTGGTGGCGTCCGGTGACCGTATAGTCGGTGATAAGGACGTGGTGGCGTCGGGGTGGCCAGGTCGGTGATAAGTGGTGGCGTCTGGGTGACCGTATAGGTCGGTGATAAGGACGTGGCGGCGTCCTGGTGACCGTGATAGGTCGGTGACAAGGACGTGGTGGCGTCGGGAGTGACCGTATAGGTCGGTGATAAGGACGTGAAGGTGGCGTCGGGGTGACCGTATAGGTCGGTGATAAGGACGTGGTGGCGTCTGGGGCGGATGATATAGGTCGGTGATAGGGCGTGGCGTCCAGGGTGGATGTGTCGGTGATAAGGACGTGGTGGCGTCGGGGTGGATAGGTCGGTGATAAGGGCGTGGTGGCGTCCGGTGACCGTATGGGTCGGTGATAAGGACGTGGTGGCGTCTGGCCGTATAGTCGGTGATGCGTGGTGGCGTCGAGTGACCGTATAGCAGTCGGTGATAAGGACGTGGTGGCGTCGCGGTCAGATAGGTCGGTGATGCGGACGTGGTGGCGTCAGGGGCGACCGCATAGGTCGGTGATAAGGACGTGGCGGCGTCCGGGGGCGACCGTATAGGTCGGTGATTAAGGCGTGGTGGTGTCCTGGCGCATGTGATTTGAGGTCGGTGATAGACGTGGTGGCGTCCGGGATCCGTATAGTCGGTGATAAGGCGTGCGTCCGGTGACCGTAGGTCGGTGATAAGTGACGTGGTGGCGTCCGGTGACCAGATAGGTCGGTGATGGGCGGACGTGGTGGCGTGGCGCCCTGATAACTGCAAGGCCCGGCGTCAGATAAACAAAGGTGCCCTGGCGCGTGGTGACCGTATCGGTGATAAGGGCGTATGGCGTCTGGTGAAATGGTCGGTGATGACGTGGTGGCGCCCCGGTGACCGTTAGTCGCGATAAGGCGGTGGCGGGTGATAGTCGAGAGACGTGGTGGCGTCCGGGATGGAAGTTTACGATTTTCCTAATCGGGTGGTTTAGGCCTTCCGCCGAGATATTGTGAGGACTTGAATCGTCTTTTGATCATGGTGCCACGCCTGGGAGGACTTTGAATCGTCATCCGGGGCCGCAGTGTGAGGCGTGGCCGCCTTGTGATTCGAGGCGTAGATGCCATTTGTGTTTTTGCATGATGTAGAAGGTCGGACTTACGATGATTGCTTCGTGCTTGGTGCCGTTGAAGTGGGCAAGGATGATGGCCGATGATTGCTTCACCATTCGCTGGCGTTTTGCCTCGGTGACTCAGGGACTGAGGTGTTCGGCGGGTGCTTGTTTTGCCGTTGGGCAAGGATGATGGTCGGTGTTGGGGATATGCGCCTTGCATGACTCTCGACTTGTCGGGGAAGCTCTGGCTTACTTCGATGGCGGTGCTTGCGTTGCCGTTGAGGTGGGCGAGGCTCGGCTTACATCCGGCCGCGGTGCTTGAATTGGGGATGTACGACCAGAGGGGCCCTTTTGGGAAGATGACTTCGGACCTTCGGGCTGGTTGAGTTGTCGTTGAGCGTTTGAGGCGTCTTGCGCCCAATATTCGTCTTAGGTATCGTCTTCTTGAATTGCCGCTGAGCGCGTTGAATTGCCGTTGGAGCGGGCGAGATCGGTCTTACCGGTGGTTGATTTGCCGTTGAAGTGGGCGGAGTCCGGTCTTACGCTTGACGGCCGGTGGTTGATTTGAAGCTGGGGTAGAGGTCCGGTCTTACGCTTGACGGCCGGTGGTTTGCCGTTGAATCAGCGAGGTCCGGTCTTACGCTTGACGGCCTGAAGCCGTTGGTGGAGGTAAGAAATGCATTCCGTTTGATTCCCTGCTCGAATATTTTGAATGCTAGAACTAGGTTTTAGTTTTTCGCATTTTTGAATTTTTTGTTATTATTTTATGCCTTTTTTGTGAAATTCTTGATGAATTGTTGAAAATGGACATGTAAAAATTGTTGGTATGTGTATTTTGTGCAGAAATGTGTAGATTAGCTCTTATTTGTGAAAATAAAGTGCCTATCTAGTGAATTGCATGCTTTGGTGTTTTGTACCGTATGCTATTTATGAATGTACATTATGAGAAAAGTTTGTCGTGTAGTGACAATTTTTGTACAAAAATGTGACATGTGCCGTTTTCAGGACGGGTTATATGTGAAAGTGTGTGCCGTGTGGATTTTCTTTTTGAGAATGTGCTATATAGTGTGTCGTGTTTTGGGTGACGGACTTTCAGGGGAAAATATGTGCGATATGTGCCGTGTTGGGACGGATTTTCTTTTGAAAATGTGTCGTGTAGGGTTTAATCCCCCCCCCTTTTTTTTTCTTTTGAGAAAAAGTGTACAGTGTGTGCCGTGTTTTGTGACGGACTGCATGGAAAAATTATATGTATAATGTATGTGAAAATTATGTGCAATATGTGCCGTGTTTTGTGACGGGTTATATGGAAAAATTATATGTATAATGTATGTGAAAATTATGTGCAATATGTGCCGTGTTTTGTGACGGGTTATATGTGCCTTTATATTAAGTACTGTGATTGACGTACCTTGTCTTTGTGTTTACTCGCAGGATGCGGGGCTTACGGCCGGGAAGGCCAAGAGGATGAAGACTCGGGGATCGCTCGAGGCATTGTGGAGCTATGGCAAATGATGCTCGATATTTCCGTGGGCGGTAGGCCGAGTCCGGAGGTTGGTTTATGCTTCGCCTAGGTGTGTTCGTTGAGAACTGGTGGAGTGTCGACACGAGGAAGAACAAGAGTGTCTTCCGGGCCTTTTCGAAAGTATTGGTGGGATACCACCCACACCTTCCACCCGAGCCGGGGCGAGGTGACAGGTGGCGCCACCGATTTTGCTGCTATTCTTAGGGCTCTTCCTTCAAAGGGGCGCTGTGAGGTGGAGACATGATCTCGATGATGTTGACCGAGAGCCGGGCTTTGAGCCTCGTCCTCGCGAGGGCACGGGGATGCTGTACGGCGACGTAGAGATGAGGATCACGGCCAGTATTGGGGCCTACATCCGAGTGCACCGGGGCCAGTGGCAACAGCGCCAACATTCTTCTTCGTGGTATGCACCGTCCGAGACTTTGTTCTCGAACCACGCGACCGCAGCCTCCTCGTCTTTGCCTGTTGGAGAGCTTGACCGATCTGAGATAGGCCCGTGCAAGACACGTTGCCTTGGGCGAGCGAGTACTCGGCGAGCTCTACTTCTGGCTGGACCGGTTTAGCTGGGCACTGATCAGCCTGCTGAATTACGCCTCTGTTCACTTTGCTCGAGGTAATGCGTTTATCGCTTGTTTTTGTTTGCAGTAGCAACCGTCATTTCTCTATGTCATTATATTGTATTGTCTGTGACCGATGGCCTTCTCCGTTGCTTTTGTCACGGGTGTGGCTTTTTAATGAGGTTTTCCAAGTGTTGCTTCCGTAGGATAGGGATCCCAGTGCATTGTTTGCGTACTCGCTATTACTTTGGGACGGGCTCGTACGGCGGAGGGAAAGAGGAGGACTGCAAATGGGGGGGAAGCTCACTCTTGTCGCACTACGGGGATGTGCGGTGTGAGCCGCTTGGAGCGGGATAGCCGGCTGAGAGGTTTGTCTACATTCTCCGTGGGCCCGGCATGAGGGGGATTAGTTTGAGGAGAGGGGCCTCCCGAGGTGACAGCTGGGCTGCTGGAAGATGCCGCGAGGCTTCCGACCAGACGCCTATGCACTGGGAGCGGAGTCTTCAAGGCGTGGTCCCTGCGTGTGCTTCCAGTGGCTCCGAGGGGACCCTCCCTTTCGGGATGCTTGATTCCCGGACATGGATGTGCCGGACTTCGAGAGGTACTCTTGACGGTGTCGGCTTGGCTTGAGGAGTCTCACTCTCAGACGGCGATGGAGTCACCGGGGCCTTCGTGAGGAGGAAGGCGAGGACTCCGCCCTGTGCACTGTACCGGCGCCGGGAGAGTAGAGGCTGCCCCAAGCGAGGCTCCCGAGAGGTTCCGATGCCGGACCGGGATTTTACGTGACGTCCGCTGGGACTTGACTGCAGGATCGGTGAGAAGGAGGGTGTACGTACCCATTCGGAGCGAGCTCCTGCCCGC
Organism: Adenophora triphylla var. japonica; assembly: GCA_022495995.1. Lineage (NCBI taxonomy): Eukaryota > Viridiplantae > Streptophyta > Magnoliopsida > Asterales > Campanulaceae > Adenophora > Adenophora triphylla. Next base: position 11,452 of record JAFEMH010001000.1, read on the forward strand.
ATACAAGTGCGACTCCCCGACAGGCGCACGCGAGCTGAGCATGTGCTTGACTCTTTTCCATCTTGGCATCTTTTCTGCAGTTTTCTCTTTTTGTTGTTGAGTATAACCGCATTTGATGAGAGCCGTTTCGCTCGCTTAACATCGGCTGCGCAGTCCCCCTAGGAGTAGCCTAACGATATCTTAGCCGGCTCATTGCCGTTACGTGGCGACGCGCTCCTTCGCTAAGAAGATGGCGTCGAAGGTGTCCTGGTCGATCATTCGCGCGTCGTGTGCCGGCGTACGAGCACTATGCCTTCGAGGCAAATTCCCAGGACGTCTCTCTTCTCATTTAGAGGCGAGCCGGAGCCGCAGCGGAGAGGGCACTTTGAGTGGACGGCATAAAGCATGGATGCCGGGACTTCTTCGGGAGCTTCAGGGGCCTTCGAGGGAGCAAATGCCTCTTTTATCGGGGCCTACATGCCTTCGCAGACGGCGCACTGCGCACAGGCGAGGGTTCTCTCGAGCACTCTCTTTCTTTGATCCTTTCGCCGGATTTGATCCTCTTCTCCGAGTACTTCTCGTGGGAGCCTCAGCGGGTGCCTCATTCGACGACGAGGAGGGAATGTGCACGGGCGAGTCACTCGCTGATGCCCGAAGCTTTTCTTTCATTGGAGGATCTTGGCGAGGAGGATGAGTGATGAGGATTCTCGAGTAGTATTCATTTGCTTTCCCTCTTTTCATATCCCTCCCTCTCTCTTCTTTTTTTTTGTACACAGTAATAAAACACAATGTATTTGCACATGGCAGCTGAACGGTATTTTATTTTAAGATGTAATGTCATTTATTTTTGTGATTCCCTGAATTGTCCTAGAAATTGCCTTGCTATTATTATTTTTATTTTTGTACATGCCACGTGGTGAGTCAGGGTTTGTGGGTAAAGTGTTGGTTTGCCGGAAATGGCTTTGGCCAAAGGTGTTTGAAATTTATTTTAGAGCAAGGTTTTACTTGAGATAAATGGGTTTTTGTCTTGTTTTACAGGGAAATGGGCTCGTTTGCAGCGAGGTCCGTGACGGACATACTTATGGCATGCAAAGAGGTCCCAGTACGGACCAACCTTTGCTTTCGTCAGGGATAAGGCCCACAATGCTGCTTATTTTCAAAGAAGCCTTGAGCTCTTCGGTTGTGGGTATCAACCATCCCTGTCCCCTGGAGGACAAACAAGACGAAAGCAACGTCAAACCACCAAATGCATAGCCGCATGTCAAAAAGGATGCAATGCGAGATACGGTTCTCATTCATTTCCTCACGTATATTCAAAATCTTTCGAAAACTCCGTCCAAATCTGCAGGAACTTTCAAAATCTTCCCGAAAAACTCATTCGAATCCGGAACTTTCAAAATCTTCGAAAACTCCAGTCGAAGTCCAGGAACTTTCAAGAAATCATTTTCAAGAGAAAACTCTAGTCGAATCCGGAACTTTCAAATTCTTTAGAATTTTTCGAAAATTTTACTCAGCTCGATCGTCCCCAATTAAAGCTACTTTAATTTTTTGGAAAATGCTAACTTTAGACATGGAATTTTGCAACCAAAATTTTATATGTTATCTACCCGTGATGTCAATTGAACTACGTCCTAGTCAATTTCGAGCAACGATTCATAGCAAAGTCAAAAAGCCCCAAAATCGAGGGCACCAAAATCCCTAAGTAAATTCCTAACAAATTTCTAACATTTAAAAAAGAATGCACATTCTTGAAATTAATGGAATTTGTAGGGAACTTTACGTGTCTTTCGATCCCCTCCCTTGGAGTTGGCCGGCGGTCCCTCCCTGCGCCGGGATAAAACTCCGCCCAGTTCAGAAAATGGAAGAGTGGTGGTTCGAATGAGTCCGAACCAATCGAGTTCTTTCGTCGTCGGTCCTTCCACATGCGCGAGCCATTGGTCCTCCTTCGCCCTCCATAGCAATTTTCCCTCACAAATTCGAGCGAACCTTGCAATTTGGGTTTGGATTTCTCTCTCTCTCTTTCTCTCCTCTCTCGCTTCGCCGCAACAATGGAAGAAATGGCCATTTTCTTCCCGGCCTCGGCATTTAAAAGTTTAAGGAAAAACGGTAAAAGATCAGGCGGGACTCATTCTTGCACTTGAGGAATAATTTTTGCCCCTTTTGCCCCCTCGGCTTTTTGGCAATTCCAATTTTACCACTTTTTGCCCCAGAAAGAATTGTAAAATTTCCCCCCGATTAGACATTTCTAACGCCACACGCCCTATCCCCGAGGATAATAATTCCCGATTCCAGTTTTTTCGCACTAAGCGCTGCGTCTCCAGAGCGTTAAATTCCCCAGGATTAGTTTTCGCTGCGCTACGCCTTCGTCTCCAGGCGTTAAATTCCCGATTGAGTTTTCACTAACGCTCGTCTCCCCAGGAGACGTTAAATTCCCGATTAGTTTTTCAGCTAGCTTCGTCTCAGGAGCATTAAATTCCCCCCAGATTAGTTTTCACTAACGCTCGTCTCCAGAGGAACGTTAAATTCTCGGTTAGTTCTCACTAACGCGCTTCGTCTCAGAGGCGTTCAAATTGATCGATTGACATTTGACATTCAAGCGTTCAACCATTGTCTCACAGGACATTTCGAGTTACTATTATTGTCTCCCAGAAGCGTTAAAGAATTTAATAATGGTCCTCACCATTAATGTCTCAATCAGCGACCTTTCACGGTCCGATTTCAATCTTAATCGCGACCTGCGGTCACTGGTCGATTTCAACTTTCAATCGCGACCTTTCAGTCGGTAAAATTTCAAAGTCAATCGCGACCTTTCACGGTCCAGATTTCAACTCTCAATCGTGACCTTTCACGGTCCGATTTCAATCCTCCAATGTCGCGACCTTTCACGGTCCGATTTCAAAGTCTCAATCGCGACCTTTCACGGTCCGATTTCAATCCTCCAATCCGCGACACTTTCGAGTCCGATTTCCAAAGAATCTCCCAATCAGCGACCTTTCACGGTCCGATTTCAACTACCTCAATCGCGACCTTGCGGTCCGATTTCAATCCTCAATCGTGACCTTTCCAAGGTCGATTTCCAATCCTCAAATGCGTGACCTTTCACGGTCCGATTTCAATCCTCAATCGTGACCTTTCACGGTCCGATTTCAATCCTCAATCGATAATGACCTTTCACGCGGTCGATTTCAATCCTCTGTCCCGCGAATCGCCTTTCACGGTCCGATCTCAAGCTTGATTGATCCCGACCTTCGCGGTCGACCTGCACTCTCTTACCAAGACCTTCGCCGCAGGTCTCCTTCAGGCCAGCCACCCATCGCCCTTGAACTGAGTCACGAACGCCTTGCCAACGAGATCCTCTTCGGCCAGCGCAATGCAATGGCCCGAACCCCAGGTGCGAACGCCTTTGACCAAATGCTCCTCCTCCGGAAACCAGCTGCAGCAAGCCCGAACCCAGTACGAACGCCTTGCCAACAGTGAGTCCTCTTCGGCAGCGGCAATGGCCGGGCCCCAGTGCAGACGCCTTGCCAGCGGTCTCCTTCGGCAGCTGCAATAAGCCGAACCCAGTACGAACACCTTGCAAATAGTCGTCTCCTTCGGCCCAGTGCAATGGCGAACCCCAAGGCATGAACGCCTTGCAAACGAGTCTCCTGCGCAATAAGCCCGAACCCCAAGGTGCGAAAGCCTTGCAAATAGTCTCCTTCGGCAAGCGCAATGGAACCCCCGAGCCACGAACGCCTTGCAACGATCCTATTCCGGCCATCTAGTAAGCCCGACCTTTTCACTTCAACAAGTGAACATTCATCTCCCGTAGCCGGGCAAGCCCGGCCGTTCCACTTGTGCATTTCAACAGTGCACTGACAATCCCTCTTCGGCCATCGGGTAGGCCGAGCTGCGTCCCCGGAGGATAAAGCGCGGCAATAAGCCCGGCACCCGAGCACGAACGCCCTCGTTATCGCAACTCGGTTTGAGGCACCACACGCCCTCGAAGGTTTGAAGCCCCGGTTCGGACGCCTCCTAATAGTCTCCATTCGGGTACGGGTACCTCGCAGAATTCTTATCCGAGTTTAGACGCCTCTATGAGTCTCGCTCGGAGTCAAGGTCAGTGCGCGGCCCTTGCCCCTTTCGGAACTACGATCGGCTTGATTCCCGCTCGGGATACGTAGGAATCCTTTTCTCTAAGGGTCCGGCCCGGTGACCGCCCGGGTCTCTTTCAAGTAAGGCATCCCGATTTGGATCCTTATCTTTTGAGCGACCCCGCCTCCTTCGGAGGAGACGTCGGCCCCGAGGGCTAGCTTGTAAGTACCCGAATCCGGATCGTCCAAATCAGTCGGAAAGTTAACGGAAATCCGTTAGCTGGCCCGCTCCCGAGTTAGCCAGACTTGTTAAACTCCCGTTCTTTGTGCCAACGAGGCGTCCGGGAGGCTGCCCGTGCATCCGGCGTCAAACCTTACTTGTCACGTGACATCTCACGTAAAAATACGGCTTTCCACGACAACGCATTTTCCGGCACTTTAGGCGTTTCGGACATTTCAGGATTGTTATTTTAAAAAGCGGACAAAGCCGGGACCGGGGCCCGAACTCCCCATGCAAAGGGTGAGTCAACTGGACACGTGTCCGGCCCATGCCCACGACCCTCTCGTCACTCTTCAATCACAAATCAAAATTTGAAAAGACCAAAATACCCCTGGTTTGCAAGCCAAGTCGGCGACTCAGCTTTGTGCAATTTCTGAAATTGCCAACAAGTCCTCCAGTTTCCAAAATTCCCAAAACCCCACAGAGTCGGTCAAGTGAGTAGGACTCCCTCACGCAATTTTCACCCATAAATAGAAGATTCTTTGTCAGAAGGCAACGAGAAGAGGAAAAAACACAAAAAACTCACATACCCCACGGTCCAAAGCTGGTTTCCACCCCTTAGGAGCTCCGTTTTGTTTCGATTCGCGTGAAACCTTCGTATTTCGATCAAATACGCACCCTACAACTTCAGAAACAACCTTTCGAATAACTTTCCGTATCCCGTGCACACCTCCCAGGAGCCAAAGGAGTCGACCTAGCCATAGGTATAACTCCCTCTCTACGAATCTTCCGTTCCATCTCGGTTTACGCGCCGATCGCTATAAGCATTTCGAACGTCATTGTCAAAATGTAGACGCCTCGGGTCTAGCGGGGTCCAATACGTTTTAGCCCCTCGATCCTCTTCTCTTTCCGTAGAGAAGTAATCACGGAGTTAAACGGCGTTCGACCCGTTAGTTTACTTTTACGTCATTTACAATTCCGAGCCGTTTGGCCTCGTTGATCGTCATTTACAATTCCGAGCCGTTTGGCCTCGTTGATCGTCATTACAATTCAGGAGCCGTTTGGCCTCGTTGATCGTCATTACGATTCCGGATCGTTCGATTCCGTTGACACCGCTTTAAATCATGTCATTTACCGAGTCCGATCCGTTTGGATTGTGATAGTATTTACTTTTCAAAAGTCAGTGCATGGCCCAGGATTCGTTGATCGCATATCATTTAATACGCATTTTTCCGTAAAAATCGTTAACAATGTAATGCCCGGTTCAAAACAGGAGTTCGTCCGTCGAACTCTCTTTCAAAACGAGAAATGACGTTCGGCCTCCGAATGCTCATCTTCAAACTCAAAACCGCCATTTGACACTTAAAATCATTTAATACGCATTTTCTCGTAAAAATCGTTAACAATGACTCATTTCAACTCAAAATCGGCGTTTGCCACGCAAACGCTCATTTCAAACTCAAAACCGACGTTTGTCATTCAAACGCTCGTCTTTCAAAAGTCACCTAATCCACGTTTGACATTCAAACCAAGATTAAGCTTGTCATTCAAGCCCCCATTTCAAAACACACACACACGCACGATTTCGAAAGGTAGAAAGACTCGTCATGCGAGGGCGTTTGGGGCGATCTCGTCATACTCTACACGAAGCGTAACGACCTCAGAACCTAACAATCTATGGTACTAAAAAGCTTTTTACTCGTTTTCTTGCGCAATAAAAATGATCCCGATTTTCAAAGCCTTTTCCTAAGTTTTTGCTACCAATAAAAAGCGACACCATTTTCGCAATAGCCGTTTCTCAACGTTTGGGCTCAAAATACAAAACCGCGTGGCGACTCCTCATTCTGCTCCTTCCCGTGACGGAGTCTCGAGACACCCAACCCCCGCGAAAGACAACCGCCTTCTCCGCCGCCCCCGCGCGCTTGGAAAAATCCCGGGTAATTTCACTCGGATGTCATGTCTTTGCATATCAGATCCCTTGGAGTGGATGATCATGTCGTCGACATATACTTCGATTTCTTTGTGTATCATGTCATGGAAGAGTACATGTTGTAGCCGTCCATGTAAGTAGCCCGGACGTTCTTGGGCGAGCGGCATGGCCAGGTATGCCATTGATATGTCCCCACGGAGTGTGAGAGGCGATCTTGGCACAGTCCTCCCGGACATCTTGATCTGGTTGTATCCGGCGAACCCGTCCACGAAGGACTTTACTTGAAATTTGCCGTGGTGTCGACCGGCATGTCGATGTTAGGCGGTGGGAAATCATCTTTAGGGCTGGCCTTGTTGAGATCACAAATCTATGAAACATCGGCCTTTCCGTTGGCCTTGGTGGCCAGTCGCGATGTTGGATAGCCAAGTCGGGTACTCAATCACTCACGATGAAACCAACTCGGAGCATTTTCTCAATTTCTTCTTTTACTTGCAAGGACCACTGCGGCTTGATCTTGCGCGGCTTGTTTGCAGCAGGCTTGGATTCGGGATCCGAAGTGCATTGCTCCGCGATTGAGGATCGAGTCTGGCATGTCTGGTATGACGGGCGAACACGTCAACATACTCCCGGAGGAGGCTTATCGGAGCTTCTTTTCTGCATCGGCGAAGCGCCACTTGTGTCTCTTTAGGCTCTTGCCGCGGCCCCCGGGTTCACTTTAGTGCATGCTAACCTCTTGGCGGCTTGGGCCGGTTTTCCCTCTTGAGTCAACTACACGCTCGAGAACTTCTTTAATGTATTGTTCGTTTAATGTGTACGCTTCTTTATCAATTGAATTATTAACGTCTTTTAAGTTGTTTTGTTAACTTATCGGTTGTTAAAGTGGCAATGAGAGGATACTCCGAAGGTCGGACTTTTCATTAAACAAGAACGGGAATACATGATTGGCTACAACATTATAGTCCTCGGCGTAAGGCCGTTGGATGACTCGGAAGGGTGGACTCGACAAGGAGCGGCTCGGAGGGTTTGAGACCGGGTTTAGGGAGATGTGGGTGCGGGCCCGGCTTGTCTTCCAATTACTGCTGGCTTGCCCTTGGTCGGTGAAAGTTACCCAATTCTTCGGTGGCATTCTTTGGATGCTTGATGAGGGTGCGGGGATCGAGAGGCAGCCTGCTGTCCCTATCATGGCGATCATCTTTGTTGTCGGAGCCCCGATCGATCAAGTTGGGCAACTCCATGACTTCTTCAAACGGACTACGCATAGAGTGGTCATTTGAGAGCGTCTTACATGGTCTGGTTCCTTACGCTTTGGATTTCTTGTCTCGAATGTGGCCTCGGTGATCCGAACAACTTGTTTCCCATGGAGAGTACCTTGAGTTGCTCCTCCAAGTGCAGGATTCCCTTGAATGTGTACTCATCTTTGGACTATAGTGGCAGTTGGTCCAGGTAGAGGCGTGATGTCGAGAACGCTCCCCTTATCGGATTAGCTTTGAGTCCTCTGAAACGCTTGAGGTCCCGTGCTAATTGTTCCCATTCTTCTTGTAGTCTTGGTGTTGACTATCCACTGCTTCTTTCTCATCTTCATCGGTTCATTTGTCGGTCCCCTCGGATTCTGTGTCGGTTCATTGTCGGTCCCCTCGGTTCTGGCTGTCGGTTCCACTTGTTGGTCCCCTCGGTTCTAGCTGTCGGTTCCCTTGGTGAAGTAATGAGCGTGGTCAAAGCTGTAAGGCCGGAGGTGGGTGTGCCATCGGAGGTTCCCCTTTTGCGGAGCTGCTTGCCTTGGTGCGGGCGAGCCTTTTGTCTTCCTTGATGTCGGCGGTGTTGGCACGTAGCGAGCCCTGGGCCAGAGTGGTGTGGTCCTTGACTTCAATAACTTGGTATTGGCCTTGCGGCCTTTTGCCGAGCCCGATCTGGGATGAAGTTCATGAGTTTCATCATCCTCATGGCGGGAGGAATCGATCGTGAGGCAGTGGAAGGTCCACGTTGCATATTTGGATCTTGGAGGTCTCGAGTGAATCCGAGTTAATGGCATGTCGTCATTATGCTTGATTTCCAATCTTTTGGAATGTCGTTAGTCTTTGGTCCCCTCGGTGGTGACACTTTGTCGCCGTGAGGCGTAGTTAGCCTCGTTGCCTTGCATGAACTTGAGGCAGCGGTGAAGGAGTGGATGCCACACCATTGATTTGATGCGGCCGGGGACGCCCGGGATGGGCTGTGAAAGTGATTGGAATGTCCACACTTGGAATTCGGTGGGGATCACCCGCTTGCCGAACCGGATGTTGAGGTAGCAACCCAGAAGCTGTACGGGAAGTAGAGTCGTAGGCCTTGACGGTGTGAATTTGAAGGCTTAAGATACGTGGGCTTGATGTCAAGCGGAGTCCATCATCTTGGCGGGCAAGACATTCATTCGGAACCTCCGTCTACCAACCACGGCTGGGAAGGCGACGCTCGTCGGGCGGGTGTGATGTAGAGCGGCTCATTGTGATCGGCCCCAAATTTTGGAAGGTCCAAATCTGTGAAGGTGATAATGTTGCCATAGTGGATGTTGCCAATCCTTATGAATGACTTCGTGCAGGGTTGCGTCCACGGGGACCATGGTACGGGCCGAGCTTTCCTCTAGCTTGAGCTTGTGAGGATAAGAGGAGGTGAGCGAGAGACCAAGGGAAATGTTCGCTGAGTGCCTTGGTAGTGAGGATCGGGTCCACTTTCAAGGAATTTACGTCTTCGGGTGGCCGGATTGCAATTACGGCTCCGTCGGCTTTGGTGGCCTTAGGTGGTAATGCATGGATTTGACCCGATCGGGTTAGAACGGCGACATCGGGTTTGGTCCCTTACGAGCAGTGCTCTACGAGTTGAGCCATAGTTAGAGGAGGATTCCTCGTAGCATAGGAGCCATACGTCTTCCTCAACTCATTGATCGTGGATGAATTCCGGGAGCTTCGGCGGCTTGACGGATTACGTCCCGGGATGCGGCTTAGGTGCCTCTGCGGGGAGGTAGCCTACGGTTTAACGCGGTTGTTCGAATGTCGGTGCACAACAATGGTTGCACAGTTGCTGAAGCTGTGCATTGCTAACCCTCAGGGGGAGGTTGGAGAGTTCTCGGCTTAGCGAACGGTCTCCTTGATCTCTTCACGGTATATCGCGTTCCTTTCCTTCTTCTTGAGCATACTCGGGGCGTGCAGGTTGGGTGCAGCGATACTCGTGGTTTGCTAGTTTTCCTCCGCTCACGGGCCCCGGATCAACCTTCTTGCGGCGGAGCTGCGTCGAAGTTAGCGCCTACGTTTCTTCCCATGTGAGAATAGCCGGTGCTTCTTTGAGCTGCGTGCGGCGATCTAGGTAAACCTCCATCGGGGAGAGTTTTCTCCTACGCTTTATCGAGTGGCGGGTATGTCGGAAGGTGAGTACACGGCTTCGAACATCGGCCCATGTGGCTAGTTCTTTGTCCCAGTTGATCGTTTTACGTAAGCGAATGCGTAGGTATTGGAATTTCCACTGAGTAGTTGCTCAAGAGATGAATTTCCATCCTCATACATTTTTAAATAGACCTTCCTCCCTGAGTTGGCCTTTCAATTTGAGTGCGGAAATGATCCGTTCCCATCCTCCCGGGACCCTTGGGAGTCCGGTTTTGTTGACTTCGTACCCCGGCTTGGAATAGAATGGTTTCATCGTCTTCATCGTCGCTTTCACGAGAGAACTTGCTTTCCTCGGGAAGGTAAGCCCGGCAGGATTCGTTCAGTGTCGTTCCATCTCTAGGTCATCGGGACCGTTGACCACCCTTGCATGGCGAGAGGGGTTGGATGAGAACAGGACGGTAGTCGGGAAGTTGCCATGAGCAAAACTCCTGAGGTCGGCTGAGTCGAGAGTGGCCTCTAGCTTTACATGCTGAAGGCACGTGACACTTTAAGGGCTTGGTCCCTGTAGGTCCTTCGAGCTTGGTCTTCGTCCCAAAGACGACTTTCTTGAGCGGCTAGCTCCATGAGAGCTTTCCTTGCGAGACCTAGGCGAGTCTCCGTAGGTGCGCATCGTACGGCTAGTGTCCGAGAACCGTGATTACATTCAAATCGCCGAATGGCGGGAACACTTGGATTACATTGACGAAGGAAGTCGGGCCATGGGACATTCCATGCGGCCTTCCTTGATCTCGATCACCAAGAAGTTTGCCCATATACGCTTGATTGACCCCACGGGGGTATTGGTCTGCAATGTTGACGGTCTCGTGATCTCGCTCGATCGCCAAGTCTATCAAGCTAGTAGTCGGCGCGGGGATGTACGAATCCGGGGCCGTGGCGGTGGGAGCGAGAATCGAAGCTGGAGCATGTTGATGCTTTGAGGTGGTCATTTCTGTGTCGAAGGCGGCTACGTCTTGCGGGGAAGACTTTCGCGGATGTTTCGGGGTGGGCTGTCGGAAGCGTTCCAGAGGTTGATCGACTTGTAGCGGGGTGAGGAGCTTGGTCTCCTTTTGCCACTTGGCCTTGGCGGCGTTTGAGGGTATAAGCTTGAGCGACGGCACGGGCCGGTTGCAGCACTTGGGGCAGTACTTGGAAGTAGGGATGAGCTACGAGCTCGCTTGGCGAATGCCTCGTTTACCATGAGCGAGCGGTCATCGAGGGTGACCTTGGTGTTACGGAATACGATGACAAGGACCGGATCCTTGGCTTCATCGGGATATCCGGAATAGATGATATTGACGAAGTCGTCGTCCTTTACTTGATCGAGAGGGATTCCTCGTTGCGTGAATCACGTGCTTCCAATTATCGGATAGTTTGCTGTACTAGACATTGAGCTTGACAATTTCCATGGTATTGGAACCTTGGTCGTAGGTGACACGATCGGAAGGAGTTCCGTCCTCAAAAGCGAGCATGTGAATGCGAGAGGTGCGCTGCGGGTGCCGCGTCCTCGACTCTCGGAGAGTCCAGATTCATCGTCATCGATCGCTCAATCCCGGGTGTAGGGACGTATTGCGTCCGGTTGCGTTGTTGGAGCGGCTAGGAAAATCTCGTACCCCATGCTTGAGAGGAAAGGCTTAGAGGGAATCCCTCGTAGAGGACCTTCCATACGACGGTCATACAATGATCGAGATGAGTATGACGATACTTGTCGACCTTTATTACAAAGATCTCCTCGCCTAGCAGGGCCAGAGAATGAGTTTGAAGAATGCTGATGAATCTCGTAGCGGGGACTGGGGGTTTATGCGCCCGCATCATGGCGATGTTCAGCGTTTCCTTCCAATCTGCCTCCAAATGTTGGAAACGACAGTTGAACTTGATGTATCGGGATTTGCTTCGAGTGCACTGCACCTTGCTCGAGTACGTTTACATAGTTAGCATCTCCGGACTACGAGGGATTCGATGAGATTTGCCCCGGTAGTCCCTTGGTTGATTCGAAGGAGGTACCCCCGGTGCACGAGTGCGGACACGCAGCTCTTATCTCGGCTTCGTTTCCTATGAGGAAACTATCCCCTCGGATGACTTCAAGATCTCCATGCCGGTTAATGAACTTAACATCGATGGAGAGTGGAAGTTATGGCTTTCATGTGGTGTAGCCAAGGGCGTCCCAAAAGAGGCGTGAACTCGGATGGAATGTCCATCACGTGGAATTTTCTTGGCACCATTTGGGTTTCGAACCGAGTTCCCGAGTCGCTTGTCCCCAGGATGGGAGTAGATGAGTTGTCGTAGGCCTTGATAGTCCGAGTAGACGGTATCAGATGGCTTTCATGGATGCGGAGAGCTCGCATCATGCGAGAGGAGGACATTAACGGCTGACCCGTTATCTACCAATACTCCGGGGAGTGATATGGTGTTGAGTTTGAGAGTGATGTACTGAGCTTCGTTGTGCCCCGAGGCATCTCTCGGTAAGTCTTCGTCACGAACGTGATCATGCTTTGCCATACGAGGCGGGAGTCGTAGATCTCGTCTCTATCCGTAGAAGGAGAGTCATCCGGCCATCCGTTTCTGTCTTCCTCTTGCGAGGTAAAGCCTTTGGTGGAACCTCGGGAGTGTGTTGAGGCACTGTGGCGGTTGCCGCCCTTTGTTAGCACATTGATCGAGTGCGATTGCCAAGTGACCTTGATCTTCCTTTGCCGGTCCGAGCTCGGAAGGCTGGACAAATTGAATCTTGGCTGATCCGCGGAGGGTTAGGCTTCGGCGCGATAAGATTACCAAGATCCGAGGTATTCCGATGTCCCAGGGCCTGAATTCTGGTTTCATGGGACTTTTCGGCTTTCCCACCCTGTTTGCTCTAAAGCTGCATGGCTGGAGGCAAGAGGGTAGGCTGAGTACGGTACGTAGTAGTCGAACCTCCCGGAGGGTTTCTCCAAGTGTACCTACACTGGTATCTCCGACTTCGTATCTTTCTCTCGATTCTTTGTTGAGAGGATTTCTTCTTGTTTTCTCGGAGGATTGCTCAGGACGGTTTCTCGAGACTCGTACTCCGGGCGGCGGAGCGATTGCAAATGTCGTAGGCGATGTGGACATTGGAGGAGGATCCAGTGAAAGAGGCGGAGAAAGCGGTTCTGTGGCACTCTTCTTGGACACCCGCTCAATGGAATTCACGCTGTTATTATTCGGAAAGGGATTCCCATTTGTATTGGGCCCATGGGGCGCTCTAACTTGCCTTCTTTTATCAAGTTACGGATTTCGTATCGTAACCCCAAACAATTGTCGGTGGTATGGCCGTGATGCTGATGGAAGGCGCAGTATGTTGCTCTTGTCCGCATTGGCTACGGGAACTTTGGGTTTGTAATTGGCAACGGGCTTAAGGAGACCCTCCTTGATTAACCGCTTCTAGCATCTTGCTCGGTGGCATGTCCAACTTGTCGAAGTGTACGACAGTACCTAGTAGAAGCTGTTGCTTTGCGGGGCCAGGTTTTACATTACCCGGCTGTTGTCCACGATGGACGTAGTTGACAGACGTATCTTTCCCTTTGCCGGGGGCCGGTGCGGGATTGAATGCAGCTGTTGAGCGGTATACGTATGGGCAGTGCGGTAGCCAACTTTTCCTTGAGATCCTTCTCGGGCGTGAGCCGGCATTGACCATGGCCGGAGATGCAGGAAGAAATTGTGGCTGATGAGAGTTCGATGGACGGTCTTAAGCGGGACTTGAAGATCCGCATCTGTTCGTCTTTGGAGAGTGGCTCCATGATCTCGGAGAGTTTCCGGCTCCATCTCTTGTAGAATTCCCCAACACTTTCATCCGCTTTACGCTCGGTGGTGATTAAGTCCTCGCGACTTGTTTCCCACTCTAAGTTGGATCTGCCGTTCCGGGGAAGATGTTGCGATCTGTTCCCGAGGTGTGGTGATCCGCGGGCTTGACCCTCGAAACCATCGTAACGGCCTGAACTTTTGAGCGTATGCTTTGGAAATGGTTGGCCATTTCTTTGGAGGGTTGCTCCTTTTGCTCTCATGCCGAGAACGTAAGTGTCGACGTGCGTTTGAGGACATTCGGTTCCATCGAATCGGTCCATCTCGGCATTCGAACTTGGAAGAGAGAGGCATGACCATTCCGGATCTGTGGATTTGAGCGTTTCACCTTTGAAACGCTCATGGTGGCTTTCGGGTCTTTCATACGCTCGACCATCCGAGGCTAAGGTTGGGTCCGAGTGGTGGGTTTGTGAGGCTCGGCGCCGGGTGCTACCACGTGAGCGGTAGTGATTGGAGGTGGAAGGCTTGGTATATGAGAATATACGGGAGCCTTTTACGAGCTGTATCGGGGTTTGTCCTCGGTGTTTAGGGATTCGTGTATAGGCAGGACGAACCGGGAGGGTATTGAGGGATATTGGCATCTGAGATGGTCAGCGGTGCAGCTGGTGATATTGAGTGATGGGTGTAACCTTTGGGTGACCAAAATTGACGGGGTTGCCTGAGAGGTGGCAACATGGAGCCTAGGTCATTTGTTTCCTTGGTTGGAAGGCATCCAGTAAGTTGGCGGGGAGGAACCTGATTGAAGGTTTGGTGAAGCTGGTTTTGTGGAATCGTCATCCTCGACCAGGACAAAAAATACCGTCCCGGCCAGGGGATAGGCTGCTATACCTCGCTCATTCGAAGGCTGTACCACGAAATTCTGCGATCTTCTTTACGCCTCTTGTGAACCTCACAAGCCCGGATGGCTTCTTCCAATGTCATATACATTATCGGTGGCGGGGGTCCTTCCCCGTCACGATTTCTCGGTGAGCTAGACATGTCGGAAATTCGGGTGAGGGAACTGAGGAGAACCGAAGATCCTGTCTCGCCAGTTTGCCCGTTCCTGTGATCTGGCAAGGCGGCGGCCGGAAATCTGAACCACTTTACGCTCATTTGCGAGGAACGAAAGGAAGGGTTTAGGCTTCGAAAAAGGGTATTTGGCTCAAGGTTTTCGGGCTTGTGCAATGTGCAGTTACCGATTAAAGTTTACTTAAAGCGCGTTTTCTCAAAGTCCTAATTGGTTGGAAAAGAGCGTGTCTTCTTTCGCAACTAATCCTAGAGCTCTAATCGGTGGATCTCGTCACTACGCTTATAAGCCCCTCGTTTCCATTGTAGATCATCTTTCTCGGGACGGACTATCCCGAGCGAGGTCTGATAAGGCAAGTGAGTTCCACCGACAAAGGAAAAAGTGAACTTAAGGATAGCTGATCACGCAAACTTTCAACGTGTGTGACGTACGGGCCACGGTCGAAGTCAACGTCCTTAAGTTAAGGCGGGGATCGTGCCAAAATTTGGGCATGACCTCTCCTGACTCGCTTGTGCGAGAGACCTTAGCTTTTTAGCGTTGGCCAAGTTGTGGCTGGCACGGTACATACGGCGAGGTTTGGTGACACGGTGTCCCATTGAACCTTCGGGTATATTTTTCGGCAGAGCTCCGCGTCAAAGTCAAGGCTGAAGAGCTCGAGACTTCGGGTCGGGAACGACCTTTGGTCTAAAACTCTCGAGCTTGACTCGGAGCGGGGCCCGGCGTGAAAAACATACACTTAGGCTTTATGACACGAGCTAAGCCAAAAACCAACCGGGGTCTTGGACAAAGTGTGACACAAAGAGTGCGTGGTTTACACGGGCTAGGATGGGATGTTTGGGACGACCCCGTGCGCCCCGAAAGGTGTACGCGGACCAATCGGAGTGCAACTGATAAGGCCATCCCGGGTTAGGGGTTGTAGTGTGCAGTGTACCGAGGCAGCAAGTGCACGTGAAGTGCGGTGTTCCGAGGCAGCAAGTGCGCGTAGTGTGCGGTCACTAAAATTCTTTTTCTGAGTAAAATAGAGATTTTTTTTTTCAGAATGTGTCTTAAAGAATTTATGATGCACAGTTCAAAAGACATCATGAAAATCAAAGATGAATGGGGATGCACAAACATGGTATGATTTTGAAAAAAGTCGACAATGTAATGCCTTTGAAAAAACCGTTTGAGGTTTAAAGGAACTCACACACACGAAAACGAGGAAGGGTAAACGAAAGTTTGACCCACGGAAGGCTTTTTAGAAAACATCGTCAGTTTTGAAAAAAGTATCTTTTCCCCAGCGGAGTCGCCAACTGAAATTACCCGATCTTTTTCGCGCGTGGGAGGGGGGCGCGGAAAAGGCGGTTGTCTTTCGCGGAGGGTTTGGTGTCTGAGACCTCGCTTCATGGGAAGGAACAAAATGAGGAGTCGCCACGCGGTTTTTGTATTTTGAGCCCAAACGTTGAGAAACGACTTTTGTGAAAAGGTGTCGTTTTTATTGGTAGCAAAAACTTAGGAAAAGGCTTTGAAAAAAAGGGATCATTTTTATTGGCAGCAAAAACGAGTAAAAAGCTTTTTTTGTACCAGAGATGTTAGGTTCGGAGGTCAGGTTACGTTTCGGGTAGAGTA
Organism: Adenophora triphylla var. japonica; assembly: GCA_022495995.1. Taxonomy (NCBI): domain Eukaryota; kingdom Viridiplantae; phylum Streptophyta; class Magnoliopsida; order Asterales; family Campanulaceae; genus Adenophora; species Adenophora triphylla. Next base: position 27,464 of record JAFEMH010001000.1, read on the forward strand.
TTACGAGATCGCCCGAAACGCCTCGCATGACGAGTCTTTCTACCTTTCTCGAAATCGTGTGTGTGTGTGTCTTTTGAAATGGGGGGCTTGGATGACAAGCTTAATCTTGGTTTGAATGACAAACGTTGATTAGGTGATTTTTGAAAAGACGAGCGTTTGAATGACAAACGTCGGTTTGAGTTTGAAATGAGCGTTTGCGTGGCAAACGTCGATTTTGAGTTGAAATGAGCGTTTGCGTGGCAAACGTCGACTTTGAGTTGAAATGAGCGTTTGCGTGGCAAACGTCGATTTTGAGCCGTGCGAGTCATTGTTAACGATTTTTACGGGAAAAATGCGTATTAAATGATTTTAAGTGTCAAATGGTGGCTTTTAGTTTGAAGATGAGCGTTTAGAGGCCAAACGTCATTTCGCGCGTTTTGAAAGAGTGTTCGACGGACGAACTCCGGTTTTGAACCGGGCATTACATTGTTAACGATTTTTACGGGAAAAATGCGTATTAAATGATATGCGATCAACGAATCGGGTTGCGACTCGGACTTTGAAAAGTAAATACTATCACAATCCAAACGGATCGGACTTTTTAAATGACAGTATTTAAAGTGCGGTATCAACGGAATCAAACGATCCGGATTCGTAAATGACGATCGACGAGGCCAAACGGCTCGGAATTGTAAATGACGATCAACGAGGCCAAACGGCTCGGAATTGTAAATGACGATCAACGAGGCCAAACGGCTCGGAATTGTAAATGACGATCAACGGATCGATCGATCCGGAATGGTAAATGACATAAAAGTAAACGGAACGGGGTCGGAACGCCGTTTTAACCCGTGATTACTTCTCTTACGAAAAGAGAAGAGGATCGAGGGGCTAAAACGTATCGGACCCCGTTAGACGGAGGCGTCTACATTTTGATAACGACGTTCGAAACGGTTATAGCGGCCCAGGCGCGTAAGCCAGAGGCGGAGCAGGAGATTTAGAGAGAGGGAGTTATACCTATGGCTAGGGTCGACTCCTTTGGCTCGGGAGGTGTGTACGGGACACAGAAAGTGATTCGAAAGGTTGTTTCGAAGTTGTAGGGTGCGTATTTGATCAAAATACGATGGTTTCACGCGAATCGAGACAGAACGGGAGCTCGGGAGGGGTGAAAACCAGTTTGGACCGTGGGGGTGGTGAAATTTTGGTGTAAAATTCCTCTCCATTTGGCTTTGACAGCCATTTCTATTTATAGGTGAAATTTGCAGTAGGAGTCCGGACGGACTTGGCCTGAATCCAGGGGGTTTTGTGGTATTTTGGGAATTTGAAGGACTTGCTGGCAATTTCAGAAAATGTGCACAGTGAGTCCGGCCGGACTTGGCTTGCAAACCAGGGGCATTTTGGTCTTTTCCCTTTGAAATTGATTGAAGGGTGACTAGAGGGAGGTGGCATGGCTGCCACGTGCCCTCTGAGTCACCAGGCAGTGGAAGATTGTTCCCGGTCCGGTTTGTCCGTTTTTAAAATAACGATCAGGAAATGTCCGAAACGCCCCCGAAAAGTGCCGGAAAATGCGTTTTTCAGGGAAGTCCATACTTTTACGTGAGATGTCACGTGCTAAGTACGGTTCGACGTCGGGATGCACGGGGCAATACCGGGACGTCTCGTTGGCACGGCAACGGGGAGTTTAACGAGTTCCGGTTAACCTGGAGCGGGCCAGTTAACGGATTTCGGTTAACTTTCTGACGGATTTGGACGTTCCGGATTTGGGTACTTACAGGGACAAACCCCGATACAGTCTAGAAAAGGCCCCCATATACCCACATATATCAAGCCTCCCACCTCTGATTACTGCCCCTCATATGGCAGCACCCGACATCGAGCCTCAAAGTCCACCACTGGACCCCGCCTTGGCCTGGATGGTTGAACAAATGAAAGAAATGAAAGCCAACATAGGCAGCTCAAAGAAAGAAACACTCAGATCCACAGATCTGGGAATGGTCACGCCTCTCTCTGCTAAGTTCAGAATGCCAGAAATTGACCGATTCGATGGAACTGAATGTCCACAGACGGATGTTGACACCTACGTTCTCAGCATGAGAGCAAAAGGAGCAACCCTCAAGCAAATGTTCGATCATTTCCAACATACTCTCAAGAGATCAGCGTTACGGTGGTTCCTAAGGGTCAAGCCTGCAGATCGCCATACCTGGGATTAGATCAGCAATATCTTCCTAGAGCGGTACAGATCCAACCTGGAGTGGGAAACAAGTCGTGAGGACTTAATCACCACCGAGCAGAAGACAGAAGAAAGTGTTGGAGAATTCTACAAGAGGTAGAGTTGGAAACTCTCCGAAATCATGGAGCCACTCTCCAAAGACGAACAGATGCGGATCTTCAAGTCCTTCTTGAGGCCGTCCATCAGAACGCTCACCATCCATCACTTCTTCCCAGATCTCCGAGCCATGGTCAATGCCGGCTCACAGTTCGAAAAGGATCTCAAGGAAAAGTTCTCTGATGCAGTAGCCGTGCTGGTCAGCAGCTACATTCAATCCTGCACCGGCCCCCGGCAAAGGGAAAGATACTTTTGTCAACTACATCCATCAGGGTCAACAGTCAAGCAACAGAAACTCGGCCCTGCAAAGCAATAATTCCCCCATGAGGCAGCCTTCCGTACGCTTCGACAAGCTGGATATGCCTCTGAGTAAGATGCTGGAAGGGTTGATCAAAGAAGGCCTCCTCAAGCCCGTTGAAAACTACAAACCCAGGAATTATCTAGTCAATGCCGACAAAAGCAAGTATTGCGCCTTCCACCAATACCACGGGCACACAACTGACAACTGCCTGGGGTTATGATATAAGATCCAGAATCTGATAGAGGAAGGAAAGTTGGAGCGTCCCCGTGGACCTAATACAGTCGGAAACCTTTTTTCGAACAACAACAATGTAAAATCCATCGAGTGGGTCCCAAAGAAGGTTGCCGCAGAGCCAGTCTCTCCGCCTCTTCCAACCAGGTCTTCATCAGACATTCATAACTGTTATGATGTTTGTGACTGCACCGAATGCCTTGAGTACGAGTTCCAGGACATGATCAGGGGTGATTCTCCCAGGAAGCAGAAGAAACAGTCTTCTCAGCAGAAATTGGAAGAAAGGTATGAAGCCGGAGACACCAGTGTGGGTCCACTCGGAGAGCCATCCGGGAAGTTCGATTACTATGTACTCTACTCCAGCAAGTCCTCTCTCCCTTCAAGCAGCACAGCTTCCTAGCAGACAGGGGTGGGAAAGCCGAAACATCCTGCTGACATCAAAGCTCAGGTCTTAGGACTTCGGAATACCTCAAACCTTGGCAACCTTACTGCCAACCAGAAGCCTAATCCCCCACAGGATTAGCCAAGATTAAACCTGCCCAACATCAGAGCACGGGCCGGCAAAGGAAAGTCAAAGTCAACTTGGCACTCGCACTCAATCAATGTGCTGACCAAGGGTGGCCACCGCCACAAGCTACCTCGACACAATCCCGAGGCACCACCAAAAGCTTTGCCTCTCAAGAGAAAGACAGGAAACGGATGGCTCGATGATTCTCCCTCTCTGGAAAGAGATCTGATCTACGATTCCAGGCTGTATGGCAAAATGCTCACCTTCTGTGACGATGACCTACCGAAAGGGGCCTCGGGCACAACGAAGCTTTGTACATCACTATCCAGCTCAACACTATCTCCTTCCCTGGGGTATTGGTAGACAATGGATCAGCAGTCAACGTCCTTCCCCTCAGCATGATGCAAGCCTTACATTGATGAAGGCCACATGATCCCATCTGCCCGAACTATCAAAGCCTACGACAGCACGTCTCGTCCCATTCTACGGACGGTGACTCTGGAGCTCTGGTTTGAAACCCAAATGGTGCCAGCAAAGTTCCACGTGATGGACATTCCGTCTGAATTTACAGCTCTATTGGGACGCCCATGGCTACACCACATAAAGGCCATCACCTGCACTCTCCATCAGTGTGTCAAGTTCATAAATTGATAAGGAGATCTTGCGGTCATCAGTGGGGATAGTTTCCTTATATGGAATGAAGCCGAAATGCCAATTAAGCGTGCCCGCAGCCACTTACCGGGGCTACCTCATGCAAGTTGACCAAAGGACATCTGGGGCAAATCTCATCAGAATCCCTCAGAGTCCGGAGGTGCTAACTATGTCAACGTCCTCGAGCAGGAAGATTTCGAAGCAGTCAGGTTCATCAAGTTCAAGTGCCATTTCCGAAACTTGGATGCAGATTGGAAAGAAACCCTGAGCATTGCAATGATACGGGAACACAAACCCCCTATCTCCGATAGAAGATTTGTTAGCATCCTTCGAGCAAACTCTCTGGCCCAGCCAGGCGAAGAAATCTTCACGATAAAGGTTAACAAGCACCGGCACACTCATGATGAATGTATGACATTCGTCTGGGATGTCTTACACGCAGAATTTCCCACCGAACCCCTTTTCTCAAACGAAGGGCATGAGGTCTTTCTAGCAGCACCAGCTTCGCAACAAGGCGCGAGACGTCCTTTGGTCTGGGTTGAACCATCAGACAGAAACAAATCAGCACTTTTCGGAGTGGAAGATGTGGCAGATCTGCAAGAGGACCCTTACATACACATGCTCAGTTTCGAGGATGGCACCAGTTCCGATGAAGTCACCTACATTGATGGCTCCAATACCATGGAAATTGTCAAACTAAATGTCTACTACAGATAGTATCTGGCGAGTGGAAACAACTGGTTGACCTGACAAAGAACCCTTTTGATCACGTAACCGACGATGACTTTGCAACATCATTTTCTCCAGATATCCTGATGACGCCAAGGATCCGATCCTTATTGTCAGATTCTGCAATGCCAAAGTTACCTTCGACGATTGCCTGATCATGGTAAATAAGGCCATGGCCAAGAGAGCTCAAGGCTCGTCATCACTTCCAGTTATAAGCCCCAGTGGCAATCGGCCTGTGCCATCAGTCAAGCTCACTGCCAAAAGTGCCGCCAAGGCCGAAGGTACCGACAAAGGAGATAGAACTCCTCACCTTGATACAAGTCAGATCAGCCTCGGGAACACCTCCAGCAGCCACCCTGAGAACATCTGCAAAAGTCCTCCCAGCGAGACAGATCAAGCTTCCGAAGAAAGAAATGATCACTTCAGCATTAAAATGCTCAAGTTCGACCCTGCTCCCAGCCACAACGGCCACAGATTCAGACATTCCGCCAGAAAGCTGCTAGCTCTGATAGACTTAGCTCTCCAATGAGATCACGAGACCATCATCCTCGCAGAGTTCGATACCTCCATTGGTTTGATCAAGCAGATATGGGTAAACTTCTTGGTGACCGAGATCAAGGAAGGCCGCATTGAATGTCCCGGCACGACTTCCTTCGTCAATATAATCCAAGTGTTTCCGCCATTCGGTGATTTGGATGTGATCACAGTTCTAGACACCAGTCAGACAGAGGGCACCTATGGAGACTGCTTAGCTCTCGCAAGGAAAGCCCTCCTGGAACTAGATGCACAAGAAAATCACCTATGGGACGATACAAAGCTCAGAAGACTCACAGGGGCCGAGCCCTTAAAGCGTCACAAGCAGTTTTAGACAGCAAGCTAGAGGCCACTCTAGACCAGTTCGACCTCAAAGGTTTTGCCCACGGCGACTTCCTGGACTACCATTGCTTCTCATCAAACCCCCTCGGGCAAGGGAGGGCGGTCAACGGTCCCAACGACCTAGGAGATGGAATGGCACATCATAAGGAATACCTAGCCAAACAGCATGAGGAATACAAGCACTTATCTCCCCGAGAGAAGCAAGTCCTTTGTGAAAGCAACGACGAAGACGATGAAACTATTCTCTTCCAAGCCGGTCGTGAAGTCAACAAAACTGGAATCCCAAGGGTACTGGGAGGATGGGAGCAGATCATTCCCATTCTCAAATTGAATGACCAACTGAAAGAGGAAGGTCTATTCAAAAAGAAAAGAAAGATGGAAATACATCTCCAACAACTTCTTAGGTAGATTCCACAGACTACCGCATTCGTTTACAGAAATGACCAACTGGGGCAAAAGCCAGTCACATGGGCAGACGTCCGAGAAGCCGTATACTCACCTTTTGACATACCCGCCACTCTGTTGAAGCAGCAAAAGAAGCTCTCCCCGATGAAAGTTTATCTAGACTGCCGCATACAGTTCAAGGAAGCATTGGATATTATCACATTGGAAGAAACGCAAGCGCTAGCTCTCGACGAAGGCTCTACTGCAAGAGAAATGATCTGGGCCAAAAGTGGAGGAAAATTAGCAAGCCATGACTACTGCCTGTCCCAACTCCAGAATGCCATGAGCCTGCTCAGCAAGAAGGAATGAAGCGCAGTATACCATGAAGAAATCAAAGAGACTGTTCACTTGAATCAAGAACTCTCTAGCCTCCCCCAGAGGGTCGATGTCTGTGATTTAATCCACGACAACCACTGTTGCGCACTGACGTTCAAACAACTTCGGTGAACCATAGACTCCCTCCCTGCAGAGGCACCTAAACCAGTGTCTTGGGATAGAATCTGAAAAGCTGTCGATGCCCCCGGAAATACATCTACAGTAAACGAATTGAGGGAGGACATAGGGCCCTGTGCTTCAAAAAATCCTCCCTTGACTATGGCTCAGCTCAAAGCAACCTGTTCAAAAGGGGCCAAGCCCGACGTCAACGTTCTAACTCGATCGGGTCAAATCCATGTGTTACCGCCCATGGCCACAAAAAAGCCGACAGAGCCAGAACACCAACCTGATCTGCCCGAAGAAACAAGTTCTGTGAAGGAGGACCCGATCCTTACTCAGCTTAAGTAGACCCAGGCAAACATTTCCCTGTGGTCCCTGCTCACATCTTTATACCCTCACAAGCTCAAGCTAGAGGAAAGTTTGGCCCGTACCATGGTCCCTGTGGACGCAACTCCAGAGTAAGTGATTCAGATGATCGGCAACATCCACTATGGAAACATCATCACCTTCATGGATTTGGACCTGCCATAATTTGGGGCTGATCACAATGAGCCGCTCTACTTCACAGTTCAGTTGGACGAGCGTCGCCTTCCCCGTGTATTGGTAGACGGAGGTTCCGGAATGAATGTCTTGCCCACCAAGATGATGGACCTGCTTGATATCAAGTCCACAGATTTGAAGCCTTCAGTCCACACTGTCAAGGCCTATGAATCTACTTCCCGCACAGTTCTCGGGGTTGCTAATCTAAACATCTGGTTCGGCAAGCGGATGATCCCCACCGAATTCCAGGTATTGGACATTCCCATCACTTTCACAGCCATCCTGGGATGACCCTGGCTGCATCAAATGAACGGCGTGGCATCCACCCTTCACCAAGGTATCAAGTTCATTCAAGGCAATGAGCTCACAACAGTCAACGACGAAAGCATCACCACCGAGGGGACCAGCACCAATGGCATTCCAGTGTTAGAGATCAAGCATGATGACGATATGGCATTAACTGGATTAACCTTGGAGACCTCCAAGATCCAAATATGCAACGTGGACCTTCCAATATTCTGGGACAAAATCCCTCCTGCCATGAAAATGATGAAAATCACGAACTTCATCCCGGGACTGGGGCTCGGCAAGAGGTTACAAGGCCAACACCAAGTCATCGAAGTCAAGGACCACACTACAGTCTGGATCATTTGATCCGTCGATTTGCTTTTTTACCGTCCGAACCGTTTGGTTCGTGATCGTTATTTACAAAATTCGAATCGTTTGATCCGTCAATATTGTCATTTAATTTATCTACCTTTACAAATCCAAGCCGTTTGGCTCGTCGATCGCATCTTTAATGTCTGGATCATTTGATTTCGTTGATACCGCATTTTAAATACTGTCATTTACAAGTCCGAGCCATTTGGTTCGTGATAGTATTTACTTATAAAAGTCCGAGTCACAAAATGACTCGTTGATCGCATATCATTTAATACCCCTTTTCATAAAATTGGTCACAATGTAATGCCCGGTTCAAAACCGGAGTTCGTCATTGGAACTCCTTTTCAAAAAAAATGCAAAATCGACATTTGGCATCCAAATGCTCATTTTCGAATCCAAACCCGACATTTGACATTCAAACGATATTTTCATCAAAATCAACGTTTGACATTCAAACTAAATATTTAAGTTCGTCATTCGAACTCCTTTTCAAAACAACTCAAAATTGACGTTTGTCATTCAAATCCTCGTTTTTATCATAAAATCAACGTTTGTCATTCAAACCAAGATTAAAGCTTGTCATTCAAGGTCCTTTTCAAAAATGCAACACACACACACATGCACACAATTTCGAGAAAGGTAGAAAGACTCGTCATACGAGGCATTTCGGGTGATCTCAATATACTCTTCCCGAAACGTAACGTGACCTCCGAACCTAACAATCTTTGGTCCTAAAAAGTGCCTTTTGTCAAGTTTTGGCTACCAATCAAAACGTCACATTTTTAAAGCCATTTTCAAAGTTTGGGCTCATAATACAAAATGTCACATTTTCAAATGCCTTTTCCATGTTTTGGCTACCAATTAAAATGACCCCCCTTTTTCAAACTTAGACATTCTCAACGTTTGGGCTCATAATACAAATCCACGTGGAGACTCCTCTCTCTCTCTCTCCGAAAGAGAGGTCCCAAAGGTCCGCAAAATACCACTCGCCGCGGCCCCCGCGCGCGATCCGGGGAATTTCAGTTGCTGGGCTAGGTATTCCTTGTGTTGTGACATTGCATCTCCTAGGTCGTTTGGACTGTTGACCGCCCTCCCTTGCCAGAGGGGGTTTGTTGAGAAGTGATGGTAATCCAGGAAGTTTTCGTGGGCAAAACCTTTAAGGTTGAATTGGTCTAGAGTGGCCTCTTGTTGTCTATCCAAAATTGCTTATGGCACTTTAAGGGCTTGGTCACTGTGAGTCTTCTGAGCTTTGTTTTCATCCCAGAGGTTATTTTCTTCTACAGCTAGTTCCAGGAGGGCTTTTCTTGCGAGAGTTAAGCAGTCTTCATAGGTGCGCGCAGTCTGACTGGTGTCTAGAACTGTCATCACATCCAAATCTCCAAATGGCAGAAACACATGGATTACATTAATGAAGGAAGTCGTGCTCGAACATTCTATGCAGCCTTCTTTGATCTCGGTCACCAAGAAGTCTGCCCAAATCTGTTTGATCAAACTGACGGGAGTGTTGAATTATGCAATGCTGATGGTCTTGTGATCTCGTTCGAGAGCCAAATCTATCAGCGCTAGTAGCTTGCTGGAAAAATTTCTAGACCGTGGCCGTGATGGCTGGGAATATGATTGAACTTGAGCATGTTGATGCTGAGGTGATAGTACCTTTCTTTGGATGCTTGATCTGTCTCGCTGGGAGTACTATCGTAGATGTTCTCAGGGTGACTGCTGGAGGCATTCCCGAGGCTGATCTGACTTGTAGCAAGGTGAGGAGATGTTCTCAGGGTGGCTGCTAGAGGCATTCCCGTATCATTGCGGTGTCCAAGGTTTCTTTCCATTCTGGATCCAAGTCTCGGAAATGGCAATTGAACTTGATGAATCTGATTGCTTCAGGATCCTCCTGCTCGAGGGTGTTGACGTAGTTAGCACCTCCAAACTCTGAGGGATTCTGATGAGATTTGCCTCGGTTGTCCTTTTGTCGGTTTGCAGGAGGTAGCACAGGTGCACGACTGCGGGCGTTCTTGGTTGGCATTTCGGCTTTATTGCCTATGAGGAAATTGTCTCCTCTGATGACCTCCAGATCTCCTTGGCGTTTTATGAACTTGACACACTGATGGAGAGTGAAGGCTATGGCCTTCATGTGGTGTAGCTATGGGTGTCCCAGCAGAGCTGTAAATTTGGACGAAATGTCCATCACATGGAATTTTACTGGCACCATTTGGGCTTCGAACCAGAGTTCCAGAGTCATAGTTCTCAGGATGGGACTAGATGTGATGTTGTATGCTTTGATAGTTTAGGCAGATGGGGTCATATGGCCTTCATCGATGCGTAAGGCTCGCATCATGCTGAGGGGAAGGACGTTGACTGCTGATCCTTTATCTACCAGTACTCCAGGGAGGGAGATAGTGTGGAGCAGAATAGTGATGTGCAGAGCTTTGTTGTGTTCTGTAACCCCTTTCTGTAGGTCTTCATCACAGAAGGTGAGCATGTTGTCGTACAGTCTGGAATCATAGATCTGGTCTCTTTCTGGAGTGGGAGAATAATTGAACCATCCATTTCCTGTCATCCACCTTCGTCACAGAAGGTGAGCATACTGAGGTTGCTTGTGGCGGTGGCCTTCCTTTGTCAGCACATTGATTGAGTGCGAGTGCTAGGTTGGCTTTGACTTTCCTTTGTCGGCCCGTGCTCTGAAGTTTGGTAAGTTGAACCTTGGTTGATACTTTGGGGGATTAGGCTTCTGGCTGGTAGTAAGGTTGCCGAGATTTGAGGTCTTCTTGCGTCCTGAGGCCTGAACTTTGGCGTCAGCAGGATATGTCGGCTTTCCCACCCCTGTTTGTTCTGAAGCTGTGTTGCTTGAAGGAAGGGAAGACTTGCTGGAGTAAAGTACATGATAGTCGAATTTCCCGAATGGCTCTTCGAGTGTACCCACGCGGGTGTCTCCGGCTTCGTATCTTTCTTTCAATTTCTAAAGAGAAGACTGTTTCTTCTTCTTTATGGGAGAATCACCCCTGATCATGTCTTGGAACTCGTATTCAAGGCACTCTGAGCAGTCACATACATCGTACCAGATGTGGACGTCTGATGAGGACTTGGCTGGAAGAGGCGAAGGAACTGGCTCTGCGGCAATCTTCTTGGGCACCCACTTGATGGAGTTTACACAGTTGTTCGGATAAAGGTTTCCAACTGTATTAGGTCCACAGGGACATTCCAACTTTCCTTCTTCTATTAGATTCTGGATCTCATACCGTAACCCTAGGAAGTTGTCTGTTGTGTGCCTATGGTATTGTTGGAAGGTTCAGTACTTGCTTTTGTCGGCATTTGCTGCAGGATTCTTCGGTTTGTAGTTTTCAATAGGCTTGAGGAGGCTTTCTTTGACTAGTCCTTCCAGCATTTTACTCAGGGCATATTCAGCTTGTCAAAGCATATGGAAGGTTGCTCTTGGAGGAGTCGTTAAATTGCAGGGCTGGGTTTCTGTTGCTTGACTGCTGTCCCTGATGGATGTAGTTGACAGAAGTGTCTCTCCCTTTCTGGGGGCCGGTGCAGGATTGAATGCAGTTGTTGATCTGTATCTGTAAGACGGAACTGTAGCCAGCTTCTCTTTGAGGTCTTTCTCGAACTGTGAGCCCGCATTTACTATGGCTTGGACATCCGGAAAGAAGTTATGGCTGATGAGTGTTCTGATGGACGGCCTCAAGCAGGACTTGAAGATCCGCATCTGTTCGTCTTTGGAGAGTGGCTCAATGATTTCGGAGAGTTTCCAGCTCCACCATTTGTAGAATTCTCCAAAACTTTCGCTGCTTTCTGTTCGGTGGTGATTAAGTCTTCATGACTTGTCTCCCATTCTAGGTTGGATCGGTACTGCTCCAGGAAGATGTTGCTGATCTGATCCCAGGTATGGCGATCTGCAGGCTAGACCCTTAGGAGCCACCGTAATGCTGAACTCTTGAGAGTGTGCTGGAAATGGTCGGCCATTTTCTGGAGGGTTGCACCTTTTTCTCTCATGCCGAGAACATAAGTGTCAACATGTGTCTGTGGTCATTCGGTCCCATCGAATCTGTCCATTTCTGGCATTCTGAACTTGGCAGGGAGAGGTGTGACCATTCCCGGATCTGTAGATCTGAGCATTTCTTTCTTTGAGATGCCCATGTTGGCTTTCAGATCCTTCATTTGTTTGACCATCCAGACCAGGGTTGGGTCCAGTGGTGGACTTTCAGGCTCGGTTCCTGGTGCTGCTATTAGAGAAGCAGTAATTGATGGTGGAAGACTTGATATATGTGGGTATATGGGGGCCTTTCCTAGGTTTTATCAGGATTTCGTCTCGGTGTTTTGAGGTTCTTCTATAGGCAACGGGTTGAACCTCGGAGGATACTGAAGGATGTTGGGATCTGTTTGAGATGGTTCACGTTGCGCTGGTTGTATTGAGTGATGGGGGTAGAACCGGCTTGGCTGTATATGATGGGGGTGCCTTGAGAGGTGGCAATATGAAGCCTCGGTTGGCTGTTTCCTTGATTTGAAGGATTCGCGTAGTTTGACGGGGGAGGAACATGGTTGAAGGTCTGATCGAGGAAGATCGTCCTTCTCGATTAGAACAAAGTCTGGTTGGGGGATAGCTGCTATACCCCGTTCATTCAGAAGTTGTACCACGAAAATTTGCTGATCCTCTTTCTATTTCTTATGAACCTCACAGGCCCGGATGGCTTCTTCCAGTGTCATATCGGTTACCGGTGGCGGGGTTCCGTTCCCGTCACAATTTCTTGGTGATTCTGAAATATCGGAGAGTCTGGTTGTAGAAACTGAGGAAACTGAGGAACTGTCTGACTTTCCGAAACTGTAATTCGGGCGAGGCGGTGACCCGGATTCTGAACCACTGTTTGTTTGCTGCAAGGAATGAGAGGTAGGGTTTAGGCTTCGGAAGGGGTATTTGGCTCACGGCTTTTAGGCTCGTGCAATGTGCATTTACTACTTAAGTCTACTTAAAACACATTTTTCCATAATCCTATCTGGTCGGAAAAGGTTAGACAGCGAAGGTCGGGAACGGAAATTGGAGATCGAACCGTGAAAGGTCTCGATTGGAGATTTAACCATGACATGTCGATATCGGAGATTGGACCGTGAAGGTCGGGAACGTAAATTGGAGATCGGACCGTGAAAGGTCTCAATCGGAGATTTGACCATGAAAGGTTGATATCGGAGATTGGACCGCGAAGGTCGGGAAAGGAAATTGGAGATCGGACCGTGAAAGGTCTTGATTGGAGGTTTGACCATGAAAGGTTGATATTGAAGATTGGAGATCGGATCGTGAGGGTCTCGATTGGAGATTTGAGATCGGACCGTGAGGGTCTTGATTGGAGACTTGACCATGAAAGGTCGAGATCGAAGATCAGAGATCAGACCGTGAGGGTCTCAATTGGAGACTTGAGATCGGACCGTGAGGTCTCTATTAGATATTTGAGATCGGACCGTGAGGGTGGCGATTGGAGATTTGGGATCGGACCATGAGGGTCGCGATTGGAGATCGGACGGATAAAGGTCGCGATTGAGGATTTGAACATACCCCGTATGAAAAATGATGTTTTATTGTTTTGGAAAATGGGAAAGGAGATATGTAAAAGTGAATTAAATGGAGTCGCCACGCCATGTTTAAGAGGTACACTTTGAAAAACCTTTTGAAATTAGAGAAAGGGTTCGGGGGTCAGGTTACGTGTTGAGAAGAACCGAGAGTTCACCCAACACGCCTCGTAAATGAGTCTTTCAACAACAAACATCCAATGTATTCATAAGTGTGTGCAAACATGTAAGACAAGAATCATGATAATGTATTTTATTGATAAAATGAGATGGATACAACTCGTGAACTACTTGGTACAAAGGGGGGCCACATCCCAGTTACATAACTGAGAGCATATTACAATTGAAAAAGGAGGTTTCTGCAGAGTTGCAAACTGTGTCGCGTGACACAGGATATGCTTGTCTAGGTGTGTCGCGTGACACAGGACTCAACCTGGCAGGTTGTGTCACGTGGCACAGGACGCCAATATGCAGAAACCTTACAGACTGAAATGCAGATTGAACTGAGATCTATCCAAATCGAATTATATCAACAATTTAGCTCAGAAAACACATGAATCAGCATCGAATCGATCAAGGGGGTGTGGATATGGGGTGATCCACACTCCCTTGATGAACAAGTCACAATTACACCAAAATTAACACATAAACATGAAATAATACCAAACAAAGTGACTTAAATAGAGAGACTGCGATTGTAACTTAACAATTAGAGCAGATGGAGCCTAATTATCAAATCAAATGAATAGAAATTACATGAATTATGAAAAGAGCAAATAGATGAGAGAGAAGGAAGGAGAGAGTTTGTTACCCTTATAGATCCACAATCCTTATACCATGTCAGGTATAAGGATCTTCAATTATCAACTACAGAACCGGATTGAGCTTAGGAAGGATGGTGGATTGAGGATCTAGGTGATGGTGTATGAATTGGATTGGATTGAGAGAGAAAAGGAGAGAATTGTGTGTGTGAGAGAGAGAGAGGATTGTGTGTGTTTTGTTGTGTATATTACGCCAATATTTGGGCAGAGTAACAATAGGTCGAAAAGGGATCTAGAAATGAGAGGGGGAGGGTCTTATTTATAACCTGCTGGTGAGTGGCAACTTGCGTCGCACGACTTAACGCTTGTGCTTTCTGTGGCTCGTTATGTCGCATGACTTGACAAGCCAATACCGTTTCTGGTGCTAAAAACCTGTTCTGGAATATTCCGGGATAATTCCTCCTAGGTCCTAAATGAATAATTCTCTATAGGTCCCTTTACATGGAAAAAAAGACTTAAAAGTACTTCTTCCGCAAGAAACTTATAAAAAGTTTTCGAAAGTCTCGAAATGGACCGGGAATTTATCAAAACACCCCTAGTGCAATTTTATTATATTAAAAGGCACTTATAAAGGGTCACGAATTGGATTGGGGTACTAACAGAGCCACTCGTCAACGTCACTTATGGAAGAAGTGAGGTTGTCGATAAGAATGATCCCAAACCCAATGAGCGGCTGGTGGGAAATAAAGACCAGAGTGGTCAAATTGTCGGACCTGCTTGGGATATGGCAGATGGAGAAAAATGACTGATGAGGTTGGATGGATGTACCTTTAGAGAAAGGATTCCTACGTATCCCTAGGAGGGAATCAAGCTGGATTGTAGTTCGGTGGAGTGAGAACTTGCGGTGCCTCAAACAGAAGGAAGACCGAAGCGGTTAAATGGCTGGACCTTTTTGGAAAAGGATTCCTACGTATCCCTAGGAGGGAATCAAGCCAGATCGTAGTTCGAAGAAAGTGAGACCCTATGGTGTCTCAAACCGAGAAGTGAGAACGTATGGTGCCTCAAACCGAGAAGTGAGAATGTATGGTGCCTCAAATCGACAAGTGAGAACGTATGGTACCTCAAACCAAAGAAAGAATAGAGTGAGAAATAAGGTGTCTCAACCCGAAAAGGGAATGGAGTGAGAACTAAGGTGTCTCGACCCGAAGAGAGAATAGAGTGAGAACAAAGGTGTCTCATCCCGAAGAGGGAACGGAATGAGAACTAAGGTGTCTCGACCCAAGGAGGGAACTGAGTGAGAACTAAGGTGTCTCAACTCGAAGAGAGAATAGAGTGAGAACTAAGGTGTCTCGACCCGAAGAGGGAACAGAGTGAGAACTAAGGTGTCTCGACACAAGGAGGGAAAGGAGTGAGAACTAAGGTGTCTCGACCCGAAGAGAGAATAGAGTGAGAACTAAGGTGTCTCGATCCGAAGAGAGGATAGAGTGAGAACTAAGGTGTCTCGACCCGAGGAGATAAAGGAAACAAACCCAAAGGAAAGTAAACGAGAACCAGCGCTTTGGAATAAAAAATATGATGGTTTGTAGCTTGAAAGAGATATGCGTTCATACCTGTGCTGTACTTACCTGTAGCTGCCGGAAGGACTGAGGCTACGACTGATGATGATGAAGAGTTGTTGGTTTTCCGTGCAAGGGATGGTCTTTGTTTGTGATTTTCCATTCAACACGGGATTTTGATGATGATTTGCCACCAAACACGGGATTTTGATGATGAATCTCTGTCCAACACGGGCTTTTGATGATGAATCTCCGCCTAACACGGGATTTTGATGGACTTTTTAATGACTCTGAAGCTGATGAGCACTATTTGCTTGGAGATTGAGGCCGCTGAAGCTCTTTCAGACGATGCTGATGAATCCGAAGATGATAAAGGCAGAAAATGCCACTAGGAGAATTTGAATTCTTTGTCCAGATTATGATTGAGGAACAGCTCCTATGATCAGATTATGATTATTTGATTATTGTACCCTGTGGGGGGGGGAACATAACACTATAGGCACTTTGCAAAGATTTTAACTCAATTATTGTTAATTTCATGCATTGTTAATCTTGTTTGCACGAGCCCATCTTAGCTAGGGATGAAAATGGAGTGAGGATTTTTGCAAGGCTCGACAAGCTGATATGTATGTAGCAATTATGCTATGATGGATTTATGATAGGATGACTGTGTATATATGATGATGTATGTATGATGATGAATGGGTTGTGAACCCTCTCCCATGCATTTGAGGAATGTATGAGTGATGGATGATATGGCGCAGCCTAGGCAAGTCGGGGATGCTCCCGGGAGTGCAAATTGCAGCAAGTTAGCAGATGATTGTTGCTGATAAGAACAAAGTGTGTTGTGCGCCCGAGATGGTAAGCAGCAGAGGAAGTGCAGAGAATGCCCTGGCTAAAATACTGATACGGGAGAGCATGAGGGAACAACTTAGCAAAGCCCCAGCTTGAAGAAATCCAATGCATCCATGTTGCAGACATAATCAACATGTGGCCAAAGAGGCAACCCATCATTCCAGACCTTAGTCAATCAGTCATTGGAAAAGACTATGGGATATATACGTGCAGGGGCACATCTTTCGAGAAGTGGGAATGAATCTCAATTTTGTGTAACACACTCGCTTTGGGTTTAAATCTTTTGAGAGAGTATAAGCGTAACAAGGGGTGGAAAAGTGTATGGAAGCCCCTGCTGACAGAAACACAGTGTTTGGCTCTATATTCCTAGAATGTAGAAAGAGAAGACTTGTCGAGATATTTGAAAACTTGTCTTATTCATGATGATCACAGGACTGCTTAAAACCCTTTATTGATGTTCAGGTTATTCAACAACTAAGCGTGATATGAATAAATATTTTGACTAATCACGAGGAGAAAACAAAGTGATATCAAGAATCTAGTTTGGGAAGATGGAAAGAGGATATGTGTATAGGGACGGCCCTTGATGAGACCGGATTTTCTGAGATTTGAATGTGTTTGTGACCGGACCATTTCTAGTTGCCTACGTTCCCCTCATGGTGAGGAGCTCAGGTCGCCATTGTTAATGTTAGATCATGTGTTGCCATGAATGTTGTCCCAAGTGTTGCAAACCAGTGTTGCCATTGGTGTTGCCACAAGTGTTGCCATTTGGATTTGGCAACACCAAAATAGTTACTGTATTTTTTACAAATAATAATGTGTAAATTAATGTTTTAATATCATTTGTTAGTCTGCTTGAAATGATCTTGAATAGGTCAACAGAAACTGCCCAGGCGTGATTCACTAAGAAGAGAAGAAAATTATATATAAACATGTGGTTTATATGATTAATTAATGACCGAGTAAAGGAGATATTATTTAGCTATTTAGGGGGAGATCAAATCAGAGTACAAGGCATCTACAGCTGAGAGGTACAAGCAAAAGAAGCCATGAAGACTTAGTCCTCTACAATTGAAGCGAGAAGGCTAAAAAGGAGGAAACAAATTCAAGTTGTTTATCTTATCATTTTGAGTAGGCTCCATGTTTTGGAGGCCTATAAATAGTGCAGTAGATCTTCATTGAAGATCATCCAATTCAGAAAATGCAAATCTGCACAAGAAAAGAATTCTTCTCTTAAATTGTTGCCATTCAGTGTTGGCAACACTCTGTCCGACACTCGAGAGTTTCATATAGATTTTCATATTTTTGTGAGGTTTTGAGTGTTCATTTTTAGAGAGAGTTCTTTATATATTATTCCTTGAGTTAATGATGATTTATCATTAAGGGAACTTCTTTGACCTTGTATTGAATTCATATTATTAATTGAAAGGTCTTGCTCTCCTGGCACCCATCAAGTTATATATTTATATAACTTGATAAAATTATATTCTTGCGTATTGTTTTTATTCTTCCGCTGCAAATTAGATTTAATTCTATTTATTTGTGTTTTTCTAGAATTGGTGTGTGCTGTTGTTAGTGTTGCCAACACTAAGGACAACATTTGTGAGTTTCATCTCACTTTGTGAGTTTCGTCTCACTTGTTCTAAGCCATAGAAAATTTCAATTGGTATCAGAGCCTAGCACTTGATATACTAAGTGTCTTGATCCTTTTGTCATGGCTTATGATCTTGCGAACCCTAATCAAAAGAGATTACCGGTTTTAGACGGATCAAATTATGCTTATTGGAAGATTCGCCTACGCTCGCACATTAAATCAATTGATCTTCGAGCTTGGCGATCTATTTTAAATGGTTATTTTCTTCCTTTACTCCTTCCGGATGAAGATGGTGACGTTCAAGTCAAACCTGAATCTGAATGGACAATTGAAGAAAATAATCTTGCTAGTTTCAATGAAAAGGCACTAAATGCTATCTATGAATGGGTTGACATGCATATGTTCAAACTCATTCAAAATAGTCCCTCTGCAAAAGATGCTTGGGATACTTTACAACGATTTTGTGAAGGGGATGGTAGTGTCCGAGAAACAAAGTGTAGGGGTCTCACTAGTAAATTTGAAAGATTAAGAATGGGTGAAAACGAAGACATCTCGTCTTATTTTGAAAAGTTGATTGATATTTCAAATGCTTGTCAAGTATTAGGAGAATCTTTTACTAATAAACAACTTGTTTCAAAAGCCATTCGTACTCTTTCCGAACATTTTAAGATCAAAGTTTCAGCCATTGAAGAGGCCCATAATCTTTCAACAATGGACATTAATTCCTTGATGAGTATTTTAAAGAATTTCGAATTGAATTTGAATGAGCGAACCGAGGCTTCAAAAGTCAAAAACATTTGTTTAAAAATCGAATCTTCGGACACATGTGTGGATGATGAAGATGAATCCTTCGAGGAATTAGATGAAAAGGCCGAGCAAGTAGTCATGATGGCCGTAGTAGAGGCTGCCTTTGACATAACGTGTTACCTCAAGTGTTGTCCAAGAAATGACAACACCTGAACCAACACTTGTGACTTCTTCAAAAAGTGTCGCCTCAAGTGTCGTCCATGAAATGGCAACACTTGACACAACACTCAGCAGGTATGATTCTTTAAATGATAATTGCTTGCATGGTTCTACTGGTTTAAATTCAGAAGAGTCTATAGAGGATGATCTTAGTAAAGATGAGCTTATTCATGAATTAAAAAACCTCTATAAGTCTCTTCTCGTAGAATGGAAAAAGGAGAATAAGATGGTGTTTTTCTTGAAAAAGGAAAATCATGATCTTAAAAACTCCTTGACTCGGCTGGAGGTTCAACTCAGTAAGAGAGATTTGGATCTTGATAAACTCAAGGCCAAACTCAACCTAGCCGAATCCACCTTCAAAAAACTCAACACGAGTTCATCCAAATTGGATGAAACACTTAATTTGAGTAAGCCTCTGAAAGCTGGTCTTGGGTTCCAAGAATCACTAGAAAGTATTACCTCTTCCTTGTTTGATGTTGAAACTAAAAATTGTTTTGTAAAAGAGCGTGTCAAGGAGAAGGGTAGTACTCCTAGTGATACTTCTGATCAATATATTGAATGTGGATACTGTCACAGATCTGGACATGAAAAATCATATTGCTTTATTCTTCAAAAGAAAATGTCCAGTCTACAAGTGTTTCCTCAAGTGTCGCCGAATTCTCAGGACAACACTAGTGAATAGAAATCCAAAATTTCAAAAAAGGCTTGGTTACCCAAAGAAAAACTGAAATGCTATGTTGTTTACACAGCTTTAAGGACTAACGTTTCAGGATCTTGGTACTTTGATAGTGGTTGTTCACGTCATATGACGGGAACATGATCATTCCTAACAGAGTATCAACCTATCCAAGGAGGCTCAGTGACTTATGGTGGTGGAGGCAAGAGTGAAATAGGTGGAAAAGGAACACGGGATATTGTTGGTTTTCCTCCTTTGAAAAATGTCTTGCATGTAGATGGTCTACTTGCTAATTTAATTAGCATTAGCCAATTATGTGATGATAATTTTGAGGTAAAATTCAATAAAAATACCTGTGAAGTGTTTGATAATACTAACTTTTGTGTCATGACTGTAATAAGCTCAAGTGATAATTGCTACCTGTTTGGTAATAAACCAGTGTGCAATTTGACAAAACTTGATGACATAAGGTTATGACATAAAAAGTTAGGTCATTCTCATTATAGGAATATTGAGAAGATTATCAAGCTCAATTCCGTCAAAGGTGTTCCTAAACTAAACCTCAAAGACACCGTGATGTGTGGTGACTGCCAAATGGGTAAGCAGACTCGTGTTGCTCACAATGTTGGACAACACAATGAGCAACACTCGGGAACAACACATTGTTTTCAACTTTTACATATGGACTTGATGGGTCCTGTTGAGGTAGAAAGCTTGGGAGGTAAGAAGTATGTTTATGTTATAGTTGATGATTTTTCTAGGTTTACATCACTAGTACAAATTGGATCTTAGGAAACGCATCTTTGTTAGCGCTTTTAAAAAGTGCTTTTGACATTCTTGTAGCATTTATATTTCTTGCTTATTGAAGACAATTGAAATAAGGCTGCTGGTATTTTTGAAAAGAAAAACAAGTAAAGTTGTAAGAGATAGCAAACCTTTGAATCTAACATCTTTCGATTTTGCAGGAGTTATTATTAATAACCTTAGTACTTCGGAAGGTGAATAATTCTATCTATTTGATGGGGACTTCATGTTTTCAGTTTCCTCTGAAACTTACTAATACATGAACTACAGATCTTATAGCTTATACCTAAATAACTTATTTACGTTCTCCGATTAGCTCAACGCAGACTACTTCTTCATTTGCTATTCCTTTATTGCAGGCTCGAGCTGGAGCAGATGTTGTAAGTCCCAGCGACATGATGGATGGTCGTGTAGGAGCAAATAGGACAGCACTTGATGCTGAGGGTTTTCAGCATGTGTCTATCATGATTCATGTCCTATACTGCCAAGTAATATGCTTACCAGATATCATTTGCTCTCGGTTTGCTTACTTGATTAGTATCTTTCATCTACTTTTATACATTAATGAAGCTTAATTCTCTGATTTGAAGGATATTTTGATTTTCACATTTCCATGTTCTAGATATTCTGCACAAATTCATATCAGATTAAAGATGACCAAAGGTATGCATCGTCTTCAAAATGATCTTCCACTTTTTTTGTTATTTCACCCTGATTTCTTATGCCAAGTATGCTATACTGACTACATCATCAGAATTACACCCGGCATTACACTTTATACCAGTCAGATTTGAGATTTTGCTTCAGGATCATCTCACCTACAAAAATATACGAACCTCTCATATATCATATCAACCAGCAAAATGCTCCTCAATTGTAGCAAGAAAATAAGAAAACAAGGTAAGATCAATCACTTCATGGAAATCTCTAACCATCATAGGATATGGATGCAGCCCTGCAACCGATCCCAAAATGTAACGTGTACCAGTAATTTGGTCTTGAAACTCCTAATCCCTGAGAAATGTTCTGCAAAAATGTGCTATTTTCTGAACTTAGTTCTTGCACTTACTCTTCTACACTTGCTCTGTTATGCACTTGTTGTTCTCCACTGCTTGATATTATGAACTTGCTATCTGATATTACTGAATTGAAGTTTCTGCAATTTAACTGTTATGCTGAACTGATAATTGATGTGTCGAATCTCTACACTTCCTGTACACCTCCTGCACACTTGCTGCACAGAAACTACACTGAGTTTGCTGAACTTAAACTGCCCAAAACTGAGCTGCTTTCTTTGATGTAATCTGCTACGATTTGGTATGTAAACCTATTGAGACTGGTTTGTAAATTTGCTAAAGTACTTGCTGAAACTTGATCTGCAAACACTCAAAAACTTGCTGAAAAATTGCTCCTTAGGCATGTAATTATCACGCTTATCTGGTGCAAATAGGTTGTGCGAATCATCTCTAGGATACAATAAAGTCTCTGTTTTCGCAGAATGGTGTTGCTGCTACCGTTGCCCTTGTTGCTGCTGTTGTTGCTGATGTTGTTGTTATAGTTGTCGTTGGGCACCTGTATTTTGGCTTAATCTTTTTCAATAATGTTGTTTCTAATAAATATTTGATTTTTTTGGTACATTTTGTCCATACAAACCGAATCAAGTGTTATCTTCCGAGAAAAATGAAGATTTTTCAGGTTAATCGGGCATAATACTTGTATAACCGATTTCTTAAGGAGAAGATGGGAGGGAAGTAGTAGAAAATAGGAACTACAAATTTTTTTTACTCTAACTAGTGTTGATTGTAATATTAATGATATTATTGATGATCGAGAGAACAAATATCTTTAACTCTTGTTAGTATGACTCTTTTGGATGATTGTAACAATTATTGTTGTGTATATAAATGAACGGTTTATTATTATAGTTTAATGGGATAATTGTTAGTTTCTATTAATTTTTATTTTGATATATTTTAAAGTAGGTTCATATTAATTTTTATTTTTATATAATTTAGAATAGGTACAACTAAAAAAATGAAATTTAACTTGCATAGCGCTTTTATAAAGTGCTATGCAAGTTGATTTCTAAAAAAAATGCTTAGATAGCACATAAAAAACTCTATGTAAGTTGATTTCTAGAAAAATAAAAAAAGTGCTTAGATAGCGCTTTTAAAAAGCGCTATCTAAGTTCGTTAGCTTATGTAGCGCATAATAAGCGCTATGCTAACTTGCATAGCTGTAGCTTAGATAGCGCTTGTAAGCGCTATCTAAGCTAAAAAAACGCTATCTAAGCGAAAATTTGTACTAGTGCATGGGTCTATTTCTTAAGAGAAAAATCTGAAACTTTTGATAAATTTACTCACTTAGTCTCTAAAATCAAAAACATGTTTTGTTCTCCTATTTTTTGAATAAGGCAGATCATGGTAGAGAGTTTGAAAACATTTCCTTTGCTATGTTTTGTAGTAAAAAGGGGATACAACATGAATTTTCAGCACCTAAAACACCACAAGAAAATGGTGTTGCTGAAAGGAAAAATAGGACTTTGTTAGAGATGGCTCGTGTTATGCTAATTGCTAGGAATATTTCTAAAGGTTTTTGGGCCGAAGCATTAAACACATCATGTCACACTACGAATAGAGTTTTCTTAAGACCCGGTACAACTATGACACCCTATGAGATTTTAAATGGAAAGAAACCTACGGTTCACTACTTTCATGTGTTTGGGTGTTTGTGCTATATTTTAAATGACCGGGTATACTTAGGAAAACTAGATTCTAAGAGTGACAAAGCCATCTTTCTTGGCTACTCTCAAAATAGTCATGCTTATCGAGTCTATAATTTGAGGTTAAAAGTGATTCAAGAATCGGTAAATACTTAATTTAACGATTACTTAAGTGCTACAGGAGAACCAGCTGAAAATATACCTCTGACTTTGTTGGAAGAAGTTGAACAAAGGGCTGAAACAGAAACTGGTTCGACCAGTACAGCCACAGATTCAAGTGTTGCCCCAAGTGTTGCCCCTGAAACGGCAACACATGAGGCAACACTGGAGAACAGAACAGTGGCTGGAAATTCTGAGGTTAGTGACTCAGATGGAGAAGATGGTTTGGTATACCATCAAAGAAGGAGAGATCCCCTAGCTCGAATTAGAAATTATCATCCCATTACTCAAGTAATTGGTGATGTTAATGAAGGGGTTCGAACAAGAAATAAGGAGCCTGCTGATTACAGAGATATGTTAAAGTATGTGTGTATGTCCTCCACATACTCCAAGGTAAAACACTCCTGTTTTGTCTCTTCTCTTGAACCAAAGAATGTGATTGAGGCCTTAAATGATAATTTCTGGATACAAGCTTTGCAAGAAGAGCTTGAACAATTTACCCGTAACGAGGTTTGGTGTTTAGTTCCACGACATTTACATACAAATATTATTGGACTAAATGGATTTACAAAAACAAATCTGATGAATTGGGTAATATTGTTCGTAATAAAGCTCGTCTTGTGGCTCAAGGCTATACACAAGTGGAAGGAATCTACTTTGATGAGACCTTTGCATCTGTGGCTAGAATTGAGTCAATAAGACTTCTTCTTGCCATAGCCTGCTACCTTAAAATCACATTGCACCAAATGGATGTTAAAGCGGCTTTCCTGAATGAGTACTTAGATAAAGAGATCTATGTTGAGCAACCTAAAGGATTTGAAGACCCATTCCACCCAGATCATGTATATTGACTTGATAAAGACTTATATAGCTTGAAACAAGCTCCTCGTACATGGTATGAACGTCTAACAAGTTTCCTTCTTGAATATGGATTTGTTAGAGGAGAAGCCGATATGACATTATTTATTCTTAGGGAAAATAAAGAGCTTGTCATTGCTCAGATCTATGTTGATGACATAGTTTATGGTTCCACATCTAAAATGTGTTTACAAAATTTTGTGGAAGCTATGACATCAACTTTCGAGATGAGCATGATAGGTGTGAACTTAATTATTTCCTAGGATTGCAGATGAAACAGTCAGATGATTGAATCTTTATCTCTCTGAGGAAGTATGATAAGATTCTGGTGAAAATGTTTGGATTAGAGAGTACAAAGAGCTCAAAAATACCTAAGGGATCATCTCTTAAGGTAACCAATGATTAGGCAGGGGAGGATGTTGACCCAACTTTGTATAGATCCATGATAGGTAGCGTGGGCACCCCGACCCGGAACCTAACACGTGTCCCGAGCCGGAGAGCCCAAACTACGAAAGACCACCTGAAATTTTTCTTTTAAAACATTTGACTTAACCTGAAAAGAACTAACTTTAACTTCAACATTCTAATACTAACCCGGGTCATCTCCACTTGGAGGAAAAGGGTTAAAATATAAACTAACTTCAAACCACTTAGTTACAAACTTTTACAAAAGTTCAAGTCCCATAGTTAAGTTTTAAAACAAAGTTCAACATATACAAATCCACTTAGGAGCCAAACAAAAAGACACTTCAACTCTAGTCCAAGACATATACATACCCCACAACCCAAATTACAAGTACAAACTCCGCACCGTCCTCACTGGCCGGGTCCTCCTGTCTCAGCTCAATCTAAAACATTAAAGGGAGAAGGGTGAGAATAAATCTCAATAAGCTTTTATGAATGCAACAATATGCCAAGTAAGATGCAACACATAACATGGTACATCTCACACATTGGTAAAACAGTAAACACCTTTCGTTACCTTTGTTTACCTTTTCCGTCTGAATCACAAGTTGCACAACGGCTGAAATAACTCAATCATTCTGTGAATGCATTTTCACCAGAACCAATCTTATATAACGGAGAGAGCTATTATAATAACTCCTCTCTTGTGAATTGCTTAAGCATATTCACGTCTTATAAGACCCGTTTTTCAGGGAAGATATAAGACATCAGCATTTCTATGAACTGACTGCACATATCCATAGAAGCTGAACCCCAGTCTGTGGCCACAGAGGGGGAAAGGTCACAGATATAATGTAATTCGAGCACCTTATGGAACAATTTCTCATAAGTGATCGTATTCCATTATACCCCCAAACATCAGCTGATATAAACAAGTTCAAGCACATAATAGATACTTGAAATTAAATCCACACATTGGGATATCAATATATATAACATGGTAATACTACTCATGTCAACCCATCACAATAGTGAAACTTACATTGAAAACACTATTGAATAAAATGAACCCAATAACATGATACTAAGATTCATGATCAAATCACATAAGTAGTGCAACATGTATTTATACACTATGTGCACAACCAACGATGAATGTGAAATTAAATACGGCTACAATAATTAACAAGTAAGCCCTGTATTTCCATTTCACCATATTGAACACCTTCTATAAAGAGTCCATATCATTTTACCAAGTTTTGACAACTTTGGTTAAAGTTACAAATCAAGCCTTTCAATCCTTTTTGGAACAATATTTAAACACCTTCCTCTTATTCATTTTAACCAAGGAAGACATCACAGTGTAGCTAAAGTATTCTACTTTAATCTATGCTAAAGAGGGTTCAATTATGTTGTAAGTTGAATAGGTTTCTAAGCCTTCAAAGTTGAATCAAATTTTCCAACGCAGGGCACGACTCGTGCCCACTGGCACGACTCGTGCCTTTTTCCTTCCATTTTAATCAGAACGACTTAAGCCAGTTTCACGACTCGTGTCCACGAGTGGCCAAAGGGCACGACTCGTGCCCCTTGGTACGACTCGTGGCAAGGCAAAATTCATACATCAGATTCTGCACAACAGCAGTAACCCAAAATTAAAAGCCAAAATATCAATTACTCTGTTTTACAAGAGCTGAACCAAACTCCATTCAGTACCCAACTTTAGCAAAACACTAACAAATGATTCCATAAACCTTCCAACATAAACCATCACTCACCAACATTATTTCCATACCAAGACTTTATGTCAATTTAACATGCAACCATTTATATCAAAGCCTTAATACCATAACATGAACCTTAACCCTTTTTCTTGCTATTACTCAACTAAATCTTACTCATTTAATTTCTACTTTTTCAAAACCAAATCTTTCCAAATAAAAGTGTTCCAACAATATCACAATTCATGTAAATTATTGTAATAACAACAATAATCAAAGGATGAACATTTTTTGAAAGAAATTATAATAACTTATCAAAATAGTGAAAAATGGAATAATTTATTGACTGGCTCTAAACGATCCCCTCGACCACACGAACCCGAATTCGCAAACAGAATTGAAAACGGAGAAGTATTGAAGAGCGTATAATTTTTTTTTGGAAGAAGGAGTAAATGGTTTTGTTTCCATGGATTGAATTGTAGAGGAAGAAGGAATGAATGAATTAAATGAGGTAATGTAAGTTGAGTCATACTAGAATTCCCAAGGAGACACCTCAGCCCAAAGCCACGTCAAGTGCCAGTCAATTTCTCCATGCAAAGTATTTTAACTAAACTAGTGAGTCCTATCAGTCCCATATTTCATTTTATTATTATTACTTCCTCCGTCCTCCGTCTCATAATAAAATGCTACTTGTCCAAAAGTTATTACTTTACTTTTGCTATTTATTATTTTTAAATCGGACACTACTTATTATTATTATTATTTATTATTATCTTTAAAATAATAACGTTGTTTTTAAAACACAAATATATATATATATATATATATATATATATATATATATATATATATATTCAATATGGAACAACTAATTGGGGTGTCACATTCTCCCCCTTTAATTTATTAACATAGTAAAAAAAAGGCCTAAATCAGTTATTGGAATATTAAACTAACACAAATAATCACAAACAAGATGCGAAGCATGAAATGCGATGCTACTCACGCCATATACGTGCTCAACACGTGATTAAACTAGTGCCTAGATTTAGGGTCGTGACACTCACTCCCCCTTAAATAAAATTCGCCCCGAATTTTGGATGAACTTACCGGACTGATCAATTAAAGAAAATTACTTCTTACACATCTTAGATTATCACTTCCCATAGCTTTCTTGATGACATGATTCTTCTACACCTTTTTCACAACCCGAATGCTCTAGTATTTTTAATTTCCGAACTTGAAATTCTAATAACTCTCAATGGTTCTTCCACACAAGTCAAATCTATTTGAATATCATTGGTTGAAGAACTCCATTTTATACCAACTAAAACAACAACAACAATGAACTCCACTTCACTTCAGTATAGTACTAACAGAGTAACTCAAATACATAAGAGATACAACTCCGGTCCGTGTTAAAAGTCTACTATCTGTTTCAGGATGTTCCACTTGAGCCACTTCTAAGGATTAATTCTCTAATCTTCAAAACCTTTTAACTACAGAATTGCCTTCCACAATGGATGTAAGCATCTTGGACACAATCAAACATTTATGGAACTATCACAAACTCCAAGTGAACAAACATATCCCTTAATTACTTGACTTTTCAAACATGGGAACAAACATGGGACTCTTAGATTACAATGGAGAGAGTGGATAACTACAGTTGTAAATAAATTTTTTTTTTTTTAACAAACAAAATTTCCATATTCAGGCCAACTAGTGAAATTCATAATTGCAGGGTGAACTAGACCATCATGGATATGCATAACTTCATAAGCAAAGTGGAATTATTTGAGTGGAAAATTCCAAAACTGAAGTGAACAGGACATAGAAAGTAACTAATAACATATCTTCATTACACTTACTTTATTACACCATAAACAACTAATCTTTAATAAACTCATTAAGCTGAAAAGGGAACAAAAATTATATTCACACCAAACACCCAAAGGCCAATTTCCCATTTTAAACCCAATAAAATTTATTCCATGAAACATGTAACATTTATAATTTTAAACTTTTAACTTAAAATATCACATGAACATAATTTGAAGAAAATAATACTTACTTACTCTTTTCTCAACCCACTCCAACCAAACCAAAAACCAATTTTTATCATTTCAACCTCATGGAAATTGATCCCAAAACCACATGCAAACATTATTCAACAACAACATCTTCTTTAGACACTAAATGAGCATACTTGGAAAGAAAAATATAATAACTTACCCACTTCATTTATTCATTCTAATTCCTTTTATTCTCAAGTAAACACTTATCTAGTTTAAACATGCAAGATTTTATTTTAATTTCCCCAAATGAACATGCAATGAGGAATTATGTCAACTTGCATCCTAGTAATTTATTTACTCAATTAATTTCCAATTCTTCCATTCTTAAACCAAATACTTGACCAATTTCACAATAACAATCATATATGTCAAGAACCATTTTAAAAACATATATATGAACATGCATGGAAGAAAATTATAATAACTTGCCTTTTATTTATGAAAATGGAAAAGAGCTCTTATTTGGGTAGATAAAATCCTCAAGCTCTCCTCATCATTTTAGTACCATTTATTTGAAGAATAGTTGAAAGATAGATTTATAATGCTTTTTGGAAATGGAAAAGCTTACTTAAGTTACCATGGATTCAAGGAAGAGGTTGAAGATGAATGAAGAGTGTGACGGGGCTTTCAACTATGGTAAGAAATATGTATTAAACAAGTTACTCTTAGGCACCTCCATGGTTGAGTTACTTAAGGTTTAAACACCTAGATTCTACACTTTTAACATCTAAGCACCTTGACATAATACGAACTTCCCTTTCACCGACGATGGTTTAATCCATTTGACCCCTTCTCAATCTTTAAAAGATCCATGATAAAATCTGAACTTAAAACGATAGAACCCTAAAATTTGAAATCTTCCCCAAGCTAATTCACACTTGCTAAACTTCACACACAATTCTTCTCTTGAAGAATAGATAACACAATTCACAAATGGTTTTCATGATCTTCTCAAACTTCAAATAGGCAAGAATGTCATCTATCCAAGCTATCAAGATATGGTTTATAATTTCTATTCATCAAATCCACCACGCTTCCGCTGCGCCACTCTGATAAAAGCACATCTATCATTTACCCATAACCGACCCATAGCATACTCCCTTGGTAGCACATTTACTATTTATTCATAATGACCACATAAAATTTTTCAAAGAAATTCTTACCCAAGTCTACCACATACCAAATAACCTTCACACTTTTTAACCAAAATTTTTCAACCTTTAACGTATATATATAACAAAAATACCACATAAAGGCTTATCTGTATCAAAGAAACATATAGACAACTCCGGCCTAAAAAAGGAGACTCACTTCTTATGATAGCCTACCAATACACAACAACTACTTAACCAATCTAGGTTAAGTATACATCGGAATTACCAATTGGTAATCATACCAAATCAACTGGCAATACATGCCCAGTTAAAACCACATCAAACTTGTGGTAAATCAAGAAAATTCAAGGTAATCTCTCCTAAGAGCAGAAGCCTCGAACACATAAACAACTTTTAAGCAATATATGCCACATTAAAGCAAAATGCAATGCCAAACATGCATGAAATGAACCGGGATCTATAAAAGTACGACCCCTACTTCTGAGACAGGTATTATACCTCTAAAGACCGCTGAGGAATATATCCCTCCAAGACTCAAAACAAGGATCCAACCTTAAAATTCTCTTTTGAATTCCCTTCATTGTCTCTTTTCATTCCACCTCTTTGTCCCCTTTGACCGGTACCCAACGCTAACCTTTGATGAAATTTAGGACAATTTTTCTTGTAATGCCCCATTTCTCCACAATTCATGCACATCCCTTGCTTGCTCCAACATTTATCTTTGGAATGACCTATCCTCTTGCAGTAACCACATACAATCTCTAGCTGACTTGAAGTCAGACGAATTGTCGGAGCTGCCACATTTCCTCCTGTCGCTATCTCCGGTGCTGACCCCTTTTTCTGCCCTCTACTCTGTCCAGAACCTTGGCCTTGGAATTTCTGTTTACTTCCACCTACACCCTCAGATCTACCCCGATGCTCTTCAATATCATTCTCTATCCGATAAGCGCTATTCACTGCTGCTTGGAAATCTATGAAGTCGTGTGTCCATAACTGCTTCCGGAACTCCAGCCTTAACCCTTTCACCAACCGGTATACTCGTCTCTCTTCTTCTGGCACTAAATGGGGACAATATCGAGCTAACTCTGTAAACTTGGTAGAATACTGTGCTACGGTCATCATTCCTTGCTCCAATCTCAGAAATTCTACCTCCTTCTTGTCTCTTGTAACCATAGGAATGAAGTGATCCCGGAACTTGCGTGTGATGTTCTCCCATATCTGCGGTGTATGATCTCGGTCCCAACTATCCTTCACTATGTGCCACCAATGCTCGGCAGGTCCTTCTAACTTGAAAACTGCACACCTTACTTTCTCCTCGTCAGAACTCTCCATTGCTGCAAAGATCTTGTTCATAGCTTCCAGCCATCTCTCCGCCTTTACCGGATCTGGGTCTCCATTAAATCTTGGAGGTGTCATCTTGATGAACTTTTCCAAACCATGCCCAAGTCTGCCCTCTTGCTGCTGCTGTGCTTGCCCTTGTGTTGCCATATTTTGCAAAATTACCCGGAATATATTCATCATTTCAACATTCGGATTTCCATCACCCCCGGCATTGCCAACATTACCCTGAGCCTGATGCTGATCATCATCATTCCCAGCCATTAAAACAAACACATGCATCAAACACTCGGCATAAATTATCACACACTCCCCCTTAAACAAGACATCTACCCTTAACCTCTAAACGAGGCTCTGATACCAACTGTGGGCACCCCGACCCGGAACCTAACACGTGTCCCGAGTCGGAGAGCCCAAACTACGAAAGACCACCTGAAATTTTTCTTTTAAAACATTTGACTTAACCTGAAAAGAACTAACTTTAACTTCAACATTCTAATACTAACCCGGGTCATCTCCACTTGGAGGAAAAGGGTTAAAATATAAACTAACTCCAAACCACTTAGTTACAAACTTTTACAAAAGTTCAAGTCCCATAGTTAAGTTTTAAAACAAAGTTCAACATATACAAATCCACTTAGGAGCCAAACCAAAAGACACTTCAACTCTAGTCCAAGACATATACATACCCCACAACCCAAATTACAAGTACAAACTCCGCACCGTCCTTACTGGCCAGGTCCTCCTGTCTCAGCTCGATCTAAAACATTAAAGGGAGAAGGGTGAGAATAAATCTCAATAAGCTATTATGAATGCAACAATATGCCAAGTAAGATGCAACACATAAAAAGGTACATCTAACACATTGGTAAAACAGTAAACACCTTTCGTTACCTTTGTTTACCTTTTCCGTCTGAATCACAAGTTGCACAACGGCTGAAATAACTCAATCATTCTGTGAATGCATTTTCACCAGAACCAATCTCATATAACGGAGAGAGCTATTATAATAACTCCTCTCTTGTGAACTGCTTATGCATATTCACGTCTTATAAGACCCGTTTTTCAGGGAAGATATAATACATCAACATTTCTATGAACTGACTACACATATCCATAGAAGCTGAACCCCAGTCTGTGGTCACAGAGGGGGAAAGGTCACAGATATAATGTAATTCGAGCACCTTATGGAACAATTTCTCATAAGTGATCGTATTCCATTATACCCCCAAACATCAGCTGATATAAACAAGTTCAAGCACATAATAGATACTTGAAATTAAATCCACACATTGGGATATCAATATATATAACATGGTAATACTACTCATGTCAACCCATCACAATAGTGAAACTTACATTGAAAACACTATTGAATAAAATGAACCCAATAACATGATACTAAGATTCATGATCAAATCACATAAGTAGTGCAACATGTATTTATACACTATGTGCACAACCAACGATGAATGTGAAATTAAATACGGCTACAATAATTAACAAGTAAGCCCTATATTTCCATTTCACCATATTGAACACCTTCTATAAAGAGTCCATATCATTTTACCAAGTTTTGACAACTTTGGTTAAAGTTACAAATCAAGCCTTTCAATCCTTTTTGGAACAATATTTAAACACCTTCCTCTTATTCATTTTAACCAAGGAAGACATCACTGTGTAGCTAAAGTATTCTACTTTAATCTATGCTAAAGAGGGTTCAATTATGTTCTAAGTTGAATAGGTTTCTAAGCCTTCAAAGTTGAATCAAATTTTCCAATGCAGGGCACGACTCGTGCCCACTGGCACGACTCGTGCCTTTACATTTCCCCTTGATTATGTTCCCTGAACCATCTGCATTGCAACCGCTTATGAACCGCACTTGTGCAGTTCATTTGCAACCGCATCCATGCAACCTCCTGGTGTAGCAAACCGCACTTCATCAACCGCTCCTCACCAACCGCATCCAATGATTGAAGACTTGAAGTGAACCACCTTTTTACCGTTGGAATCCACGTCAACAATATCTAAAGTCAACCACCATATCTTGTCACGTGATTCAATGTCATAGAAGATCTGCAAGGATCTTGAAAAGGTGACAGGTGTCCTAACCTCATTGCTTGCAGCTGGAGCCTGATCAGCTTTATCTGCAACTGCTGTACCAAAGGACAAAAGTGGTTGCTGTGGACCAATAGGATTGCATCAAGTACTGTCCTTACAACAGCTGTATCCAACGGCTATTTTCTTGATGCTTGGGTATAAATACCCCTAATCTTCACCATTTGAAGATTGCTTGAAAAATTGAGAAGTGCTGTGTTCATAGAAGCTGAAGCTCTGCCCAGAAATTCATAAGTCCTTTGAATCTTCATCTTCAACCTTCAAGAAATATTCCCAGCCCAGAAATCAAGCCTTAACACATTCAAGAATCATTGAGCTCTACATCTCACAGATTTAAAGAGCCTTGATCTTGTTCTCACACACACACCTCACTTGTTTAATCACATAGATTATACATTTGAGATACACTGGTTATAGTCTAGGATTTGTTCTTCATAGAAAAGATTTTATTGTACTTTGTAATCTCTCAAATACTTGATATAAAATCTCTCTTAGAAATCCAATACTAACCATCTTGGTAGTGGACGTAGATCGTTTATCGATTGAACCACTCCAAATAGCGTGTTCTTATTTTCTGCATTTATATTTCTTGTGCTTACTAATTATTTATCTCTGTCTCTGTTTGATCTTTATTTAGTTATCCATTATTGTGAAATAGTGTTTGGAGTTAACATTGTCAAAACCTCACGTGTTTGTAAAACTGCTCTTACCAAAACCGCCAAGCAAAACCGCATTTTACAAACGGCCTCTGCAAACCGCAATACACTCTATTATTCCGCTGTGCATTTTACATAATTACTTGCAGTCTATTATCAACTGCAAGAGTATTTTGTAAGCAAGAGGTTTAGTTTTTAAAAGGGGCAAAAAATTTGTAACAGCTATTCACCCCCCCCCTCTAGCTGTATTTTCACCCTTGTTGCCACCTTTGGGACCAACAAGTGGTATCAGAGCAAACACTTTTAAAAACCACTGTTTTTCAAGCTTAACAGCTTGTGTGCCGATTCGTTATGGCAACCTCAAAGACAATGACAATTGTTAACTATTCACACATTCCAATTTTGGATGAAGAGCACTTTGACATCTGGAAGTGCCAAATGCTTATTCATTTGGAAACTATAGATGAGATGTTGGTGGAGTGCGTAGTCAATGGGCCATTGATTCCAATGAAGGCCAACACTGATGCAACCACCAATGCTGAAACTCCAGAGGTCAAAAAGCCGAAAGAAGAGTGGTCGGATGAAGAGAAGAGATTAGTTGCCTTGGACAGCAAGGCAAGGCACATCATTGCTGGAACCCTCCCCGTTTCAACTCTTCAGAAAGTGATGTACCTCAAAACCGCAAAGCAGATGTGGAATGCCATAGAGAGCTACCTCGAAGGTGACGAAGAGTGCAAGGAAAACAAATTATACACTATTGAAAGATCCTACAACAACTTCAACAGAAAATCCAACGAAACCTTGCGTCAAACCTACGATCGCTATGTTGAGGTAGTTAATGCTTGTAGATCTCTTGGTAAAACTTTAACCGATAAGGAAATCAATATGACTTTTCTATCTGCTTTAGGTTCTAGATGGGCAAATAAGGCTACCTCTCTAGAAGACTCCAAAGTATTGGGCACTTGGTCGTTAAGTAACTTGTATGCCAATCTTAGAGTCTATGAACTTAAATTAAATCATATTGAAGAGATTGAAGGAAAAACCAAGTCGCTTTCTATGTCCGTAGTGGAACAAGAGGAGAAACCATCTACATCCAATAAAACCATTGATCCTTCCATATCAACCTCATCACTCATCGAGATGGATGATGTTGATTTTGCCATGTTTGTGAAAAGATTCCAAAGATTTAGAAAATCGTCAAAACCTTTCACAAAATCATTTTCAAAAGGCAAACCTCCCCGCAACATTTTCTAGGGTCAGCAGATACAAAGAAAAAGAGTGACCTAGTTTGCTACAACCGTAGGAAACCTGGCCACTTTGCATCCGAGTGTCCACAAACCTAAGTATGAATATATGAAAAGAAAACCGCTCCTGCGAAATTTTCTCGTCGCAAGTGAATGGTTGCTGAGGAGGAAGAGAATTCCAAGGAATTAGCAACTTGGATTGAAACAGATTCTGATGATGGAAGTGATGATGAAACCGAAGAAGTTAATCTCTGCTTAGTTGTAGACGCTTCCGATGAATCAGATTCTAAATCATTTGAGTTGCAAGATATGGAGGAAAAAGAGGTTTTTACAAAACTTCCAAATTATAAATTGGATGATGATATCAAACTTAATCCTAGCGTTAAGATAGGAAATTGCTCGTATTCACGTCCCATTTTCTCATCTAAAAATGCTCCACCTTCAAAAGCAATTCCAAAGAAAATTTTGAAAAAGGTGGTGGAAGAGGTTTCTCCCATGGAACATGAAAAGATGTTCAAGGAAGCTGAAATGGTGATCCATCAATTCTCTAATCTTAAGAAAGCCTTAAGCTTAGCTCATGATGAACTTAATCTGTACAAGACGGAGAAAACTGTGATGAGGTCTGAAATTTCAAATCTTAAGGACCAAATCAGAAGTATGACTCCTCTTGTCGATCGTAACCGCATCCTTGAAACTAAGGTTGCTGCACTTCAACTTCGGAATGATGACTTGGTAACCCAAATCAACGATCTCCAAAAGATTATTGATTCGTGGCTCAAGTCTCAATCCACCAAGGATCAAATCATAGACTCCCAAGTTCCTCCTGGAATTAAGGAAGGTCTAGGTTTTGGATCTGAGGAAGAGGAGAAGTGTGCATCCTCGAGTGAAAAGGATGAGGAAATTTTGGAACTAACTAAAGAAATTCCTAAGGGGAAGCATGCTAAAGGAAAGGATAAAGGACGACAAATTAATTATGTTTACCCAAAAGGGAAGCAATATGGTAAGAACTCTCAGATGAAGCCAAAGGATTCTGAGAGTGTAGCTTCAGAGGAAATGGCTTATGGAATTGGTCGAATCCCTGCTCCAACCGCTTCTGGTGGAAAAGGCGGTTCTGGCAATTCCAGGTCTGACCGTGCCTCTTCTTCGACCGCTCCTCCTGCCTTCAAAAGAAGGAATAGCGTTCCTAGAAAATACGTGGTGAAACTAAAGCCAGTTCCTTTTGTCTCAGCTACAACCGCTCCTCCCAAACCGCATGCAACTCCTAAGAAGAGTAAGGAGTTAGTAAAACCTCATGAAGCTTGTAGCTTTTATAAATGTTCTGTGTGTGATGGTTTAGGTCACAAGGCTGCAGAATGCCTTTTGCGGTTCACATCCAATGCCAGGAAGAGTAAACCTCCTTCTATCAAGCAGGTGTGGGTCGTAAAGGGTTGCTAACTTCAGGACACAAGGAATAAAGGGGGACCTCGTTCTTAATGTTTACATTTCAGGTCCTTTGCTTAATGGCTGGTAACTCCAAGGATAATGAATGGTATCTTGTCAGTGGCTGCTCAAGACATATGACTGGAGATAGATCATTACTAGAAGATGTCATTGAAGCAAGTGGTCCGTCTGTAACCTTTGGTGACAACAACAAAGGAAAGACCATTGGATATGGTATCATAAGGAGAGAAAACCTAACCATTGAGAATGTTTCTCTTGTTGAAGGACTCAAGCACAACCTCCTTTCAATTTCTCAATTTTGCGACAAAGGAATGCTTTGCAACTTCGCGTCATCAAATTGCTTTATCAAAGATAGCATTTCCGGCGTCACCCTACTCACAGGGATTCGTAAGAGTAATATTTACATTATTGATCTAAATTCTGCATGTAGTATTACTAATCTCTGTTTTGTAGCTAAGAATGTGAGCAAAAATAGTTGGCTATGGGACAAGAGGTTGAGCCACTTGAACTTCAAGTATCTTGCAAAGATTGGTAGGGAAAACCTCGTTCGTGGTTTACCTAAAGTGGCTGACCATCATCCTGAGAAATGCAGTGCATGCCAGCTTGGTAAGCAGTCCGCGTCGTCTTTCACCCGCAAGACCGCTCCATCAACTTCAAGATGCTTACAACTGCTTCACATTGATTTGTTTGGACCCGTAACCACTGCCAGCATTGGAGGAAATAGATATACCTTAGTGGTGGTGGATGATTACTCAAGATATACGTGGGTAGAGATGATGATTTCCAAAGATGATTGTTATGAGATTCTCACCGCACTCTTTAGACGGCTCCAAACTCAAAAAGAAGACGACATCGTTAGTGTTCGATCAGATAATGGAACATAATTCAAGAACAACGGTGTTGCTCAGTATTGTGATGACCATGTGATTGATCACAATTTTTCAACCGCTGGTGTTCCACAACAAAATGGGGTTGTGGAAAGGAAGAACAGGACGTTGATTGAGGCTGGAAAGACAATGATATCTGAAGCGAAGCTGCCTCAGTATTTCTGGGCTGAAGCAATCAATACTGCATGCTTCACTCAGAACCGCTCCCTCATCAACAAAACCTATAACAAGACTCCCTATGAGCTTTGGCGAGGAAGAACCCCCCCAACATTGCATTCTTCAAAATCTTTGGCTACAAATGTTTTGTCCTCTTCAACGGAAGAGAAAATAGAGGTAAATTCGGAGCCAAGGCCGACGAAGGTATTTTTGTTGGGTATGCTAAACATTCTAAAGCTTTTCGTGTTTTCAATAAAACTAGTCTAAAAATAGTTGAGTCTGTCCATGTTACTTTTGATGAGCATTCTCTCCTTGAGCCACATTTGGCTCCAAATGTTGCTGATGATTTTGTTGAGCATAATGAAACAGGTGAACCATCTCAAACCGCACCTGAACCTCAACCGCAAAATCCAGCACCCTCAACTGAAATTCTCTCAAACCGCACCTTTAAAACCGCACCTGAAGTTCCTACTCCAGATGCAACTCCAAGGGAAGAAGAAGTTGAGAATTCCCCTATCCAGCTTATAGAACCTCTTCGTCAACTTACCTTCCATGACTTCGCTGAAGGATCTAATGATGTTCCAATTGAAGATCTTCAGCAAACCTCAGTCCAACCAGACTTACTCCCGAAGGTTCGTGAAGTCAGCAGTCACCCCCTCACAAATGTGATTGGTGATCTGTTTTCCTGTGTTCAAACAAGGAGATCAAATTATGATGAGAATACTTCACTTTTGTCTCAAGTTGAACCCAAGAAGATTGATGAAGCACTCCAAGATTCCAGTTGGGTTGTTGCTATGCAAGAAGAACTCAACCAGTTTGAAAGATGCAAGGTCTGGACTTTGGTGCCTAGACCTCAGGATCAAGGAGTGATAGGAACTAAGTGGGTATTTAGGAATAAGATGGACGAAAATGGAAGCATCACTAGGAATACAGCAAGGTTGGTTGCACAAGGATATAGGCAAGAAGAAGGAATCGATTATGATGAAACCTTTGCTCCAGTTGCAAGATTGGAAGCTATCAGAATTTTCTTAGCCTACGCCTCTTTCAAGCGTTTCAAGTTATATCAAATGGACGTAAAGAGTGCTTTCCTCAATGGCGAACTGCAAGAGACCGTGTATGTTGCCCAACTGCCTGGATTTGAAGACTCCAAATTTCCCAATCATGTCTACAAACTCCAGAAAGCTTTATATGGACTTAAGCAAGCTCCAAGGGCATGGTATGAGACTCTTTATAAATTTTTACTAGAAAAAGGATTCAAACGTGGTAAAATTGATACAACTCTTTTTATTGCAAAATATAATGAACATACTTTACTTGTTCAAATATATGTCGTTGATATTATTTTTGGTTCTACTAATGAGTTACTTTGTAAGCGTTTCGAAAAGCTAATGAAAAGCAAGTTTGAGATGAGCATGATGGGAGAATTAACATTCTTCCTCGGGCTTCAAATCAAGCAATGCAAAGAAGGTATTTTTCTCAGCCAAGCCAAATACACCAAGGAGTTGATAAAGAAGTTTGGATTAGAAAATGCTAAAGCGTATGATACTCCTATGGCCACCGACAATAAGCTAGATAAGGATCTCAAAGGTAAGAAAGTTGATCAGACTTTATAACGAGGTATGATTGGCTCATTACTTTACTTAACTGCTAGTAGGCCAGATATCATGTTTAGTGTCTGTGTATGTGCTTGCTATCAAGCAGATCCTAGAGAAGCACATCTTATTGCAGTCAAGCGTATAATCCGCTATTTATCTGAAACCACTAACCTTGGACTTTGGTATTCCAAAGATTCGAACTTCGATCTTGTAGGTTATTCGGATGAGATTATACAAACTTGTACTATTGACAGGAAAAGCACTAGTGGTACTTGTCATTTCCTCGGGAATAGACTAGTTGCTTGGGCCAACAAGAAGCAAGCATCGCTTTCAAGGTGTCAACCACGTAGGCCGAGTACATTCTCATTGGTAGTTATTCTTTGTCCAATCCTTTGGATGAAGCGACGGTAGCTGGTGGACTATGGAATCCATGAAGGGAATTGCCCCATCATGTGTGACAACACTTCAACAATTTCAGTCTCCAACAACCCTGTCATGCATTCCAAGACCAAGCATATTGATATCAAGTATCATTTCCTCAAAGACCATGTGGAGAAGAGGAATATCCATTTAGAGTACGTGGGGACAGACAGCCAGATTGCTGATATCCTCACCAAGGCTCTTGACTCCAAGAGGTTTTCATTCCATAGAGGAGAAATGGGTATGCTTGAACTTAAATGAATCCATTCATTTTATTAGCTAACTTGTGTGTTATGTATAGTTTCAAATCCATTGTTAAACCGTGTGCACCAAACCGCAAGTATGTCCAACCGCCTTGCAGCCAACCGCTTCATTCCAAACCGTATGCTGCAGCTCAACCGCTTGGACCTCAACCGCATTTCAACTTGGAGTATTTTCTAAACTTTTATTTACAGTTATTTAAAAAAAAACTGTTCAAATTCCTTTTATTTATTTTTCAGTCCTTATTTTTTCTTTAAGGGTTTATTTGCAAATGTTTTCCCACGAAAATTTAAATTTTGAATGCATTTAATGCAAAGGGAACATTAGCATTTAATGGCCTTCATGTCAGTCGTCATTGGTTGATGGGTTGAAGCTGAAAGGGTGCAACCTGGTTCTGTCTCTTCAGCTGCCTAACCCTCTTCTGTGCCTATAAATAGAAATCATTCTTTTCTTTCCAACCTTTTTCAACTGCCGTCTCTGTCACCGTACCTTTTGTCAGTTTCTTCTACCAACTCGCTTTCTCTCTCTAAACTTCAAAAAACCTTCATAAATCTTTAAGCTTTTCTTCATCAATGGCACCTAAGCAACCTATTGAAGACATGGTATGACTTCTGAA
This sequence comes from Adenophora triphylla var. japonica, assembly GCA_022495995.1. Classification (NCBI taxonomy): domain Eukaryota; kingdom Viridiplantae; phylum Streptophyta; class Magnoliopsida; order Asterales; family Campanulaceae; genus Adenophora; species Adenophora triphylla. The sequence goes on from JAFEMH010001000.1 coordinate 67,698, forward strand.
CCCTAATCTTCTTACTATTCTGAAATAATACTTGTTTAAACTTGCTCAAATCCGCCATTGTTGAACCTTTGAATGTTCGAACACCAAGAACTGACTTTTGTTCATATGTTCTTCATTTCTTGATCATTTTGCATGAAATTTGTTGGGTTATGTTCGGAATCATGTCTAGATTAGGATTATATGCTTTATTTCATGATCAATGATCATCTAGGACACTGATTTTGAACTTTTGAAGATTTTAGTTTCGAAAACCCACTTTATGATTTTTTCATTTTCTGGGAGATTGTGAGTAAAGTAGACATTTTTATTGTTATATTGTTAATCTACTGCTCAATGTGATCATTTTGACATGTTATTTGTTCATTTTAGTTAACATTCTTCAAATCTCTATTCTTGATGTTCTTCGTGTTCTTCATGCACTCATGTGACTGTTCATCATCATTTTCAGAAATTTCTTATGTTTTGGTTTGACCTAACTTTCAATCTTGTTTTCCATACTTAGAAATTTTTTGAAATTTTGATTATGTTTTACATGTTTGAACCGCATCATTCTAAACCGCATGCTACTTTGAAACCGCGTATCTTAAATTGCTTACCATTTGTGTTTCAAACCGCATGTGTTTTTGGTATATCAACCGCACTTTAAAAACCGCATGCCATGTTTTCAAAACCGCATACATATTCTTTTGAAAACTGCATGCTTAAAATTACTTAAGTATTACTAAGTATATAGGCTAGACACCATAAATTTCCTCTCTAAGCACCACTTGCAGAGTGGGATAATTTTGGATTACAATGCCACGTACTAAGTAAATATACTTTTGTATTTTTCCTACTTGTTTACCTACCTGTGTTCACAGTTTCCTTGAGGTTTGGAAATTATCATTTCCAAAACCGCACTATTATAACCGCATGTGTGCACCAAACCGCTTGTGAGCTGTGATGTTATTAAATTGTTCTAACTAGTGTGTTTTCTTTGTAGAATACCAAGTATTTCTTACCAGGGTGGGAGATTAATGAACCTGAGTTGCGGTCTGATGCTCTTGGAAGAGAGATGATAAGGAAAATGCAAGCTTCTGGAATCCTTCCCCTCTTCAACAAACAGCAAACCTATACCATCCCTTTATTCATTGACCAGTTCTACGCAACCGCAGTGCGTGGAGAGACTGAGCTATCTGATGGAACCAAGATCCCCAACTTAGTAGGAGTAGTTGAAGGATTCAAAGTCTCCATTGACTACTTGGATATTAGAGGCACCTATGACTTTCATGTGTCTAATGCTCCTGTTGAAGTATCCCTAGAAGTCCAGGATGTTACTTGTTCTACCCTCACTGGAAAGCTGGATTCCTTGTCTGGCTACTACAAGAAAATAGCAAGGAGAGACTTTGGAGAACTGATGAGCCATCTTTGCTATTTGGTGGGGAAGTCTGTGTGTTGAAAGACAGGAAACCACAACAACTTCACTTCTCATCAGTAGCAGTATTGCTGTGCCATCTACAACGGCATGAAGCTCCATTGGCCCAAAATTTTGATGAGAGAGCTGGCCAGTAGTATAGATGCCTACCAATTGAAGACCAAAGATGTACATACCAGGTGGAGACCTTTTGGTAGATTGCTGACCGCCATTTTTGCCAACTATCAGCACTTGGAAGACATGAGGACTACCACTCCTGATATTTGCTATCATTGGGGAGTTGAAGAATCCCTTGGGCTCAAGGCTTGCCACTCTTTCAGATTCTCATTTGGCAATGAAGACTACAAGACCTTGTATGATGCTGATACCTTCCAACCCAAGGAACCATATGTTGAGATGACCCCTGCAACCGCAGTCAAGGGTCTGGCTAAAGCTGCAAAGGCTGGTTCAAGGAAGAGAAAAGTTGCTGAACCGCTCCTCAAGCAGACTGTTGGGTATGTATATTTTAACTCTCCTATTTTGTATTAGATTTGATTGATACCATGACCTCCTATTTATTTTAAGGACTTTAGGACCCTATGTAATGAAGCTTAGACTTCAATTTTTTAGCTAAGTCCATTTTATAGAATAGGTTAAATTTAGGCTTGAAGACTGGCTCAAGAATCTTTGGACTTAAGGATTGCAGTTCAAGGGTTTCAGAACCGCCTTTTTTGAACCGCTTGGCAGAACCGCCTTTTTGCCTTGTGATTCCCTTCATCTGAAACCGCCTGAACAACATGTGCAAACCGCACATGGAAATCCTTTTTCTGGTGGAACCGCTTTCATGTCAAACCGCCATTATCCAGAACCGCTCCAATGATTGGCTACTTGAAGTGAACCTCTTTTGACCGTTGGAATCCACGTCAGCAATATCAAAAGTCAACTACCATATCTTGTCATGTGACTACTTTTCAGACAAGATTTTCAAGGATCTTGAAAAGGTGACAGATGTCCTAACCACCTTGATTGCAGCTGAGGTATGATCAGCTTTACCCGCATCAGCAGTTCCAAAGGACAAAAGTAGTTGTTGTGGACCAATGGGATTGCATCAAGGGTCCTTTCAACGTGTGTCCAACGGCTATATTCACGATGCTTGGGTATAAATACCCCTAATCTTCACCATTTGAAGATTGCTTGAATCTTGAGAAATTGTTGTGTTCATGAGAAGTTGAAGCTCGCCCGAAATTCTTAGTCCTTTGAATCTTCATCTTCATACTTCAAGAAATATTCCCACCCAGAAATCAAGCCTTAACACATTCAAGAATCATTGTGCTCTACATCTCACGATTTAAAGAGCCTTGATCTTGTTCTCACACACACACCTCTCTTGTTTAAACACATAGTTTATTCATTTGAGATCTGTTGGTTATAGTCTAGGATTTGTTCTTCATAGAAAAGATTTTATTGTACTTTGTAATCTCTCAAATACTCAATATAAAATCTCTCTTAGAAATCCAAGACTAACCATCTTGGTAGTGGACGTAGATCGTTTATCGATTGAACCACTCCAAATATTGTGTTCTTACTTTATGCATTTATATTTCTTGTGCTTACTGATTATCTTCCTTTTCTCTGTTTGATCTTTATATAGTTATCCTTTATTGTGAAATTGTGTTTGGAGTTAACATTGTCACACTACATTTTACGTTTTTACAAGCTGCTCGAGAAACCGCACTAAAACCGCCTTGCAAAACCGCCTCCTCAAAACCGCATTTTAGTAAGTATATTCCGCTGTGCATTTTACAACTCTACTTGCAGTTTCTTATACACTGCAAGAGGTTTTGTAAGCATAAAGGTTTAGTTTTAAATTGAGGGCGAAAAATTTTAAACAGCTATTCACCCCCCCTCTAGCTGTATTTTCACCCTTGTTGCCACCTTTGGGACCAACACAGACCAAAACCGCAGCAACCCAACCGCGTGGTTCAACTGGTGCAGGACCCAGTCAGAAAAAGCCAAGGAAGGGAAAGGAAAAGATGACTCTTCAGGATGAGGTTGTTGAAGAAGAAGAAGAAGAGGAGGATGTAACTATTCCTCCCTTGATTGCTAGGGCTAAGAAGGCAAAGCAAACTCAAGCTGAGTTAGCCAAGATGACTGATGAAGAACTATCTGCCTACTATGAAGCTGAGATTGAGAGAATTAAGAAGAAAAGAGATGAAGCTGGGGCTGCCAAAGGAAAGCTCAAGGAACCAATTCCTCAACCGCCTCCTTCTAAACTGCCCTAAACCCAAACCCAAACTCTTATCCAAACACCACCTCAATCTCCTATCCATTCCCATCATTCATCCCCTGCCAAATCCCCTACACCTGAACCGCATTCTCCTCCTCAACCGCAAAGAGCTGCAACCGCTCAGGGGGAGAAGCCAAAGAGGGTCAAGCAAATAGCCCAGAAAAGGACCCCAACCAAAGGCCCCAAGCGTTTTCTTCACCGTGTTTCCAAACAACCTACTCCTTCTCCACCTTCATCCCCTTCATCTTCTCATTCCACTTCACATTCATCATCCCAATCCCCTTCTAAATCTCATTCCTCATCTAGCAAAAATAAAACTCCAACTGCCTCACCTCAACATTCCAACAACTTTAATTCCCCTCCTCCTTCAAACCGCGCTCAATCCCCTCCTTACTCTCATCACATCCCAGCCATCTCCATTTCCAATCTAAACTGCAATAGAACCCCATCCCCTAACCACGTCAATTCACCTCCTCCTCCTCCTCCTGAAAATTCTCCAAACCGCATTCCTACTCCACCTCCTTAAACCTCTCCCATTCCAGAAACTGCACCTCCTCAACAGAAATCCAACTCTGTTAAAGTCAATACTTCCCATACAAGTTCCTCCTCAAATTCCAACCCTATCACTTCTGGAATTCCTGTTTCTAACATTCCACCTCCTCAAACCGCACCTATTTCAACCGCACCAATTCCTTCCATCCCAATGTCAACCACACCTACTACCTTACCCCAAACACTACCCATACCGCCCTCAACCGCTTCACCTTTCACAGTCCCTGCCAGCCGCGTTTTCTAAACCCTTCTAAACCCTCTATCTCAAACCTCTCCTCCAACTCAGTCTCAACTGCCTCCCTCAATTACCCAAATTCCACCCATTCCAACCGCTCCTTCTGACTACCTTCAAATCCTTTCCACCCTCCAACTAATTCAATCACAGTTGGTTGTAAACCAAGGGCATATCTTTGAAACTCATCAATCTAACTTTGCCTTGGCTGCCTCAAATACATCCCTTGAAGCCTCTAACCGCTCTCTGCATGCCAAGGTTGATTCTCAAACCGCTGAAATGGCAATCTTAAAGTCCCAATTGCTTGATGCCATTAAGGGGGAGAGATCACCTTCTGAAGTTGCAAACATTGAAACTGCCCTTAAAACCGCAGCAGAGTCCTCCCTTTTCAAATTCAAAGTAGAACTCCAAAACGCAGTTCATGCATTCCTAGGAGACTCTGTTAACAAAGATCAACTCAAAGACTTCATGCAACAACTTACAACCGCCTTTTGTGATTCTGTCGATCATACAATTGGTAGGTTCAAAACTGAGTTGATGGGAGATATAAGGAACCTCAACTTTCAACCTGCTCAAGCTTCAACGTCAACCGCTCCTTCCCAAGCCGCCCTTGAAGCTATGGAACTTAAAGTCCTATCTGAGCTGGACTCCCTCAAAAACAGAATTAATGTTGATTTGAACATAGTGGGAGACAGTCTCAAGGAGGAGGTAAAATCCTTTGATGATGATATCTCATTTAGATATGAGAACCTCAAGGCAGGCTTCAACCTCAAGCTTGACAACTCCATCAAGGGATTGGAGTCCAACCTGAATGTGACTGTTGATCTGGAACCATTGAGAGATGCTCTATCTACTCAAACTGTGACCATTCAGGATGAGATCTTCACATTCTACAATTCCTTGAAAGCCTGCATTGAAGGATTCACAACTGAGATCAAGGAGAGTATTGCTGCAAACACTAGATCTGTTGATGCTATAGGCTCAACCGCTGCTCAATCAGTAACCTCCCTTAGAGCAGTTGAGACCACTCTTAGAAGACAGGTTGAAGACCTCAGAGCCCTAAGAAGAACTATCAGAGGAGAAAGCTCAGCCTTCAGACCTTCTGGACTGCACGTGCCTAACCAAGAAGTCAATCAGCCCCGTGAGCAACAGCGTCATCATCATCAACCGCATCAACACCAACCGCGTCAGCATTAGGACCGCCCTTTATCTGTAATTTCTTTTCCTATCATGAACTTTTTTTTATTTTGTTGGACCGCACTCTTTGTATTCTTGTCCAACCTCCTTTTGTTTTTGTAACCTTTGCATTTTGCTTTTCTACCCTTGTAATTGTAACCGCAGTGGTAGTAATGAAAAATGCATCATTGGTTCCAAAACTTTGTTCATATCAAACTGCTTGTTTGTAGAACAATGAAACCGCTTATGGTTTATAACCTCATTCAAATATTTTCTAACTTAAAAATCACTATTTTGAATTGATGTTTAAACATTCAGTTTAAACCGCACTTTGAACTTAAAACTCATACTTTTAAGTGCACTGAATGCATTTCTATAACTTTCCTTATTGTAAGTTTTATCTTTCAGAAAGTATAGAAATCTATAGCTTAAAGCTAAGTGTGTGCATTGACTTGGGACATGAATTACCATGTTTTGTTCTTACCAAGTACAATGTTTGCTTTAGTTATAGTAGGTAATGGCATCAATCAAATAGGGGGAGATTGTTGGGTATGCATGTTTTAACCCTCCTATTTTGTATTAGATTTGATTGATACCATAACCTCCTGTCTATTTTAAGGACTTTAGGACCCTATGTAATGAAGCTTAGACTTCAATTTTTTTAGCTAAGTCCATTTTATAGAATAGGTTAAATTTAGGCTTGAAGACTGGCACAAGACTCATTGGATTGGAGTGTTGCAGTTCAGAAGAATCAAAACCGCCTCTCAAAACCACACATGCAACCGCCTGTACATTTCCCCTTGATTCTGTTCCCTGAACCATCTGCATTGCAACCGCTTATGAACCGCACTTGTGCAGTTCATTTGTAACCGCATCCATGCAACCTCCTGGTGTAGCAAACTGCACTTCATCAACCGCTCCTCACCAACCGCATCCAATGATTGAAGACTTGAAGTGAACCACCTTTTACCGTTGGAATCCACGTCGGCCAATATCTAAAGTCAACCACCATATCTTGTCACGTGATTCAATGTCGAGAAGATCCGCAAGGATCTTGAAAAGGTGACAGGTGTCCTAACCTCATTGCTTGCGGTGGAGCACGATCGGCTTTATCTGCAGCTGTTGTACCAAAGGACAAAAGTGGTTGCTGTGGACCAATAGGATTGCATCAAGTACTGTCCTTATAACAGCTGTATCCAACGGCTAGTTTCTTGATGTTTGGGTATAAATACCCCTAATCTTCACCATTTGAAGATTGCTTGAAAAATTGAGAAGTGCTGTGTTCATAGAAGCTGAAGCTCTGCCCAGAAATTCATAAGTCCTTTGAATCTTCATCTTCAACCTTCAAGAAATATTCCCACTCAATCAAGCCTTAACACATTCAAGAATCATTAAGCTCTACATCTCACACAGATTTAAAGAGCCTTGATCTTGTTCTCACACACACACCTCACTTGTTTAATCACATAGATTATACATTTGAGATACACTGGTTATAGTCTAGGATTTGTTCTTCATAGAAAAGATTTTATTGTACTTTGTAATCTCTCAAATACTTAATATAAAATCTCTCTTAGAAATGCAAGACTAACCATTTTGGTAGTGGACGTAGATCGTTTATCGATTGAACCACTCCAAATAGCGTGTTCTTATTTTCTGCATTTATATTTCTTGTGCTTACTAATTATTTATCTCTGTCTCTGTTTGATCTTTATTTAGTTATCCATTATTGTGAAATAGTGTTTGGAGTTAACATTGTCAAAACCTCACGTGTTTGTAAAACTGCTCTTACCAAAACCGCCAAGCAAAACCGCATTTTACAAACGGCCTCTGCAAACCGCAATACACTCTATTATTCCGCAGTGCATTTTACATAATTACTTGCAGTCTATTATCAACTGCAAGAGTTTTTTGTAAGCAAGAGGTTTAGTTTTTATAAGAGGGCGAAAAATTTGTAACAGCTATTCACCCCCCCCCCCTCTAGCTGTATTTTCACCCTTGTTGCCACCTTTGGGACCAACAGATCCACAAGGAAATTGAGGTGTATGTTGATGACATGATCATTCATTCGAAAGGGTCAGATGGGCAGCACTTTATCGATCTAAGGAAGTTCTTCAATAGGCTACGGGAGCATTCCGTGAGATTGAATCCAGTAAAGTGCACCTTCGGGGTTATCCGTGGCAAGGTCTTGGGATACATGGTCACAGAACGCAGTATTGAGGTAGATCCGAAAAAAGTCAAGGCAATCGTTCAGATGAAGCCACCGAGAACTGTCTTTGAGTTAAATGGTTTAATGGGCCGTCTGCAGTATATCAATCGATTTGTCAACCAGTTGACCTCTATGTGCGAGTCGATATTCAAGCTGCTGAAAAAGAACCAAGAGGTGATTTGGAATGAAGAATTCCTGTTAGCTCTCGAGAAGATCAAAGCTTATCTTGTCAATCCTCCCATCCTTTGTCCGCCTCATGGGAGCAAGCCTCTGCTTTTATACTTGACAGTCACAGATACGGCCGTTGGAGCCATGCTAGCGCAAGAAAAGAAGGACTCAAAGGTAGAGAATGCCATCTATTTTGTCAGTTGCAAATTTCAGGGAAGCGAGTTGAATTATTCCGCTCTTGAGAAGACGTGTGCATCTTTAGTTTGGGTGGTTGGAAAGTTAAAACATTACATGCTGTCCCATACAGTGCATCTGGTCTCCAATATTGACCCAATTAAGTACTTGTTTCAGAGTGACAGAGGCAGTATATCCACCAAGCTTGTAAAAAGGACTTTCTTCCTAGCAGAATTCGATATCAAGTATGTGATCCGAAAAGCAATCAAGGGACAAGCTTTGGATGATCAGTTGGCTGACTCCCCAGCACAGAAGCCCGAGGGCCACATCTTCAGTTTCCTGATGAGGGAATCTTTATGGTAGAAGGCGGTAACCGATGGCAGCTATTCTTCAATGGTGCAGCGAATAAAAGAGGTAATGGTATTGGGATGGTTTTAGTGGATCCAAAGGACATGCACACTCCTATCGCCATCAAACTAAATTTCTCAGTTACCAATAACGCAGCCGAGTATGAAGCTTGTATAGCCGGTCTTGAGGCTGTCCTCGAGCAGAATGTCGATGAGATGGAAGTGTTTGGCGATTCCTAGCTGATAATCAACAAAGCTGCCAATAGATGGAAAACAACGGATCCTCGTCTCCAGAAGTATCATTTTTATATCGCAGAGCTTATTGGTCAGTTTAAGGAAGTTTCATTCCAGTTCCTGCCGCAAGATAAGAACAGATTCGCTGATGCATTAGCTACTCTCGCTTCTTTGGTGGAAATAATAGAAGGTAAGTCAATCAAGCCATTCAGAGTCGGGAGACCATAGAATCCGGCATATTGTTGTGAAATCAAGCTTGAAATCGTCGATGAGCCATGGTACAGCCAGATCTTTCAGTATCTCAAGCATGGTGAAGCATATTTCCCTGTTGATGAAGAGGGTGACCTAAAAGGTATCCGGGCCAAAAGTTTGCAAGCTCTGAAAAGGCTATCGGCATAGTATGTCATACTCGGTGATGAGTTATGGAAGAAAAGGGAAGGTTGCCCACTCCTGCTCTGCATCAGTAAAGAGAAAGCTCAGAGGGTAATGGAAGACGTTCATAACGGTGCCTGCGGACCGCACATGAATGCTCGATCCCTTATACACAGTATTATCAGACTAGGTTACTTCTGGATCACCATGGAGACTGATTGCATCCAATTTGTGCGGACTTGTGACAAATTTCAATGTTTCTCCAACTTAAACCACATCCCTCCTCATGATCTGTATTGTATGACAACTCCATGGCCCTTTGCAACATGGGGAATTGATGTCATCGGGAAGATAACTCCATCCGGAAGCAATGGACATTCTTTTGTTTTGGTCGTAGTGGATTACTTCACAAAATGGGTCGAAACTGCGTCTTACAAAGTGCTTACGGCCAAGAAAGTTGCTCGCTTCATAAAGGAACAAATCTTTTGCCGTTATGGAGTCCCGAATGAAATTATCTCTGACAACGGATCCCATTTTGAAGGAGTGACCGATCGACTACTCATAGTGTGTAGGGTTAAGCGCTATAAGTCGTCGCCGTACAGATCGCAGACAAACGGTGCTGTAGAGGCTGCCAATAAAAACCTTAAGCGAATTATCAAGAAAATGGCCGAGCGAGGAAGGGATTGGCCAGAGAAACTTCACCTAGCATTGTGGGGCTACCGCACTTCACTTCGGACTGCTACCGGTGCAACTCCAAACTCCTTAACTTATGGAATGGAGGCTGTCATGCCAATTGAGCTGGAGATTCTATCCCTCAGGGTATTGCATGAGAATGAAGTCAATGAGATCGACTGGCTCCAGAGTCGATACAATAAGTTGGCACTACTTGATGAGTGCAGATTAAAGGATATGGAGCATAATCAGGCTTATCAGAAAACAATGGCTCGTTCTTTCGACAAGAAGGTGAAGCCTCGGGATATAAAGGTTGGTGATCTGGTCCTCAAGATGAAGCCTTCAAATCAGAGCAGTGCGTTGGGCAAATAGGCACCTGTCTGGGTCGAGCCATTCTTAGTAAAGAAAATCTTCTCTGGAGGAGCAATACAGCTAACAGATTTAGATGGCAATCCATTCATGCACCCAGTCAATGGTGACAAGCTTCGGCGGTATTATATTTGATCGAGTCTTGCAAAAAATATAAAATAAAAGAAAAAGAAAAATAAAAGGCGCAATAAAATTGTCCCAGATGAGACTGAAAACCTCTCAAAAGGTAGTCCATGCAAAAATAAGGGACGCGCCGAGTGCTAAAAGAATATACCCAACTAGGCTGAAAACCCTAAAATTGGGCAGTCTAGGTAAAAAACAGGGTTGCACCTTGTCCCCCTTCTATCTCCCCTTTCTTAAACACAAAAGTTAATTGAGTCAAACTACGGAGACCTGAGCCCCTTAATTTATTCTCTCTCTCTCTCTCCTTTATGTAAAGCCCTTGTAATCCATTTTGTTTTCTGGTTTTCCTCGTTCATTTTGAGATTCGAGATAATATTCGAACATGAAAGGGGGATCCCAGATTACAGTATTTGCAGAGTTCTTTCATCTTAAGGCCTCCCTTAAGACGTAGGACTCGAATTGTAGTTTATTTAAGTATTGCTTCTTATTTAAATTGCGTAAGATTGGTTATTTTGATTTAAAGACCAGTCCATGGAGGATTCGGGAGTTGTAATTTAAATTAATTTATTCTCCCTCTCTCTCTCCTTTATGTGGAACTACGATGGCCTGAGTCTTCATAATTTGGGAGAAGCGTAGGCAACCACTTGGTGCGGCCATTATCTGTTATTCCTTTAGTATTCAAAAAAAAAACTCTCTTTTTTCTCTATCACCTAGATTGGACTCTCACACACGCACACTCATATTATAATTGTCATTGCACTACATACCCTTGATAAACCTGGGACCCACACTAAGAACGGATGACGGTAATCACCTAATCGCCGGTCTCTCTGATGTTGGATCATCCCATCTCGCGTCTTCAATCCACCTAGATTGTCATATCTCGAGGAGCCTAGCCTTCAGCCCTGGATAGCCTCATGCATCATGTAGAATATTTCTCTAAGAACACTCCGTGACCGGTCGGTTTTGACTCGGTAATATTTCTATGTCTTTGACCAAATAAAGTTAATGTAAAATTGACCAATAAAGAAGGATTCGGAAAAGTCCCTTCGGAAAAGAAAAGTCCCTTCGGAATGACCCTTTCGGAATTATCCCTTCAAAAGAAACGTGGTCCCTTTAAAAAGAAAAATCCTTCAAGTCAATTCTACATGGCTTTGTCATACAAAGAACAAACTGATTATTTAGTCGTTAGGTTTGGATAAAGACCTTAGAAACCCCTCAAAACAGATTATCCGTTCCGACCAAAATTTAGGGATAGTAAAAATTGACTTTCAGTGTGATTGTCTTGCACGAGACTACTTGTTCCGCACGGGACAAAGCTTCTGTTTGCTGTTCTGAGCCTGAACCCTTTAAGCCTTCTTCCGATCCGTTGGGGCTAGATTTGATCTTGACACAATCTCTGCACTTCTCTATCAGTTTTCCAAAGCTACATCAGCCTCAAGATTATCCCAACACAATGTCCATGGAAGAGTACCACCCCCACTACATCACCAAAAGGGATCTTGATCAGCCAAATCTCTGAGACACGACCAAGTCACTCGTTCTTGAGATGGAACACGTGGAAGGATGGAAAGAAGCCTTCAAAGTACCTGCCACCAGAATGGCTATGGATTTTAGAAATATGGAAGTTGTTGACCTCGACAGCAAACAACCCTCCATTCAAAAAGAGCTAAGTGACATCAAGACCCAGCTTGCCCATGCCTTGTAACAAATTGAGAAAAATGATGTATGGTATTACTTGCAAGGATCCATCCAAGCTGGCAAAAGAAAAATGCTCATTGAAGAACTCAAAGCAGTCAAAGGTGAACTCAAGTCTATGACTCAGAAATACAATGCACTTGAAGCTCATATAGAGGATGATGTTGATGAAAGAGTTAAGTACTGCCTTAGTACTCTCTACCAGGATCCTAAGGAGCAAATAGAAGAAGACTATCACTCTCAGTACACACGTTTTTGCAATACTATGAGGCCCGCATTCGAGACCTCTATTCTCAATTGACTAAATCGAGAAGAGGAAGGACCTACACCGATATCGGAAGGATCTCGCTCGGTAAGCTTTTTAGAAGCCTCCACAAAGATGGGAAACTAGGCCCAATGGAGGTTACCAACCTAGGAGAGAAGGACATCATCAGTGCCATGTCCACCACACGGATGGTTGCTCAAATTTGAAGAATGCAGTCCAAGATTTGATTGACAACGACACCATCAAAGTCGCCCCTAGCGGTGGCATAGTTTGGAAGAGTTAGAACAATGAGAGTTTTTTCCTTTTCAGTCATTTTACTTTTATCTGCAAGAGAGACAAATAGTATTTTAGTTTCAATTTAGATACTACTTGTCTAAAGTTCCCATTTTGTGGACAAGAGTCATTTTTTCATAATATTAGTTTAGTTAGCATCTCTTCTTGTCTACAACATAGCACTTCCGACTACTTGTTTAGTGGCTTCGAAATTGAGAAGGATAGATACATTAACATCATCCAGACTTGCAACGAGAATGACTATTCTAAAGCACTTTGGTTTTTTGGAAGACTTCTTGTTTTAAGAATGATGCAAGCAAAAGGGTACTTTCCTGGTTTAGGACTTGGCAAATACCTGCAAGGGTTAATAGAGCCACTGCATGTTCCCCCACTGCACACGAAACATGGCCTAGTATATGTCCGTACCATTCATGATGAAAGTGAAGAAGAAGAAAGTACCCTTACTCAAATCAAGTGGGAAGGAACTGCATACACAGTTCACCATAACTCAAGGACCAAGGGCCACAACCTCGAACCATACCGGAAGATGCTCAATGACTATTTCGTTCGAGAAAGGGAAGACATCCCATACTTCATCTTTCCAGAACCATGGACTGCCGATGAAGGAAAGCCCCATCCAGGCTTTGAAATTTTCAAGGACTGCGACGCTTCTTCAGATTGAACAGAACCCATCCCACTAATCCTTAAAAATTTGTGGGGCATGAAAGCTGAAGTGACCACAGAATGGGACTTTGTGTTGGGAGAAGACATGTTGTGACAATTCGAGAATCTGTGCCTACTAGAAGACAGCTAGAGCCACTCAATATCCAAGGGGGACGCTCCCACTATTGATTACACAAAGCTAACAAAAAATGTGATAAGCCAATTCTAAACTGGTACATCACTGGGGGACCAGTTGTTGATGAAGATTTCATGATCAAAGAGCTTGGTTGTACTCCCTATCCTCGCAGGAAGATAGGCCCTGTAACTTTCACTTTAGAGTCAGGCTCCACCTCTGATAAACTCACTCAAGAGGAAATTGAGGTGGTGGCAGAGCATGCATTCCCCTACTTCCTTAATGAAAACTTTGATCTTTCTGAGTACCCTGAGATTGCTAACTTCGTGAATGATGAATTAACTAATAATAATAATAAATATAACGAACTAGTTAATAATGAATCATATGATGAGATAGATCAAGAAAACGAACAAATCTTGAAAGAATTAGCTAAGTAAGTAGGTCGTTGTGGAAAGAATGGTCATGTTGACAATGTGAAAATGCAAATGGTTAACCTTGGGACGACAGAAGACCCCCGAGAAACCAAGATCAGCAACTTCTTCAAAGGGGAAGACAGAGAAATCCTAATTCAGCTCCTCAGATAATATGTCGACGTTTTCGCTTGGTCCTACAGAGATACGACAGGGTTAAATCAATTGATTGTGGAACACAAAATACTGCTGCTACCTAACGCCAGACCAGTCAAACAGAAACTGCACACGATTAAGCCTGAATGGTCGATGCAGGTGAAAGAAGAGATAATGAAACTCCTGAATGTAGGATTTATCAAGGTAATCGAATACCGGGAGTGGATAGCCAATACAGTGCAGGTGGCCAAAGTAAATGGGAAGATACGAGTTTGTGTTGACTTCAGGGACCTCAATATGGCACCCCTAAAGATGACTTCCCCTTGCCAAACATAGATATGTTGGTCGACGCTACTGCAGCTTATGAAGTGCGCTCATTCGTGGAAGGTTTCACAGGATACAACCAAATCCTCATGGAGAAAGAAGACCAACACAAAACAGAATTCACCACACCTTGGGGAACATTTTGTTACATGATCATTCCGTTTGGTCTAAAGAATGCGGGGTCTACTTATCAGAGGGCAGTCACAACATTATTCCATGAAATGATCCACAAGGAAATTGAGGTATACGTGGATGACATGTTTATCCACTCCAGAGGGACAGATGGTCAGCACTTCATAGACCTCAGAAAATTCATTAATAGACTGAGGCAACACAATATGAGGCTCAACCCCGCAAAATGCTCATTTGGAGTGGTCAAAGGAAAAGTCTTGGGATACATGGTCACCGACACATGGCATAGAACGTCGAGATTCAAGTCTAGGATCGAGGCAAAACTCTGTCCAAATAATATCTTTGCCAAAAGGTAATCTTCCTATCTTTTTATTTGTTCTAATTGATCATTAGAGTGGTATAAATACATCGAATATAGGATCAACCTAGAGTCTCTCCAAATCATGGAGATGGTCTCGAAGCAATCGATCCCAAATTCCGTTTAATCTAATTAAATGGATGTTTTCTTTGTTTCTTTTCAAAAATGTATTATTATCTGAAAACCCCCCTTAAGCAAGACCGATCTACGGATTGGGTGGATGAGGTGCTCCTTGACCTTCCAAATCCATCACTTAAGCCCCGAACCCAAATCTCTTTAAAAATGGTTTTTCTATATTTCCATAATAATATATAGGTGACGACTCAAACAAAATAAAATAAAAAGGTGGAAGAAATTCCACAATCGCTACAGGAATCCTATCACAAAGGATGAATACATTCAAGTACTAAAGAACGTAGTCCTTTACCTTGGGTTGCTTGCACTTCCTTTGAAATACCTTGCGCACAATCTACAATCATGCAAAACGTATCTTAAGTACAAGAAACCTCTATTTACTTAAGTAACAAAACCTCTTTCATTCGTCTTTTTAACCTATGAGTTAATCTTCTTTAACTCCTTCTAAGGTTAACTAATCACCATTAATACTCTCTATTTCACATTCACACACACTGTTTAAACCTTTTTTAGCACACGCAAACACACACTATTTGCACCTTTTCCAGCACACATAAACACACACACTAAACCCTAACACACACACACCCGCCGCCACACACACACCCGCCGCCACACACACATACATACATCACACATACACGCACACAGACATGCTGCACACACACATCACACACACACGATACATACACCAAACCCTAATCTTTTCTCATAAACCATAGCATGAATTATTCAGGTCAAACCCATTAATTAATATGCCCAAAGCCTAATTATTAATCGTTAATGTTAGGATCTACAATTTTATTACTCAAATTAATAATAATATATACCTTTGATTTCCAAAGCCCTAACTCATACTCATAAACTTTTAGGGTTTTTTAAGGTTTCATCAATCCAAAACTAAAGGAAACAATAAAGAGAGTTGAGGATTACCTTTTCGATTTCAAACTCCGGACAAACTCCAGCCTTCTCTCTTTCTCTTCCCAATCTCTCTCTCTCTCTCTCTCTCTCTCTCTCGCCTTTCTTTCTCTCTCTCTCTCTCTCTCTCTCTCTCTCTCTCTCTCTCTCTCTCTCTCTCTTTTATGTAAATAATCAGATGATACTAGGGTAGGGAGAGTATTTATATTCTTGGATTTTCCAAAACCCTAGCTCGAAAGGAAGTTAATCTAACTCCTTAAATGATTTGGGTTTTCTAATCCGAGCCCAAAACCAAAACCAAAATCCAATTACTCAATCATTTTTTTAGAGACCAATTAATAAAATAGACGGATTTAAAATTAAATAAAAGGGGCGCATATTACAATTAGGACTAATTGAAACAAGTCTACGCAATGGGGCCGTATATTTTAATTGTTTTCTTGATTTCCCTGTTTCGTTAAAAGATGAAAATCTCTTAGATGTGTTAACTCTTAACATAGAATCAAAAGGATATTAAATGGGAAGAAATAATGAACATGTTGGAGTACGTTATAGAATTTATTACAAGTTATTGAATACTTTAGTTCGTAGAGCTAAAATAAATAGCTAACAACGAAAAACAACTTTATTGGAAACAAGTTTAAGTAAATCTCATACAATGACTCCAAGGGCTATAAGTTGGAAAGATATTCAACTTCCAGCCGTTTGGACACTCCCATCAACTTCCCCACCCGAGCCTGTAGAAAATAGAAATATCGAACAAATTACTCAAAATGCAGAAGGAGATGTAGAAGTAACTTTTGCTAATAGTGGAAGAAGAACTAGTTTTAAAATTACAGAATTTTCTAGGTGTTCAAGTAGAAGGTCTACTTCATCAAGATTCTCAGAAAGTGATATACCTTATAAAGGAAAAGAGAAAATAGATAATTCAATATTTGAAGGAATAAAAGAATCCTCCCAAAATATACCTCACGGTATATACCAAGAAGAAAATAAACCAAGGGCATCTTCACCAACATTTTCTGATATGAATTTTACTATTAATATAATAGCAAAAGAATTCAAATATGATAAAAAAGAAATAAATAGAGAATTCCTACAAGAAAAATATAAAACTTCAGAACATGGTTTTTTTAAAATCATGATGAAAAACAATTGAAAATTATAAAAGATTTTTTTTATAAATTCATTGATCCGCAAAAAATAATTATTCCCATTGTTGAATGGTATGAAAACATATATTCTATAAAAAAATATTGAAATTTATTCTATAAAACAACATTATAAAACATGAGAAACATAAGAGGGAGAAAAAATAAGGTCGATTCATCCTCCTCCAATAAATCTTAAAGTAGAAGAGCTAGAAGCAAATGCTTTTTCTCATATAAATAAAAATAGTGAAGACTTAAATAAAATAATCATACAAAATAACTATAATAATTTATGTATGCAAACAATGAATATTCAATTGGAAAGAATAGAAAATAAAATAGATAATATACAAGATAAAAATGTGCAAAAAAAATCAATACCTATAATAACCCAGGTTCCTTTGGTAAAACCACCATTAAGCCCAGAACCTAAAGATTTTACATTTAATTCTAAATCAAAAAATGAATTCATTAATTCTTTAACTAAAAAACTACAAGATCTTAATTTAAAAGATAAAAAAATTCAAGTTATTAATTAAAATGACGATTATAGTGATTCAGACATACAAGAATTAGAGGATCAATTCATACCAAATTTGGAAATTAATAAATTAGAAACTCAAAAATCAGTGATACCACAAGCTACTAGTAGATATTATTACCCTAGACCTACACCAGTTGATCTAGCATATGAAGAGGATAGTCTAACAGGACAAGACTATTATAATCCAAGAACTATATATGAATGGAATATAGATGGAATGGCAGAATATCAAATACTAAATTGTATGAATAGAATGATTATGTATTCTACAACATGCAAAGTAAATGGAAATGGTGATAGTAATATAGCAAGAATAATATGTACAGAATTTATAGGACAACTTAAAGGATGGTGGGATAATTTACTCACTTCACAACAACAACTAGAAATATTAAATGCCACTAAAGTAATTAATACCACATATCCAAGAACTCATCAATTAAGTAGTACTGTCCAAGAAGATGCAGTATATACATTAATTCAAGCAATTATTAAACATTTTATTGGGCAACCTCTTCAAATGAGGGATACAGGAAAATAACTCTTAATGAATTTAAGATGTCCAACTTTGACACACATTAGGTGGTACAAAGAAGTGTTCCTTACAAAAGTAACATTAAGAGATGATCCTAATGCACCATTTTGGAAAGAAAAATTCATTTCAGGATTACCTCCTTTATTTGCAGAAAGAGTAAAATCAAGAATAAAAAATTAAAATGGAGGAAGTGAGGTACCATATGATAAATACACTTATGGAGAATTATTTGCAGAATGTACAGCAGAATAATTAGCCCTTTACAATGATTTAAACCTTAAAGCTCAACTCAAAAAACAAGGATTAACAATAAGTCGTAAAGAGTTAGGAGAATATTGTCAGCAATTTGCGTATAATATTCCTCAAACCAAAGTACCAAAACCTGAAAGGAAAATAAGAAAATAATTTCAATCAAAAAAGAAATATAATAGATTTAGAAAAATAAAATCAAAAGAAACAACAAAAAAACCTAAAAATCCAGAAAAAATAACTAGGAAAACATCTAAGAGAAATCAAAAAATGATATTACTTGTCATAAATGTGGAGAAGTGGGTCATTAGGCTAACATATGTTGGGTAAAAAGGAAAATACAAGCATTAAACATTAGTGAAGAGCTAAAAGAAGAATTATGCCAAATATTACTAAATCAAGAAAAAGACAATTTTGGCAATTCTTCTAGTGATACTGAAAATGAAATAATAAATATTAATTCTGACCCAACAACAAACTCATAAAGTTCAGAAGGGGAATGTGATGGAAATTGTAATAATACTATAGACTATTATAAATCAATTTTACAAATGAATGGTCTTAGTATAAATACTCTCACCAAAAGATAAACTTTTATGGTAGATCTTATAGATAAAACTTAAGACCCAGATGAAAAAAGAAAAATTCTAGAAAACTTTTTAGAAAATTTTGAAAAACAACCAGAAACGGATTTACTAAAAAAAACAAATTATGCTATTCATTAAAAGAAGAAATGGTTAGATTTGAGACTACACCACGAAGAGAGCCAACTATATAGAAATTAAGACAAGAAATAAATCAATTAAAAATTTCAAAATCTTGCAAAAAAACTAGTTTTTTCGTAACATAAGAAAAAAAACTAGTTTTAAAGCACTAAGTCTAACTAATAAGAGTGATGAACTAATCTGAAAACTAGTTTTTAATAACATTTTGAAAAAAAACTAGTTTTTCACAAAAGTTACTCATTAAAAATAGAAATAAAAGAGTTAAAAAATAAACTTGAAAATATAGAAAAAGAAAAAAAAATACTATCTACAATAGCAGAAGTTAACCAAAACATAAACCAAATAAATAATGAAAAATTACCTGGCATATCAAGTAATGGAAATAAAGAAGAACATTATTTATGTCTTATAGATACAATAACATATCAAAAAAGGTATGTATACATAACATTAGTAGTACATGAAGAATTTAATATACAAACTGTTGCACTAATAGATAGTGGAGCAGATATGAACTGTGTAAAAGAAGGACTAATACCTATTAAATATTTCCAAAAAATAAAATCTCAAAATAGCTTAACAGCTGTTAATGGATCAAAAATCATAATAAATTATAAGTTACCTAATGCTCATATTTGTAATGATGGAATTTGTATTAAAAATCATTTTATATGATTAAAGGATTAACACAATTTATAATATTAGGAACACTTTTCCTTTCATTAATATAACCTATAGATAGAATAGATTCTACAGGAATACATTCAACATTAAATGATAGACGGATTATTTTTAGATTTATAATGAACCCTCAAACAAAAGCATTAAATGAACTAAAAGAAAATCTAGTATTCAAAGAAAAACAATTAAACTTTTTACAAAAAGATATAAAAATTACAAATATAAATCATCAGCTTCAAAATCCAAAATAAAAGAAAAGATAAAAAATATAGAAAATAAAATGAAAAATGAAATTTGTAATGAATTACCAACAACATTCTGGCAAAGAAAGAAATATGTTGTAAAATTACCATACAAAAAGGATTTTGATGAAAAGAAAATACCAACTAAAGCTAGACATATTCAAATGAATAAAGAATTAGTAGAATATTGTAAAAATGAAATTCAAGGATTATTAAGTAAAAATCTAATTAGGTAAAGTCATTCACCTTGGAGTTGTTCGGAATTCTATGTGATTAAAAATGGTGAAAAAGAATTAGTAGAATATTGTAAAATTACCATAAATTATACTCTCTCCGTCCCATATTACCTTACCCATTTTACTATTTTGGGCGTCCCACTTTAAAGTCCCACTTTTCTTAAAAGGAAACTTTTTAATATTTCTTTATTCATGGGACCCACTTGTCATACTCACAACAACTATCCACATACTATTCTCTACCCCATTTTCTCTCTCCTACCCACTCACAACTCCTACTTTAATAACATTATTCCTTATTTTCCATTCTCAACAGTAAACGAGTAAGCTATTATGGGACAGAGGGAGTAAACCACTTAATAAAGTTCTAAAATGGATAAGGTATCCGATTCCAAACAAAAAAGATTTATTAAATAAATTAAATAAAGCTTACATATATTCAAAATTTGATCTAAAATTGGGATACTGGTGTAAGTGCCCCAATCTGGGTCGTTAATGTTTCGTCGGCCCAAATTAATGACTTATAATCATTTAGGGGCATTTTGGACATTAATTTGACAATTTGAATGAGGAAGGACCTCTTAGGAATAAGAAAGTGGCATAGGACCTCGCTGGAAATATGTCATTCCCAATAAAAAAGGAATATTGACCATTTGCAAACAGCCAAAACTGATTTCTGCAACAACTAGGCACACTGTTGATCCCATTCGCGCGGATGAGATTGTGCCTACAATCTCATCCACGCGGGTAAGATTGTCATCCAGCCAACCTAAAAATACAGCCCTTCTCCCTCAGTTTTAACAAGCCAAAAAATACGAAAACCAACTGTTACTCTGTCAAAATTCACCTTCAAATAGCCCTTTACACTCTCACAACTCAAATTCCACACCAAATCCAACCTCAAATCCACTCCAAAACAATTTCTAAGCCTTGAAATCTCTCAAACCCTAAATACAAACCCAAGAAAGATTGGTAAACCCTCACTCCCCTTACTCATATCTCCCTCATTCATGCATATATTTCATGTGTAAATGATGTAGTCTTACTTACTACTTGTTGTTAACCTCCCCTTCCCCTTTGTCCCAAGGATCTAAGAGGAACTCCATGGAGTTCATCTCCATAGATGATTCTCTACAAGGGTTCTTATTTTTCATTATGCAAATTCCTTATGTCCCCTTTTACATTAACTAGTTTTTACTTGTTACTTGCTTTTTTTTTACCTAAAGTATGGTCATATTGGAGTCCATCTCCATAGATGACCACTTTAAATGGTCTACATTCTTTACTTCCTTGTAAATTCCCCATACCTAGTTTAAGATGCTCACCTTGGAACTCTTTCCTTGGATGAAAATCATCTAGACTCACAAAATAGGTCACACAAGATGTATGAAATACACTTGAGTATAGGTCTCAAGGATGGTCTCCTCATGGCCACCTTAGAGATCTTCCTTTAAAGTTGATACATCTTAACCTAAATTTTTTGTTAATTAACTTTCATGTCAAAATCCCCCTCCCCCTAGCAAATGATATGTTTTTCAAGTCCTAATGTACCCCCGGGATGGCTTAGTTAAGTGGATTCATCACTTATGACCACTAATCAAAGTCTAGTGAAAGAGAGGACAAAACATGAATGCCAAAAATCCAAACATTTCCTTTATTTTCTGCTTTCAGTTACATTTTCAGTTAAGTCCTGTAAATCCATTTAAGATTCTGGAAATTACAATGACTAAATTGAAAACTGTAAAAAATATTGACACTACAGGCCCATCCGCGTGGATAAGATTGCACTACAGTCTCATCCATGCGGATGACATCGTCATCTACAAACAGTTTTCCAGTTTTCTGTTATTTTCAGTTTAATCATTGTTTTCAAACTTTTTTTCCAATCCAGTCCTTTATGTTTCTCTTATTTCCAGAGAACCCCCTTTTATCAAAGTCCTTTTTCAAAACACACACACACACAAAAAAAAAGTTTCATGTTTGGAAGACTCGTCATACGAGGCATTCCGGGTGCACGTCAAATGTCCATCCCGGAGTGTAACGTGACCTCCGAACTCATTTTCTCTAATTTTGGGCATTTTTCAATGTTTTGGCCCCTTAAATCAAAAACGGCGTGGCGACTCCGTTGATTTTTCAAAGTTCGATAATAGATTTTTCAAACCTCCAAAAAAGGGCAGTATATAGGCTGGAAACCATTAACCTTCCTCTTAAAACGCCTCCTTATGGGAGCCGGGGATAAGCTATGGGGGATAAACTCCACGTAATGGTCTCATTTCAATAAAAAATTGTTTTCAAAAAAAATCTTGTTTGCATGCATCATGCTTTTAAGACACATTTGAAAATTTCTGTTTTTACTCAAAAAGGAATGTAGACTGCCGCACACTATGCGCACGTTGACCGTACACTGCACACTACGTCCTTAACTCGGGAAATCTCAATAGTAGCCTGGGAGGCCTTACTACACCTCTCGGTGCGAGCACGTGACAATCCAAATAGCCATTGGTTTACCCTTGTGTCGACCCTGCACTTGTCCGTGACACACTTTTTTCCGAGACTTTGTTGGTTTTTGGTCTGATCCGTATCAGACCTTGTTAGTGTATACCCCGCATAGTTCAAACCCTAGTCAACGTGCCAAGTCAGGATCCTCCGCAGACCTAACTCAGTCGAAGTCATGCCGGTTTTCTGTCATGAACTTTGACTCGATCTTGACTAGGGTTCGGACTTTTACTTTGACCCGCACGGTTTATGCACCGGCTACCAGTGTGACACCGAGTCATCAAGGATAAACGCCCGGTACATGTTTAATTGTTGCTTAACCAACGACGAGTCAAGATCCCTTGTGGACTATTATCAGTCAAGGTCATGCCGGCTTTCCGTCAGGCAGCTTCGACTCGATCTTGACCCTCGACGCTGGCTTTGCCGGTAATTTACATCGAGTGCACGTTAAGACTTCATGATCCACCAGACCTTAGGTTCATTTTCCTTTTCGGTCGGTAGGACCCGCTTGCCCTACGGAACCCTTGTTCGAGGTTACAGGTTGAGGGTTCGCATGCGTAGTGATGGGTCCCACTGATCCAGGACTAAGAATAGCAAAAAAAAAAGAGCAATCTTTTCCAACCGCTTAGGGTTTAAGAAAACACGTTTTTTAAGTAAACTCAAACAAATAATTGCATGTTGCATGAGCCCTGGGCCCAAACACCTACCCCTTTTTCTTCAACTCCCAAAGTCTGAACCTCCCTTATATCTTCCTCCCGCAGCACCTCACAAAGCTTGGGTACGGACACCGGGTCACCGTCTGGTCAATTGGGAAGAATCAAGCGCATCGTCAGCTTCATTCCCTTCAACTTCGGTTTTCAGAATGTCTGCATCAGCTGGTAACAATGGGGACAATACCACTCCGCCTTCCGAGATCCCTCAGACAGACCAATATTGGATTCAGTTGGTCAAACAAATGAGACTGCGAAAGGAAGCCCAGATGAACAACCTCTTGAAGGCTATTAGGAGTCATGGATTGATCGCCAGTCTCAATCCTGACAGTATTTTTACCGTGGAGGAGGAAGAGAATCCTACTCCCACTCTCAGTCGCCCCGAAGATATCCAGATGCCACCACCAGCCTCCTATCTGACTATCGCCGGAACCCCCGCTTCTCGGCCTACAAGTCAGTCGGCCCCCAGGCAACAGTTCAAAATGCCGCTGTCACAGTGTGATCTAAAGCAGCAGTCAGGGATGGGTCAGTTCGACTTTTCTCAACAGCAATCAAGTGTCCCTCCTTAAAATGGAACCAGTCAGGCAAATCCCGATGCTTCCCAAGCTGTCCGAACAGATGTCAGTAAAGGAAATGAGACTTTACCTCCAGGAAACTTCTGAACAATGGAGGAAGTATGGTTAGCCGTCACGGCTCTCGAGGAATGCTAGAATGAGCAGCAGGCCTGGATTGAAGAAGCCACACATCATTTTGGAACCTTGATAATTCCCCAGCTGACTGGAGCTCCCCTAAAGGACAAATACGTGCATGCTCCCCCAGTTTTTAATGTCTCTCGTTACCCCCCCGGGATCCAATCATTTGCTTCCAGTCAAACCCAGCAGCCATAATCAGAAGTCCCAATGTCCTCCAGGGAGGAACTTACCAAACCAGCATCTCGAGGCCCCAAACCCACCACCGGCTGTCGAACACATTTGGTGGAATGTCTGTGACTGCCCCGATTGTCTCGAGAGAGAATACTAAGATGAAATCAGTGAAGACTGTCCACCAAAAAGGAAAAGAAAGCCCTCTTCCCAGCAAAAGTTGAAGGCAAGATATGAAGCTGGTGATCCCGCAGTGGGAACCCTCGGAGAGTCATCCGGAAAATTCTATTACTATGTCATCTATTACAGCAAATTTCCTCAGTCCAACTCAACTCAAAACCACTCCAGCGAAGCTCAGCTCGAGGCTCCGAATTCACCACCAGCTATCAAACATATTTGGTGGGATGTCTATGATTGCCCCGACTGTCTCGAGAGTGACTATCAAGATGAGATAAATGAGGATCGTCCTACCAAGAAGAAGAAATCCTCCTCCCAGCAAAAGTTGAAAGAAAGGTTCGAAGATGGTGATACCAGTATGAGGACACTCGGGGAACCATTAGGGAAATTCGATTACTATGTCCTCTACCCTAATGAACCTAAGCCGCGACACAGATGACTACGCAATATTGAGGCTCGCGATCCAAGCACCAATGAAGAGTAGCTATGGTGGTGGCTACCTATCCTTAAATGAAAATTTTAAAATAGTCTTTTAGTCAACCTTCGTTGGCTCTAGTATTTTCCTTCCACCTAAGTCCTTCGTGGACATCTGCTATTGTAGTCCATAATGGACATGGTATCTAACTTCTATATGAGTCTTCTTCTTTTCTCGCTAGACTCGAGACACTATTTTGCAATTAATGAAATGGTCTTATTTCAAATGATCACTCGTATTGCTCAATGCTTGAACTACGACGGACTGAGCTCCTCACAGCGAGGGGAACATAGGCAACCAGAAATGGCCAGGTCATAAACGCATTTCAAACTGATAAAGGATCTTGGGCAGTCTTGTGATCATTTTGGATAAAACACATTTTTTGATGACTCGACGAGTCTTATTTTTCTACATTATAGGGGAAGTAGAGCTAAGCACTAATTTCTGTCAGCAAGGGCTTCCATACACCTTTTCATGTCCATGCTCTCTCAAAAGAGCCAAACCCTAAAATGAGTTATTTTGTGCCCTCAGCAAATGAGGCCATTTTAAAAAAATGTGTGTGATACTCAGTATATAGGCTGGAAACCAATAACCTTCCCGTTAAAAATGCTTCATTAACGGAGCCTGGGGTAAATCATGGTTTAACAACATCGCGTACTTGTCTCATTAGTCTATAATGCAAATCGGGGACACGCTTCCTCACCTTTTTTAAAACATTCCCTTGCAGGTATACACTTCTAAAAATATCTTTTGTTCTGTTGACTAATTGACTAAAGAAAATAAAGAAAATATAGAACGATGGGTTGCTTCTTTCACTACATGGAAATTCAATCTTCGATAGAGGTGGGCCATTCAAGGAATGACGGCACAGTCCTTAGTTTAGAAACCCGTAACTTGGGAAGCAATCCAGAAGGCTGCCCAGTCAGAAGCCAGTAATACTTACTATCCCCAAGCTCAGCCCCTCACCATTGCTAAGCTCCGGGAAACTTGTAACAAAATCAGTCAGAACCAGTGGCCAGTTGCCAAGCAAGCTCCTCCATTGACCCTAGCAGCATTGAAAGAGTCCTGTAAAGAAGTAAAAGATAAGCCGGAGGGAGAAGTAAACCTGTTGACCAGATCTGGGCAAATCCACCAGGGTAATCCCAAGACAGAAAAGAAGTCAGCAGATCAAGCACCCAGGGAGAACCGTAACCCTTATGCCAAGACAGCTGAAACTCCTGACCCCGAGAAAGAGGATCCTGTGCTCACTCAGTTGAAACAGACTCAAGCCAACATCTCTCAGTGGTCCCTACTCACCTCATCTTATCCCCACAAGAAAAAATTGGAGGAAAGTCTAGCCCGCACACTGGTTCCCATTGATGCTACCCCTGACGACGTGGTGCAACTAATTGGGAACATTCACACCTTCACAGACCTTGATCTCCCCCAATTCGAAGCCGATCATAATGAACCTCTCTTCATTATAGTCCAGTTGATGAACGATGCCTCCCTCTGGTCCTAGTTGACAATGGGTCTGGAATGAACATCCTCCCAGCAAAGATCATGAGCTTGCTCGGCATCAAGCCCACAGATCTGAAGCCTTCCTCCCTTAAAGTTAAGTCCTATGACTCAACGTCTCGTACAGTACTTGGGGCTGCTACTTTGAACCTGTGGTTTGGCAAGAAGATGATACCTGTAGAATTCTAGGTCATTGATATCCCAATCACCTTTAATGCTCTTTTGGGAAAACCTTGGCTACATCAAGTCAATGGGGTCGCTTCAAGCCTTCATCAATGTGTGATGTTAGTTTCAGAGGGGAATTTAACAACCATTTATGGAGACCTAGTCTCTCTGGAAGGCACTGACACAGGTGGAATACCCTGTTGGAAATGGATAACGGAAAGTTAAGTTTAACTTAACGTTGATCTAGTTTCTAACGGAAGTTCGTTATGTGTTAAAGGAACTAGTTACAAATGGTAATCTACATCTGTTGTAGATTATATATAACTCATTTAATGTCTCAAAACCATTTAGGGTGAATGAGAATTAATGATAAAGTCTTTTGTAACTTAACAAGAGTTAAATATTGGGTCAAAGTTTGATTTGGGTTGGTCCCAAAATTGGGGTGGACTTGTTGTGGCTAAAGGGCTGACGAGCAGGCTGAAGAAGAGTTTGCACGGCCGTGCACGTGTCTAGGACACGGCCGTACACCGTTCCTTGGCTTGCCACTCGACCGTGCTGAGCCTTGAACTCGACCGTGCATATTGCCTTGCACGGCCGTGCAGTTCATTGGACACGGCCGTGCAAATGCTGTTATACCCGAAAAGTTGTGACTTTTCAAGGGAAAAGCCACCAAACCCTTTGACTCTCCTTATATACTTCCCCTCCGAATTTCAATTCACTCATACTATATTTCTACCCTTCCTACCCTCTAGTGAGATAGATAAACATACCCAAATCATTGGCATCTTGTTGCATCAAATCATTCAAAGTCCAAAGTTCTAAATAGTGAGTAGTTCGTAGAGTTACCAATTTGGAGTGCTCCTATTGGTGATTATTAGTCGTTTTATCTCACGAGAAGTTTGCCATTTAAACCGTAAGCACCTGTGCGGGGCAAATACTTCTTACGGAAATTGTGCTACACAAGACTCGACTTCCTAAATTGTTCTTCGCAATTTCCGTTAGATTTTCTGTCAAGTTTTCCGTTAAGTTTGAAGAAGCCACACATAAGATCCAACAATCGTAAGAAGTATTTTGCGCTTCTTCAAGATCTTCAAGAGATGGCAAATGAGAAAGACGTCTCCTCATCCAGTCAAAGGAATGTTACGCCCCCTTCTCAAGGTGACGCTGCGTTCAACAATGTTGCACCCGCTACTACACCATCTCACTCGGTTCATGGTAAGAAACCTCCTTCTGGTACAACCTCAAGGGTTGCACCTCGTAATGCTCTCCCTCCATCTCATGTGTTCGTACATGCGGAAAGACCGGGTATTCTTACCGGAATGAACTTTAAGAGGTGGCAACAGAAAATGTTGGTCTATTTGACAACATTAAAATTGGTGCATTTTCTTTGGGAATATCCACCATTGATATCCGACGAGGATGAATCCAAAGCAAAGAATGATTTGGATACATGGAATCACAGCGATTTCTTGTGTCGCAATTATATTCTTAATGGCTTGGATTATGAACAATACAAAGTGTGTTGTGGCATAAAGACCGCGAGAGAACTTTGGGACTTTCTCGAGATGCACAATACTATGTGTATTGTGACTAAATGACCGCAAGTGAACTTGGTGGAAAGAAGTACCGGAAACAAGAGAAAGAACACCGGGAAAGTGAAGAGGACCGCCAAGAAGGTTAAAGGTAGTTGTTTTAATTGCGGCAAACCCGGGCATATGGCTAGGGAATGTCGACATCCTAGAATCAACAACCAAGATGGAAACCCTCTTCAAGCCAATGTGACTGAAGATCGATATGTTCCATTGGACTTTGATCAACTTAGCCTAGGGGCATAAGATTGAATTGACCAAATGTGGTCATTGTATTACATTAGTAAAGGGTACCTTGTTGAAGGACTCCTTAACTTGAATTGTAAATGTTTTATCCGCCTAAGTGCGAAGAATAAAATTTCAAATTTTATTTACTTGGTTTGAAGTGTTCCAATTGTTATGACGTGTTCAATTAGGTCGTGTAAATTTAAATTCACTAAGTCGACGAGTTAATTTAAAATTACTACCTAAGATGAAGTTTGATTCGTAAATCAATTGTGATTTCTTTTGTAGAAATCAGTTCAAACCAGAGATAGTAAATAGATAGTTCATTACTTCTATTTATGATTGCATTTGATAATGCAAAGTTCATCTTTTGGAAAAGTAAAAGTAAAACCTTAAAGTTTTAAGTAAACAATAAGGTTTGTGATTCATCTTAATTAACAATTAAGAATTTCGTAGTGATAGAGGTGGTTAGTATGTAGTACCGTTTGAAAAATAATTGTTGGGACGCTAACACTTATTTATCAAACGAATGCTTCTTACACACTCAAATCAATTGAATCACAGAAAAAAGGAAAGATAGAACTTTTAAAGGAGATGCCTTATTGATAAGTTCCGTCTTATGTGGGTATACCTAGCAAAGGTAGAAATATCTAAACCTAAAGAGGTTAAGATAGGACCCAAAACCATGGATTACGTTTCCATTGGCAATACGGTATTCTTCGAAACAAAATGATTGAAGAGACCAAGGTTGAAGAGACCTCAGTTGAACATAGTTATGACTATGTTGTCAGGAGATAACATGGTTATTACAATTAAATGACTTCACATAAAAGGAAAGTATTAAATATGAATTAGGATATTCATAAAATATTTGATATGTGGAGGTACACCTCAAGTGTGGGGGTACAAGCTAAATACATAAGTTCTATTGATATGAACTTCCTAGTAAAGATAACTGTTAAACTGTTAACAGTTAAAAGAATGGATCCTTAGAAAGGAAATATTCAATAATGACGAATTATGAAATATTCATAAGCCGTTTTATAAATACCTCAAATGTGGGGGTATTTGGCTAAAGTAGAAATACTTAAGCAAGACACTTTATATTCTTTGAGAATATACTTCCTTGAAATGATAGGAAATTTATAGAAACTATGGTGGTCTTCTTAATAAGAAGAAGAACCTAGATGTAGTTGGAGGACAAAAGTTACTAATTCTTTGGTTCTAAATTCTCTAAGATGGAAAATAAATTGAAACTGTTAAATAATTGATAACAGTTAATAATGAATCCTATTCTATTTTGGAAGATGGTTGATCTTCCTATGCGAACCGTTGGGTTGCAAAAAATAGATATGCCAAGGATGAAACCTTTAAATATTAGACTACAAAACGGTCCATCTCAAGTAGAAGATGAAGGACCTAGACGTAGTAAAAGGGCAAGAGTGGAAAAGTCTTTTGGTCCTGATTTTCTATCATTTATGTTGGAAAACGAACCAGCAACTGTTATGGAAAGCGTTATCTGATCCAGATAGTTCGTTCTGGAAAGAGGCTATTAACAGTGAGACAAAATCCATAATGCTTGGGAATTGGTAGATCTCCCTCCAAGTTGCAAACCATTAGGTTGCAATCGGATTCTTAAAAGAAAGTATAAAGCCTATGGATCTGTTGATAAGTATAAAGCCAGGCTAGTTGTCAAAAGGACATTATGATTCATGCAAGATTATCCCAATTGACACAACAGAGCATTCTATGTCGCACAACCGTGTTGGATCTACTTGTGTATTCATATGGACTAAAACAAGCAACTAACTAGTGGCATGAGAAGTTCGATAGAACTATGTTATCAAATGGATTCAAGATTAATGAATGTGACAAATGTGTCTACATTAAAGGAACATCTGAATCGTTTGATACCAAAGACATGTTAAAGAAGAACTTTGACATGAAAGATATGGGATTAGCCGATGTCATATTAGAAATAAAGATTTCTAGAACATCAGAAGGAATAGTCCTATCAAAATCCCATTATCTTGAAAAAGTACTTCGAAAGTTCAAATAGATTCTTGAGAGGTGTACTCTAGTAAGGTAGAATCTTGAGAGGTAATCTCTGTAAAGTAGATTCCTGAAAGGTAGACTCTAAGGAGGTCAAACCACTTAGAGATACTGAATACTTGGGAAGTCGAAACAGTACAGAGATAATAACCACTTGAAGAAACTGACCGATAGAAGAATTTGATCACTCGAAGGGACTGATAATTCTAGATAGACTCAAGGTCTAATTGTAAATTGTAATCAATCACCGGAATAGTATAATCATAGTACTTGGTGTACTTGAAGATATACTTATGATTAAAGATTACAATTCCTATGTAAGTTGAATGGTCTTGGAAGATATTCCTTTGTGGAATAAGTTTGTGTCTACATAACCTAAGGCATTGTGACGACAATGAAAAATAGGAAAAGGTGTAGAACATCATGGTAAGTCTAGACATATTCGTCGTAGACACAATACCATTAAACAGTTGATCAAGAATGGCGTTATCACTATTGATTATGTAAAGTCATGTGATAACTTAGCGGATCCGTTTACCAAAGGTATTAATCAAGATCAACTGTATAAACTGTTAAGGGGAATGGGTCTAAAACCCACAACAAAAGGACTTATAGCGGACACTCAACCTTGAGAAATGGAGATCCCAGGCCCTTGGTTCAATGAGACAACCAAGTTATAAGTTCTAGTAGAGTTACTTGGAAACAACAACTCGGTTTATTAACCTGGAGATGTTGAATACTCATTCCCAGAACATCCAAGTACAAGCACATGCAGCAGTGGTAAGGATAAGTTGAGAAAACTTTTAATGATTTCTATACCTTCGGGTGGAGTAGTGCATGATACTCCTTATAGTGAGAATCACCTATATAAAGCGAGAGGTAATTAGGCCGCCTCTAAATGAACGCTTATGAATGAGATACGGTCCAGGGCCGAAATGGACAAAACCGTGAGAATGAAAAACTATTAGAGCTATTATTATGTGAGTATTATTGTCTTGATATACAACCTACGATCAACTTTGGTTCAAAGCGACTCGCTACCAAATGGCTAATATATCCGATAATATTTCACTAGGGAAGATTCAAGGCCACAAGCTATCTATCCCGATGTAATAATAGTTCGCCGAAACTTTGGACGAAATTGCATACATGCATTAATTGTCATTCATGTGGGGGATTGTTGGAAATGGATAACGGAAAGTTAAGTTTAACTTAACGTTGATCTAGTTTCTAACGGAAGTTCGTTATGTGTTAACGGAACTAGTTACAAATGGTAATCTACATCTGTTGTAGATTATATATAACTCATTTAATGTCTCAAAACCATTTAGGGTGAATGAGAATTAATGATAAAGTCTTTTGTAACTTAACAAGAGTTAAATATTGGGTCAAAGTTTGATTTGGGTTGGTCCCAAAATTGGGGTGGACTTGTTGTGGCTAAAGGGCTGACCAGCAGGCTGAAGAAGTGTTTGCACGGCCGTGCACGTGTCTAGGACACGTCCGTGCACCGTGCCTTGGTTTGCCACTCGACCATGCTGAGCCTTGAACTCGACCGTGCATATTGCCTTGCACGGCCGTGCAGTTCATTGGACACGGCCGTGCAAATGCTGTTATACCCGAAAAGTTGTGACTTTTCAAGGGAAAAGCCACCAAACCCTTTGACTCTCCTTATATACTTCCCCTCCGAATTTCAATTCACTCATACTGTATTTCTACCCTTCCTACCCTCTAGTGAGATAGATAAACATACCCAAATCATTGGCATCTTGTTGCATCAAATCTTTCAAAGTCCAAAGTTCTAAATAGTGAGTAGTTCGTAGAGTTACCAATTTGGAGTGCTCCTATTGGTGATTATAAGTCGTTTTATCTCACGAGAAGTTTGCCATTTAAATCGTAAGCACCTGTGCGGGGCAAATACTTCTTACGGAAATTGTGCTACACAAGACTCGACTTCCTAAATTGTTCTTCCCAATTTCCGTTAGTTTTTCTGTCAAGTTTTCCGTTAAGTTTGAAGAAGCCACACATAAGATCCAACATACCCATCATGGAAATCAAGCATGATGAAGATGGTTTTATGCTAACCGACTTCATAGTAGAATCTCCTAAAGCTCAAGTTTGCAATGTGGATCTGACTGTCAGTCGAGACAAAATCCCTCCCGTTATGAGGATGATGAGAAAGACGAACTACCTGCCAGGTCTGGGTCTTGGGAAATTCCTATATGGGACTCACAAGGTCATTGAAGTAAAGGAACAGAAAACTCGCCATGGCCTGGGATATGAGCCAACCTCGGAGGAGGTTGCAAAAGAAAAGGAAATTGCTCGGAAGAGGAAGGAAGCTATTGCAAAAAAGATCCCTTATGGTGGTCCTAAATTTCTCCCTTTCAGTCTTGACATGACTGACTACTTCATAAAGGGCACTCCACAGGTAGACAATGCCGCAGTCAAAGAACCCACTCCTACAAACGGCTGGTTGAAACTACAGGAGAATCTTAGCAAGTTCAGGGGAACCAAAGCTAACCCCGTCCGGAGAATGTTTCTCGATTTACCCAATATACCTGGGGCTACTACCACCATGAAAAGTGAGTATACTTTCAAAGGAGTGTCGGAGCTGGTAAAGCAGTTTGAGAAGCTCAATGAAGTCACCCCAACTGTCGAAGAGGCCATAAAAGCTGAGTTTGAACTGGTCATGCCAAAGGCCAAGACTCCAAAGTTCTCCCTAGATGAATGGGATGGTCCCATCATGCAACAGATGTTTGGGGAAGAAGTGCACATCCAGACCTGATCGATCTGGGTTCAGTGAAAGAAATGATTGCGGTAATTGAAGCGGGAGGATAGAAGTCGTTGGATCCCCGAGCCATGGTCATGTAGTCTATAATACCCCTGAAGAATTGGGAGACTCTCTCCGGTCCGTCCGCGAGCAAAGAAGAAATGATCACAAAGCTTGGATTGGTCCCTCGTCTCCTTGTGTCCACCTATCTCAAGTCCTCTGAGTCTCTTGTCGTCGAATTTGAGTCCCTACAGTCGTCTGATGGCCTTACGCCCGAAGACTACGAAATTATAGCCAATGATGTACTTCCTTTTGCTCTGAATGAAATGATTGACCTTTCCGAGTATCCCTTCATCGCCACTTTAACTAATGATAAATTAACTAATAACTTAAAAACGGTTAATAATGATTCACTAGATAAAGATGCAGACACACTAAACGAACAATACATTAAAGAAATATTTAAGCAGGTTGTCGAGAAAGTGAAAAACCGAGCCCAAGCTGCCAAGGAGGTTTTGACTCGTGTGAATATGGGAACTGCAGAGGAGCCTAAAGAGACGCAGATTG
Organism: Adenophora triphylla var. japonica; assembly: GCA_022495995.1. Classification (NCBI taxonomy): domain Eukaryota; kingdom Viridiplantae; phylum Streptophyta; class Magnoliopsida; order Asterales; family Campanulaceae; genus Adenophora; species Adenophora triphylla. The sequence goes on from JAFEMH010001000.1 coordinate 101,417, forward strand.
GTAGTTTCTTCGATGAGACCGAACAAGCAACCTGACTGAACTACTCAGGGAATTTGTGGACGTGTTTGCATGGTCTTACAAGAATATGCCCGGCCTCGATCCCTCCATAGTGGAGCACCGGATACCGTTGGACCCCGAAGTCAAGCCAGTAAAGCAAAAGCTGAGAAAGATCAAGCCTGAATGGTCGTTACAAGTAAAAGAAGAAATTGAGAAGATGCTCAAAGCGGGATTCATCCGGGTCATTGAATATCCCACCTGGCTCTCCAACATTGTAAGAATCACCAAGGATAACGGAAAAGTCCAATGCTACATGGATTTCAGAGATCTCAATAAAGCCAGCCCAAAGGATGACTTCCCCCTGCCCAACATTGACATGCTGGTAGATACCACAGCGAATTACGAAGTCAAGTCTTTCGTTGACGGTTTTGCCGGCTATAACCAGATCAAAATGGCCGAAGAGGACCAGGCTAAGACAGCTTTTACTACTCCCTGGGGGATATACTGCTTCACAGTCATGCCGTTTGGTCTGAAGAATGATGGGGCTACCTATCAGAGGGCAGCCACCGCCCTGTTCCATGACATGATTCATAAATAAATAGAGGTCTATATGGATGACATGATAGTCCACTCCAAAGGATCCGATGGCCAGCACTTCATTAATTTGAGAAATTTTTTGACCGTCTCAGAGAACATTCCATGAGGCTGAACCCAGCTAAATGCTCCTTTGATGTCAAGAGATGTAAAGTGTTGGGATATATGGTAACTGAACGGGGAATTGAAGTAGACCCTCAGAAGATCAAATCCATAGTTGAGATGAAGCCGCCTCGAACACTGACAGAAGTCAAATCTTTCATGGGAAGGCTGCAGTACATAAGTCGCTTTGTGAATCAAATAACCTCCATCTGTGAGCCTATCTTTAAGATGATGAAGAAGAGCACATACACTGAATGGAACCCAGAATGCCAGTTTGCTTTTGAGAAGATCAAGGCATACCTTGTGAATCCCCCAATCCTTTGCCCACCACATCGGCAAAATCCACTACTGCTATACCTGACTGTCACAGACACATCAATTGGGGCTATGGTGGTGCAGGAGAAGAAAGACTCCAAAGTTGAAAGTGAAATTACCGGGGATCCGGCTCGCGCGGGGGGCCCCGTGCATCTCGCATTTTCATTTGCGTCGCGTTCGGGAAAGTCGCCCGGATCTGAGAGGCAGCGCATTCGCGCCCCGGCATCTGGCTTATTCTGCTTTTTGCATTAGTTGGGAGGTGTCTCACCGTGTTTTTGCTTGTAGAGTCGCCACGTCGTTTTTATTATGCCCAAAACATTGAAAAAGGGCATCAGTTTAAAAATAAATTATTTTTGTTGTGTGATGAGATTTTTGAGTTCGGAGGTCAGATGACTCCTCGGGAAGAGAATATTAGAATCTTAGAGCTCACCCGAGTTGCCTCGTAAAAACGAGTCTTTCGGATACCCCTAATATTCTTTAACTATTGTGTGTGTGTGTTTGTGCTTTTAAAAATGCATGCTGTGTCGGATGTCTACATTGTACACTGCTTTATTGAAATGTATTGAAATAGTGTAGGAAGGAAGCCTTACCAATGTTGGTTCATGTCTGTCTTCCGCAGGGGAATAGTGTTTGAGGTCGGAATAGTGTTCCGGTACGGACCGGGATTGCTTCGGAAAAGGGGCCGATTGTCTGCGGACAGAGTTTCGGCGTGCGTTGGGATCGCAGGGATCACTCGGGCAGAGTTTTGGCGTGCATTGGAATTGTTGGTTGGATTCAGGCAGAGGTTCGGCATGCGTTGGAATCGTTGGTTGGATTCGGGCAGAGGTTCGGCGTGGTTTGGGATCGCCAGTTTGACTCGAAAAGAGCTGGGATGCCTCGGGAAAGACCAGACAAAGCCTCGGAGTACCACGAGGGGCCTCAGAGTACCTCGAGAGTGCCACGGGGTTGCGCGGGAGCATCGCAGGAGCACTCGGGGAGGCTTCGGAGAACCGTGAGGGGGCTCGGAAGGCCTCGGAAGGATCCGAAAGGGGCCAGGAGTGCCCTGAAGGGTCTTAGAGGGGAGCCTGAAGGCTGGGGGAGAGGAGAGAAGAGGGAAATGTGTGTAAATGAGGGAGGGGGAGCCCTCTATTTATAGTGCCAGAAAACTGCAAGAAGGTCCGTACGGACCTTCTAGGTAATCTAGTTTTTTGGTTTTCCTCGATGTGAGGGAATCTGTGATAATTGAGAATATTCTGGAATGATGATGTCTCCTTTGCAAAGAGGTCCGTATGGACCAACTAGGCATGCAAAGAGGTCCGTACGGACCAACCATACATTCCAGTAATGATGTTCCCCGGGATTTTAGGGAATATTGTGGACTTTAAGGGGATTCAGTAATTATTAAAACAAAGAGGTCCGTACGGACCTTATTTGCTTTTCCAATTTTCTGAAAATTCCCAAGAGGTCCTTTTGTCCCTTTTTATCCCAGAAAGGTTCCTCCCTTGGTTTGGCTTGGGGGTTTTTGAGGGTTTTGAGTGTCAAATGTCTTCGAGACTGCGTTTGTGAGTCTGCGGTATTTCCTGTGTACTCGAAAGAGGGTGATCCAAATTAGGGTACTTACATAAGCCCCTCGACGAAGTCACTTACAGAGGAAGTGGGGTCGTCGATAAGATAAGGGTCCTAATCTGGATCGCGTGTTGAGAGAGGAAGTGACCGTGTAGGTCCGTGGGAGGACGTGGCGGTGTCCTGTTGTGTGACCGTTTAGGTCAATTGGCTGGACCCTGTGATAGAATTCCTACGTATCCCTGGCGGGAATCAAGCCTGATCGTAGTTCGTGTGTGGGGTGAGTGTTGTTGTGTACGAGGACGTGAGATGTCCTCTGACTGGAACTCTGTGTGTGGATGTGGTGGCATCCCGTGAGTGACCGCATAGATCAGTGGTAAGGACGTGGTGGCATCCTGGGTGACCGTATAGGTCGATGGTAAGGACGTGGTGGCATCCTGGGTGACCGTATAGGTCGATGGTAAGGACGTGGTGGCATCCTGGGTGACCGTATAGGTCGATGGTAAGGACATGGTGGCGTCCTGGGTGACCGCAGAGGTCGATGGCTGGACCCTGTGATAGGATTCCTACGTATCCCTGGCAAGAATCAAGCCCGGTCGTAGTTCAGAGGCCGTGAAATTGTGAGTGTATGCAGGCGTGGTGGTGCCCTAAAGTGTCGTGTGACCACCTAGGTCGACTGAGAGGACGTGGTGGCATCCTAAGATGTGGTGACCGCCGAGGTCGATTGTGAGGACGTGGTGGCATCCTGAGTGGGCAATCTTACTAGAAGATGGGTAATCTTACGAGAAGATGGTTTGTGACCGCCGAGGTCGACTGTGAGGACGTGGTGGCGTCCTAAGATGTGGTGACCGCCGAGGTCGATTGTGAGGACGTGGTGGCGTCCTGAGATGGAAATTTTACGATTTTCCGAATCGGGTGGTTTAAGGCCTTCCGGGCCGGAGATAATGGTTTGGGAGGTTTATGCGGTCTTCCAGACCGAGTGGTTTAAAGCCTTCTGGGCTGGAGATAGTGATTTGGGAGGTTTATACGGTCTTCCGGACTGAGTGGTTTAAAGCCTTCCGGGCTGGAGATAGTGATGTGGGAAGACTTGATTCGTCTTCTGACTGCGGCTGTGTTATGCGTGAGGACTTGAATCGTCTTTTGGCTGCGATTGTGCCATGCGTGAGGACTTGAATCGTCTTCTGGCTCCGGTTGTGTCATGCGTGAGGACTTGAATCGTCTTTTGGCTGCGATTGTGCCATGCGTGAGGACTTGAATCGTCTTCTGGCTGCGGGTGTGCCATGCGTGAGGACTTGAATAGTCTTCTGGCTGCGATTGTGGAGGCGTGGCTGCCTTGTGCTTTGATTGCGAGAGGTGTAGATGCCTCATGCTTTGTCCGCTGGGGAGAAGGTTGGACTTACGATGACTGTTGGTGTTCATCCGTTTGGGATTTATCGTGGCCTTGTAGGGGCTTTTTCTGTTGAGAAGGTGACTTCGGGCTTACTTTGATGGCTGGTGCTTGATTTGCCGTTGAGCAGGCGAGGATGATGGCCGGTGGTTGCTTCACCGTTTGGCATTTTGGAGGTGTTTTATGCCTTGGGATTAGTGCTGGGAGGTGCTGGCTCCTTTTGCGCTTGTTTTACCGTTTAGTGGGCGAGGTCCGGGCTTACGATGACGGCCGGTGCTGTGGATATGCGGTCATGTACGACTTCCCTTTTGACTTGCTGGGGAAGGAGCTTGGGCTTACTTTGATGGCCGGTGCTTGCGTTGCCGTTTAGTGGGCGAAATCCGAACTTACACTGACGACCGGAGGTTGCGTTGCCATTGAGTGGCCGAAGTTCGGGCTTACACTGACGGCCTGTTCTTGAATTGCCCTTGAGTGGGCGAAGTCTGGGCTTATACTGACGGCCGGTGGTTGCGTTGCCGTTTAGTGGGCGAAGTCCGGGCTTACACTGACGGCCGGTTCTTGAATTTCCGTTGAGTAGGCGAAGTCCGGGCTTACACTGATGGCCGGTTCTTGAATTGCCGTTGAGTGGGCGATGTCCGGGCTTACACTGACGGCCGGTGCTTGCGTTAATGGGTTAAGGACCATACTGCATTGAATCTGCTGAAATAGGCCTTTGGACATCCAGGGGCAAAAATTTTAAGGGCAGAAAAGTACTTTGGCCCTTTGTTGCAAGAAGGTCCGTACGGACCAACCTGGGATGTAAAGAGGTCTGTACCAACCAATGGTGATTTTTACAGTTCCCAGATTTTGACTGGGTTTAAAACCGAGGCACCCCCTTCATTTCCTTCTTCCAGTTCACGAACCAGGCGAGAGAGAGAGGGAGAGAACTCCATTTTTACACCAAAATCTTCCATTTCTTAGCTTGAATTGCTTGCGATGGCGGAAGGATCAAGGAGGGGACGTCGCCAACGGAGTCGAGATGTGATCGAGCAAAGGATGGAGCTTCAAAGAAATTGGATCTCCTTTGTGCCTTCTTCGAAGAATCCGGATGTCTTGTACCCAAATCCGGAGGTGCATAACCGGCGAGTCAGGAACGTCGGGGAGGTAAGAAATCAATTTCGTCTTGATTCCTTGCTTGAATTTTTGAATGCTAGAACTAGGTTTTAGTTTTTCGCATTTTTGGGGCTTTTGTTATTTGCCATGCTTTTTTGTGAAATTCTTGATGAATTGTTGAAATTGAGCATGTAAATATTGTGGGTATGTGAATTTTGTGCAGAAATGTGCAGATTAGCTCTGATTTGTGAAAATAAAGTGCCTCTCTAATGAAATGCATGCTTTGGTGTTTTGTACCTTATGCTATTTATGTATGTACATTGTGAGAAAAATTGTCATGTTGTGACAAATTTTGTAAAAAATGTGACATGTGCCGTGTTTTGTGACGGGTCTTGTCTGAAAGTATGTGCCATGTAGGGACGGACTTTTTGAAAATGTATCACGTAGTGTGTGCCGTGTTTTTGGTGACGGACTTTGTGGGGAAAATATGTGCAATGTGCGCCGTGTTTTGTGACGGGTTTTTTTTGAAAATGTGTAGTGCTTGATCCCTTTGTTGAGAAAATTTGTACAGTGTGTGCCGTGTTTTGTGACGGACTGCATGGGGAAAATTATGTGTAATGCATGCCGTGTTTTGTGACGGATTGCATGTGAAAAGTATGTGTAATGTGTGCCGTGTTTCATGACGGGTTACATGTGAAAATTATGTGCAATGTGTGCCGTGTTTGGTGATGGACTTTTTTTTTTATGCTTTGGTATTAAGTACAGTGACTGACGTACCTTTGCTGTGTTTACCTGCAGGATGAGGGGCTTTTAGCTGGGAAAGCCAAGAAGATGAAGACTCGGGGATCGCTCGAGGCTGTGGTCGAGTTGTGGCAGCAGATGCCGAATATCTCTGTGGATGGCAGGCCAAGCCCTAGGAGGCTGGTCTATGCTTCTGGCCTGGGCGTGTTCGTGGAGAACTTGGCCGGGATCTCTGACACGAGGAAGAGCAAGAGTATCTTCCTGGGCCTATTTGAGTATTGGTGGGATACCAACCACACCTTCCATCTGAGCTGGGGCGAGGTGACAGTGACGCCCACAGATTTTGCTGCTATCACCGGGCTTTCCTTCAAAGGAGGGCCAGTGCGGTGGAGGGATAGGATAGCTGAGGACGTGCTGACTGAGCTGCTGGGCTTTGCGCCTCTTCCTCGTAGGGGTCTAGGCATGCTGTACAGCGATGTGGAGATGAGGATTACGGCAAGTATTGGGCCCTACTGTCGGGGTACCGGTCAGGTGACGGCGGAGTAGCTGGCGCGCTCCTTTCTGTGGTTTGCCCTTTCTGAGACTCTGTTCTCGAACCACGCGACGATGGCTCCTTTCGCTCTGTTGGAGAGCTTGATTGATTTGGAGAGAGTCTGTGATATAGCTTGGGGCGAGGCGGGCTTGGTCGAGCTCTACTTCTCCTTGGACCGGTTCAGTAGAGGCGTGGCTAGTTCCTTGGCTTGTTTTGATTTTGCTTTGGAGGTATGAGTTTATTGCTGTTTTTGATTAGCAACCTGTCATTTTCTCCATTTTCTTTTGCACTGAGCCTTTTCTGCTTTTGTCGCAGGTGTGGTTTTCCGAGATCTTTCAGTGTTTCCCGTGGGATAGAGATCCTGGGGCCATAGCGACCTATCCTGCTATGTTAGGCTGGGCCCGCACGACGAGGAGGAGGAGGACCAGCAGGGGGAAGCTCACCATTACCTACGGGGAGGTGCAGGCACATTTGGGGAGAGATATCCTGGAGGAGTTCATTCTGTACCCCTGGGCTCGATATGAGGCGGATGATTTCGAGGGGGCTCCTATGGTGACGGCGCAGAGGAAGATGCTGCGGGGCCTGACCTGCGATGTTATGTACTTGGGCGAGAGGGTCTTTTGGCAGCATGGCCCGGGTTTGCTCCCCTTGGCTCCGAGGGACCCGCCTTTTGGGATGATGGATTCCCGTGATATGGACGTACTGGAGTTTGAGAGGTATTTGGGCGGCGTGAGTGCCCATGAGTTTGTTTTGTATCGAGAGGAGTATGGGGCCTTCGTGAGGAGGAAGTTGAGGACGCCACAGGTGTTGGCGAGGGAGAGGGAGGCTGGTCCGCAGGGTCCCCCAGAGGTTCCAGTGCCTGGGCTGGATTTTACATGTGTCCGTGGGGATTCCTCAAGGAGGAGGGTGTCTGTACCCTTCCCTGAGCAGGCTCCTGCTGGCTACCGAGTGGATCCTGACATGCCGGTGAGTGTGCTTACTCTTTTCCATCTTGGCATCTCTTCTGCATTTTTCTCTTTTTGTTGAGTATGACTGTATTGCTGAACGTTTCTTTGGCTGCTTGCTTGTGTAGGTCCCGGGGAGAGCCTATGATATGCTGACCCGCCGTTATGTGGCGATGAGGTCCTTCGCGAAGAAGTTGGCGTCGAAGATGTCTTGCCGGTGTTTGCGACGTGTGCCGGTGTACGAGCCGATGCCTTCGAGGCATTCTGTGGATGTTCCCCCACCACGAGCCGAGCCAGAGCCACAGCAGGAGGGACCTTCGCGGGGGCGGCATAGCATGGACGCCGGGACGTCCTCGGGGGCTCAGAGGCCGCAGACCCTTCATCAGTTCTTTCCTCCGCCGGATGCACAGGGTGAGGGTTCGTCAGAGCATGCCTTCTTCGATCCTTTTGTCGGATTCGACCCTTTCGAGTACCTTGAGTACCAACCTCAGGAGGGGGTTCAGTACTCTGACGACGAGGGTGTGACTGGCGAGTCTACCGGGATGCCTGACTTCTCGCTTGAGGATGTCAGTGATGATGATGCTGAGGAGTCGGATTAGGGCTCATTTGCTTTCCCTCTTTCCCTCTTTCCATATCTTCTTCTTTTTTTTGTTTAGCAACAGACATTATGTGTACCTGTAATAAAACACTTGTATTTTCATGGCAAAAGTATTTTATTTTACGATGTAATGCCATTTTTTGTGATTCCCGGGAATTGTCCTAGGAATTGTTGCTATTATTTTTTTTATTTGTGCATGCCACGTGAGCTAAGAGTGCGTTTGTGGGTAGTTTATGCTTGCCGGAAATGGCTTTGGCCAGTGTTTGGGCAGTTTGGAGCAAGGTCCTGCTGGGGACAGTGGTTGTTGGCCAGTTTGCTAGGAATGTGGGGCCAGGATGCAATAAGGTCCGTACGGACAGACCTAGGTTGCAAAGAGGTCTGTACGGACCAGCTTTGCTTTTGGGGAGGAAATAAATGTTTTCCGAATGTCTGGACTTTCCCCACTCCCCATTTGCAGCCATTTTCGAGCTTTCTTTCCCATTTTCTCTAGGAACCTCCATTTTTGCTATGGATTCTTCGTATGTTCCAAGAATTTTGCCAAGGCTTTCACAGGAGCGGCAAGCACACTTCCTTGAGCAGCTGAAAATGTGGATGCGACGCCGTATGAGGCATCAGAGGCGGGCTTTCGAGGTAAGGTTTCGACTTTGCTCGGTTTGGTCTTTTAAGGAGTTGGTTCCTGATTTGGGAGTTGTTGCGGGCTGCCGCGAAGTTATGGGATGTTAGGAGGCATGTGTATTGCTTCTCCTACAACGAGGTAGTGCCCACCTTTGAGGATTTTCGGGCTTTGATTGGAGGACCGGAGGTGGAGGCCATCTCGCTTCCTTTGATTGGTGGTGCTGCTGTGAGCGTGAAGCTTGCAGGCTTTCTTCGTACTTCGTTGGGAGAAGTGCAGGGCATGATCCTTGATTCGGGTCATATTGACATTTCTGCGCTGCCAGAGCGGTTCATGGTTGATGATGAGAGTGATGTCTCGTGGGATGCATTTGCCTTATGCGTGATAGCGACGCTTTTCATGGTCAGCTCCCTTGGTGTTTGAGATGGCGCTTTGCTAGATGTGGTTGGGCACTGCAGAGCTGGAGAGGATATTGTCCCGTTGGTGCTGGGGGAGACTCTTCATGGTATTGACCGTCGCGGCGACCGGGATCGGTTCATGAGAGGGGGAAGCCCTGCTTTGCTCACCTTGTGGCTGCGAGAGAGACTTCAGGCCATGCCCGAGGCTCCGACGTCATTTAGCCCATGGTCATTTGCTCGGCGACCTCTTGTATTGGATATGGATCAGTCCGCTTAGGAGAGATGGATGGCACAGCTTGGTACGCATCAGATCCGTTGGTGGGTTCCGCACTGGGGTATCGAGACTAGGAGGGGCTTGCAGGAAGGGTCCTATGTTGTCAGAGTTCCTGTTTTGTCTTGGTCCTCCTTCTATATTCCGTCGCTTGTTTCCCGGCAGTTTGGGATGAAGCAGGAGCCTTTATTGGGCTGGGATGACCTTCCTACTGCGGTGGTAGTTCCTCTTTGTATGGCCGCTCCAGTTGCTCTTCTATATTTTCTAAGGGTATGGAATTACTCCGCTTTCCCTCAGGTGGTGCTCCTTAGAAATCGGGAGAGTGTCGTATTGACGACTCAGTACCTGGCCTGGTATGAGCAGCGTGTTGGGCAGTCCCAAGTGGCTTTGGAGAGCAGGCATGGACCGATTCTGGGGCCCGATTGCCGTAGTAGTGTTAGGTCCCAAATGGTAGGAATGAGGCTAGAGGGGGGGTTAATAGCCTGTTTAAAACATTTTGCGAAAAACACTTAGGCTTAGAAAATATTTGAATGTAAAACACACACTAACCGGTTGAGTTATTTTGCACAGCAGATTTTTCGGTTAGACAAGTATAGAACCGGTAAGTGAGTTCCAAAAGCCAGTAAGTCAAAAACTTATGCAACAAAACAAGGACAAATTTTATCTTCCAGTAGGACAAACAAGTTATGCAGTAAGTTGATTCAATAGGTTGTGACCAGTTGAGAGATTATCAACTAGTTACAACAACATAACAATAAATGAACAAACTCACAAAGAAATGACACATTGTTTGAAGAGGTTCACAGTGTTAAATAACTGCTACGTCCTCTATCAAGTTTGGTCAGAACTTGGATTTGTGAAAGTGCACTACTATATTAATGGTTCCTATCTATTACAAGTTGCAAGCCAATGATTGAAGGCTGCCAAACTAAAGGTGACCACTAACGGATCGTGCTACAATAATTACCAGGTGTTTTCTAGAGATGTTCTCACAAGTTGAGCTGATTTCTCTAGGGTGTTGTGTGTGAATCAATCAATGTGTTCCATGAGTAATCTAGTAAGGGAACACTACAATATTGATTGAGGTGCTCAGTGTTTAAGTCCTACAGAGATGTCTAGAGAATAATGGGACTTTCTTTGAATGCTTTGAACTAGTGGATTTGCAGGTTGGTAGTTCAGAGCAGCTCACTCTCAAGGATCATAACTGCACCAACCTTCTTCAATGCTCCGAGAAAACTATTTATAGTGAACTTTGAAAAGGAGCCGTTGTCTTTGAAGAGGTTGTAAAGATGACTTGGACTGGCAGGCATTAAATGAGAAGATCCTTGCATTAAATGCCTGAGATTGGATAGAGAGGATTTCCACATATTAGTTGGGGCGCTGTGAGTACTGGTTACTTGACATTCTCTAAGAAGGTACTGATTTGTTGCAGAGTTGTCATGTCAGCATGCTTGCTTTACAAACTTTGGCTAAAGTTGATGGCTGGGTAGTTGTGAACAATTAATGCATCGGCAAGCTGCTAACAGGAGGAAGCTTGAAGAGTAAGCCTTAACCGGCAAGGGAAGATATCGGCTAGGTAAGATAGCCAGTAAGGCATGAATACCGGTTAGAGGTATCAATCGGTAAGACAGCTTCAAGAGGTAACTCACATGCTTGGAAATTCTCAGGTCTTCAAGTCTTCAAAGCTTGAGAAAATTACATAATAAAAACACTGGCACATGCACTAAGGGGACCTAACATACATAGAAAAATTCTATTTGATCTAATTAAATTAGGGGTCCACATTAATGCTTGTTATGATTGGGATTAAGCAATTCTAAATCTAAACATATATTTGACTAACAATCTAATCCTAATTGCTTAAGTCCAATCATCCAAGGCAGCATCTTTTTAACTCAGTAAAAGAATGATAAAGAGTATGTCTATTAGGTATATCATTCCCTAAGTTAAATGACAACTTGATGCTACCTAAGTAAGCTTACAAACAAAGTTAAAGCTTAAAGGAAACTTCAAAATAAAACTTCTTGAAAACATTTTGAATGAGACCTGCAAAATAAAACGGTTAGTAGCATTTGGAACATTCAAAATGATTAAAAACAAAGGAATTCAACAAAACACAAAGTTTAAGGGTAAGAGATTTCTCATTAGATTGCAGACCGGTGACTGATAAAGAAAGACAATATCTCATCGGTTACATTCTCAAGATGCGTCGGCTGGAGGATTTGCTGGGTCTTCAACCGGTGAGGTAGCAGCATCTGAGGATTTCGCTTTCTTCGATCTCTTCTCCTTCTTCTTTTCTTTCTCATCTCTCTTCCTTTTCTTCCTTTCTTCTCTAACCTTCATAAGAACCTCATTTTTGGCCTTGACTTTAGCCAACTCCAATTCTAGTTCACGATTCCTCTGCTGGCAACGGCTAAGGGCTTCAGCTGACCGTTTGAGCTCATCAATTGACCGGTCCACAATAGCTTGACCAGAAATCTGTTGTCACAGAGAGATTTGTTGGCATAATGAGCTTCATCAAGTTGGAGTAGGAGGTTTCTGATGTTAGCATCTCTGGCGTTTATTTCTGCCATAAAATTGCCAAGAGACATAGCAACACTAGTGCTCAAATGCTCAAATCTTCTCTCATCCTCCTCCTGATTGGACTTAACAAAGGACTTTGCCAATTCAGAATTTACTTCAACAAAGCTTTGGAGCATGGCTTCATGAAGTTCAACCAGGTCTTGAGCAACAATTGGTCTGTTCAGATCATCGGTTGAAGGAGCTGGTGTAGGAGCAGGCTGAGTAACCGGTTGGGATTCCGGTAAGGGAGCATCGGTAAATGGAGTAACCGGTTGGGGAGCTAGTGAAGGAGCATCGGTAAGAGGCCTATCGGTAAGCGGAGAAGATGGGTCGGTAAGAGAGACAGTTGAGCCGGTTGGAGGATCGGTAGATGAATCGGTAAGAAGGATCACAGGAGGCTGACCGGTTCTTGACACATCACCGGTTGGGGATATCACAATTTCTTCATCCATTAACTCAGAAGGTGAACCATGAGGAGTAGTTGGAGCAAGAAATTCATTAGGCTCTAGGCTCATCATCTCAGCAAATGAGAGCTCCAGTAACTCAGCAGCACTAGAAGCCATCGGTAAGGCATTTTCCCTTAACCGGAGAAGGGGAATTACTCCGAGGGCTAGCAAAAGTAGAGAGACTTCTCTAATGTTACTCCATGGTTGTGGCTGGCCATTTCTCATGATTGAAAGCATAGTCACATTAGGCATCAAACCAACCATTTTGGTCACCTCAAATGACCAACTAAGGATTTTCATTTCCAAAATTCAAGTTATACGGCCATTGAATGAGAGATACCTTATAAAAAGATTATCGGTTGACAAAGTACTCTCAACTGGTCTAGGGGCAATGGTAGCAATATGGCCATGAATCCTTATGGTTCGATTGTGTTGCTGAAGAGAGGTTGGATATTTCTTATTTGGCTTTGGAGAGGGGAAATCGGTAAGCAACTGTTGTTTATCTTTTCCAGGCATGATTTCCTTGCCTTTGGGAGGAGCTAGGCGTTTCTTGAGTTTAAGAACTTTTATCTTTTGATACCGACAACTTGTCTCACCGGGTCCAAAGGTCTTTGTGTACCTTGGAGGAGTATCTTCTGGAGCAGCACCAACTTTCATATCTTCAACCACATCAATAAAAGTTGCCCATCTATCAGCTCTCCGTTGCTTCTGAAGCTTATCAGCAATGGATGGAGGCATTGGAGTAGGCAAAGTTCCTGCCTTGCTGAAAACTTTCTCATGAATATCAAATAAGGGAATTCCATCAGTTGATTGAGGGATAGAGGCCTTGGAAGTATAGTAATTCAAGGTGGACATCAAGTCCTTTTGACGAAGTCCAGGATCAGAATAAATTGGAGGAATTGCAGGATCATTTTCATCAAAATCAACATCTTCATCTTCTTCATAGAAATCTGAGAGGGAGTCTTCATCAAATACTGGATCAATATCCTCCTCCTGAACCGGTGAATTGACTTTGGAAGAGGCTGGAGGAATGGCTTGACTTACCGATTGAGTAACCGGTTGCAGCGAGGCATGAATGGCTTTTTGGGTGGCCAAGTCTTCAATTAAGGTCCTTTGCTTTTCCTTTTGTTTTTCCAGACCTTCTGTGAATAGGCTAGCTGCCAAAGCTTGTTGTAACTGAATATCATCAAGGTTACTCTCCTTAACCGGTTCAGTAGATGCAACGGTAAGGGGCTTGCTAACCGGTAAGGGAAGAGCATCGGTAAGAGGTGCACTGGCCGGCAAATCATCTCTAACCGGTTGGATTAGCTCACCGGTAAGAGGCATCGGTTGACTAACCGGTAATCCATCCAAATTTACATCTTTTCCTCCTCCTACTGCTGCAGCGGTAACTGGTGAGGTCTCAGTAATACCTCCTCCCACATGTCTAACCGATTGCATCGGTAAGGGAGTAGTGAACTCAGCAGCAATCTTCTCTGACCGATCAACCACAGCACCTGATTGGTCATCATCAGCACCTGACTCACCGGAGTCACTAGAGGAGCTGGAACTGGAGGCTAACTGGTCTTCCTTATCACCCTTTGCTTGATTATCTGATCCACTCATGTCCTTGAACATCTCATCAATTTCTTCATCCGGCACAGTAGCCCATTTATTCTTGCTGGACTGAATTGAAGTGAAGAAGTCAGATAAAGAGATATCACCCATACTCTGAAAATCTCTGTTCAAATCCACCAAATTTTGCACAACATCTATCACATTTTTGATGAATTGGAATCTACGAGGACCCAAGTTGACTACTTCAGGGTCGAATGAAGGAAGATCATCTTCAGGCAACACAAACCTTCCTAGCTGGTAAGGGTCAGATTCCTCAAGGGTTTGTTGAGCATTATAGAGCATGGCAAAATCAATCCAGACAGCCTGTACCATCATATCTTGCCTGAGTCTATCATGTGCCAAATAAATGGCATTCCACATTGGAGGCAACAATTCGAAATACCTGTTATAAATTTTGAGGAGACAATCTCTAGATAAAGAGATATCATATTCGCTCAACAGGAAAGGCTTGGTGTAGTAGAGACCAGTTTCCTCATGTATGTTATCAAAATCAACATAATCAGACATATCACCGACTGGGACTGATTCTTTGTGAGTCTCATGAAATTGTAACAATCTTCGAAGGAAGGGAGGTAAGTGGTCAATAGGATACACCCAAGTTGGAGAAGGAACAAAAGAGGGATTGACTAGCCAAGGGTTGTAATGGTAGATATGGAAAGTGGGGTCTCTGATAGGATGGCAACGGCTTACCGGTCTAGATGATGATTGACCGGTGAAAGGAGTTTTGTCGGTTAGGAAATTGTGGTCAAAGAGTCTTTTGGGGATGAAAGGAATGAATGTGCCCAGGTCAATCTCAATTCTTCTCTTTCTCTCAGCATTCTCTCTGGCTATTTGTTGGTAGGATTTTTGGATTGGCTTGGATCTTTTGGAGGGTGGAGGAGCAGACTTTCTGGCTGTAGATTTTTGTCGGTTAGGGGAGAGGATAGTGGCAATGGGTTGATTATCATCATCATCAGATTCCTCAAGTAACTTTCTCTTGACCGGTAAGGTAGGTTTGGGAGCAGGAGGAGCACCGGTATGCTGAGCAACCTTTGGCCAGCTAGAGGGTTTCTTCTTCTTCTGAGCTGGCTTGCTGATTGGCTTACCGGCTGGCTTACTGGTTGAAGCTTCAGCAGACTTACCGGTTGACTTACCGGTGGATGGCTCGGATGACTTACCGGTTGGTTTACCGGCGGATTCTTTGATCATTCTGACCATATCAAACTTGTCAAAGGCTTTGCAGAAGGATTGTGGATACTTGGGCAGATTTTCAGAAGCTTGAAGAACAGCTGGAATGGATCTGAGAGCACGGCTAATCATCAAGTAGTGACACAGTTTGGCTTTGTTAGGCTTGGAAGAATTTCTCTCCTTCTGATACTTTTTGAAAGCAATAAGAACTATCCGGTAGAGAAAGGAACACCAATTGAATTCATCTCCATGAATAATTGCAGCCATAGCTTCCCATTGAATCATGGTGATACAATGATGGGAGCCTGACCGGCAAATGACGCACCGGTCCACCACCTCAGCAAGGGCATAATAAACGACATCAAACTCAGACTTCTTATTCGCCTCACAGGTTACAAAAGGATCACTACCACGAACTTTAACCCAAGCAGCAATCATGTCCTTCATGATAATGGAAGAGGAACCAGTTGAGGAGAGGTTAGGGAAGGCCTCAGCAATGGTAGTTGGGCTAAAAGTCACAGGAACTCCAGCAGCAGTAGAAATAATGTACTCATTCTCATCCAAAATGCCATTCTCGAACACTTCATTCACCATCTCATAATAAATATCTTCATTCCCTTCAGGCATAACGAACGGAATAACTCCGGCAGCAACAAGCAAGGCTTCAAGAGCACGGCCTTCATCGGAGTCGAAGAAACTGGAGAGAATGTAACCTCCATAAATGTCTTTCTTAATAGCGGGAGCGATCTGTGAATCAAATAAAAAACAAACCATATAAGTTAGAATCAAAGAGTTCTTTGCAGTTAAGTTGAAGAGTTGCTAAATGATTTTCAAGGTATAAGAAAACTAGGTATACCAGAGATCTTAAGGAGATGAAGGAACTCAAATGGAGAAGATGAAGTTTGAGAAAATATTGCTGGTTGCTATAGCTCGAGAGAGAGAGAGAAAATCCAGAAATTTTGAAAAGTGATTTTGAAATCCTTTTATACGAAACGAAAGAGCGGGAAGATAAAGGGGTGTGTTGGTTAAAACAAAAGTAGCTCAAAAGTTTTTAACTGACATGCACATAATTTGACAGTTTTAATTCACGAAGTTAAAGATGTGACATGAAAATAGGAACGTGTGTGCAGCAGTTATATCAAAATGTAATAAAGAACAAAAAGATAACCTTTTCGATAAATAGGAATGATACAGAGATTACCTTTTTGATCAATTATTTAAAATTGATCCAGATCTTGTAAAAGAGACATGGGGAACATGTAAAGGACAGGTAAGGTAGGGTTCAGAGACTGCAGCGGCTGAAGAGACTGATGTGACATCAAGGCAATGATGACAAACGTGCCAGTTAAAAACGGATTGATAAATTTGATCCGGCCGCAGTTTGTCAGTAAGGCACACAGGCGGTGAGGTAGCTTACCGATCAGGTGCAATGACCGGTAAGATAGAACTTGCACCGATTAGGGACCATCGGTTAGGGACACCATTTACCGATCAGGTGTGTCGGTTAGAGGATCGATTAGGGGTGACTTGCCTTACCGGTTAGGAGCACCGGTAAATGAGCACTTGCAAGCAACGGTAAGAGAGAGAAACCACCTTGATCTAGTTGATAGCTTACACAGATAGCAAAGTTAGCCCAAAATATTAATGAATATCAATCATGCCTAGTTCTCCTCTAAGGAATTCGAATCTTTTAATATCCAAGGGTTTTGTCAAGATATCTGCTAATTGATAATCAATATGAACTTTTAAAAGAACGATGTTACCCTTTTCAACATGATCCTTGAGGAAATGGTATTTGATGTCTATGTGCTTTGTCTTTGAGTACATCACAGGATTGTTGGAGACTGAGATGGCTGAGGTGTTATCACAATAAATAGGACATACTTCTTGAGGGATTTCATAGTCCACTAGTTGTTGCTTCATCCATAGGATTTGTGAACAGTAACTCCCAGCAGCTATGTACTCAGCTTCAGTCGTAGAAGTGGAAATTGATGCTTGTTTCTTGCACGACCAGGAAACCAATCGGTTACCTGGAAATTGACACGTTCCACTAGTACTCTTCCTGGTGACCCTACAAGCTTCAAAATCAGCATCTGAATAGCCAATTAGTGTAAATGATGAATCTTTTGGATACCACAAACCTAAGTTGGCAGTTCCCACAAGATATCTAATAATTCTTTTAACAGCTTGTAAATGAGATTCTCTAGGGTCAGCTTGAAATCTAGCACATACACATACGGAAAACATGATATCTGGCCTACTTGCGGTTAAGTAAAGTAGAGATCCTATCATACCTCGATAGAGTGTCATATCTACTTTCTTACCGAATTCATCTTTGTCCAGGTGGACATTGGTGGCCATTGGAGTGCTTTGAGGATGAGCAGAGTCAAGACCAAATTTCTTGGTTAAATCTTTGGTGTATTTGGATTGATTGATAAAGATACCTTCTTGGGTTTGCTTGACTTGAAGTCCAAGGAAAAATGTTAGCTCACCCATCATGCTCATCTCAAACTTTCTCTTCATAAGCTTCTCAAATCTCTTGCACAATTTTTTGTTAGTAGATCCAAAAATTATGTCATCAACATATATTTGAACTAACAATGAGTGACCATTATGCTTTGCAATAAATAAAGTGGTGTCGATTTAACCTCGTTCGAACTTCTCACTAAGTAGGAATTTGGAGAGAGTTTCATACCATGCTCGAGGTGCTTGCTTGAGGCCATAGAAAGTTTTATTCAATTTGTAGACATGATTAGGCTTCTTGGAATCTTCAAATCCTGGAGGTTGTTGAACATATACAAGATCTTGAAGTTCATCGTTGAGAAAAGCACTTTTCACGTCCATTTGATATAGCTTAAACTCTTTGTAGGCCGCATAGGCAAGGAATAACCTAATGGCTTCTAATCTAGCTACGGGTGCAAAAGTCTCATCATAGTCTATGCCTTCTTCCTGTCTATACCCTTTAGCCACTAGTCTAGCCTTGTTCCTTGTAATTTTTCCAGACTCATCCAATTTATTTCTGTAGACCCATTTCGTTCCAATCACCGTTTGATCACTAGGTCTAGGCACTAATTCCCAAACTTTACATCTATCAAACTGGTTAAGCTCTTCTTGTATAGCTTCTACCCAGCTGGGGTCATCAAGTGCTTCTTCAGTCTTCTTTGGTTCTATATTGGAGACCATAGCAGAGGAAAATAATCCATGTTGTTCCTCCATGCTTCTTAATTTGCCTCTAGTCATTCTAGGTCCAAAGACATCACCAATCATATTTTTCAAAGGGTGATCTCTAACTGTTCTTACTTCCCTAGGTAGATCTTGCCTGATCAATTCTTGTCTCAGGTTTTCTAATGGAGGAGTAGAATCGGCTAAGGGAGGTGTGACCGGTAAGGGAGATCGGTTAGGAGAGGGTGATGCTGACTGATGGTGGTGATCGGTAACTGGAGAGGTAAACAGTAAGTTGATGGGTGAAATTGGTTCAGCTTCAGGTGGTGAATTGGGAATGGAAACATGAGGACTAGTTGGAAGATGATCGGTTAGCTGGGTTTGTACATTCGATTGCCTAACCGATTGAGGAAAGAAGGAGTCATCAACTAGGTCTCTAAAGGTTACACCACTAGAGGCTGAGGCTTGAGCTGGAGGTTGATTTGCATGGATACTGGTGGATTGACTTGAGTTTTGATTACTTGATTCACCTGTCTCAAACACACCAGAGTTATCAGTACTATTTGGAGTCTTATCATACTCTAGCAAATCAAATTCATCAAATGTAACATGAACAGATTCAACAATTTTCAACAACCGTTTATTAAAAACTCTAAATGCCTTACTGTGCTTGGCGTATCCCACAAAGATACCTTCATCAGCTTTTTCATCAAATTTACCTCGGCGCTCTTTACCGTTGTAAAGTACATAGCATTTGCAGCCGAAGATCTTTAAGAAACCAATGTTGGGATTCTGACACGCCATAGCTCATAAGGGGTCTTGTTGTGAAACTTGTTGACCAAAGATCTATTCAGGTGAAGCGAGTGTATGGATAGCTTCGGCCCAAAAATACTTGGGAAGCCTAGCTTCGGATATCATAGTTTTTCCAACTTCGATCAATGTCATGTTCTTTCTCTCAACTACACCATTTTGTTGCGGTGTACCAGCAGCTGAGAAATTGTGGTCTATTCCATTATCATCACAGTACTGAGCGATTCCATTATTTTTGAATTCTGTTCCATTATCTTATCTCATACTGATGATGTCACACTCTTTTTGGGTTTGAAGTAGACGAAACAATCTGGTAGCAACTTCATATGTATCATCCTTTGAAGCAAAAGTCTCTACCCATGTATATCTCAAGAAGTCGTCTACAACAACCAAAGTATATCTGCTACCCCCTAAACTGGCAGTAGTTGTGGGGCAAAATAGATCCATATGTAGCAACAGGAGGCATCTAGAGGTGGACATGCAGGGCTTACTGTGGAAAGATTCTTTATGCTGTTTTCCAAACTGGCAAGCTCTGCATTTCCTATCATGATTAGCAGACACTTGAGGTAGGCCGACAACTAGATTTTGATTAGCCAGCTTGGATAGGTATTTGAAATTCAAGTGACTGAGTCTCTTATGCCATAGCCAGGAGTTCTCACTGATGTTCTTAGCTACAAAACAAACATTAGTAACATTCGAAACATTGTTTAAATCTATAGCATATACATTACCTTTTCTGTATCCAGTGAGAAGTGTTTCACCTGTAACAATGTCTTTCACATAGCAATTGGAAGAATTGAAAACACAATGCATACCTTTATCACAGAATTGTGATATAGAGAGAAGGTTATGTTTCAGACCATCCACCAAAGAAACCTTCTGTACAACAACTGTACCTCTTTTGATGGATCCACGACCGATAATTTTACCCTTTGCGTTGTCACCAAAGACAACTGGAGGACCAGATGCTTCTTCCAGATCGGTGAGGAGATCAACATGTCCAGTCATATGCCTAGAGCATCCACTGTCCATAATCCAAACATCCTTACCGGCATCGGTTGAGGCCATTAAGCATTCCTGAAATAAAAGAGTAAGCTTATGGTCCCCCTTATTCTTTTGGGTCCAATGATTTAGTTCCTCTTTGGCAGCCATACTTGGCCACCACCTAAGCTCTTAGACTCAGTGGGTCCAGATAGGTGCTTCAAGAGGCATTCATAAGCCTTGTGACCAATAAAACCACAATTTGTACATTTATTCGAAGATGGTTGAGAGGGCTTAGATGAGTTGATGTTCAATATGGCCATTGCTTCAGAGGAGTTTACTGATTGAGCAGAAACAGATCCTTTGGGGATGAAGGTGATGGATTTACCTTTGTTGGCCGGTTGCATTGGTTTGGAAAGTCCTTTACTGGTTGGGGAGCCCTTACCGATTGGTTAACCGGTGATAGTTGTCTGACCGGTCGTACCCTTACCGGTGATGGCTTCCTTACCGGTTGAGGTTTTCTTACCAGCAACATGGTCAGCAATTTTAATTCCACCTTTGTTGTTACCATCACTGAGTGGAACATATTGTCCTAGCTCAGGATCAGCTACCTTGGTCCATTGGGATTTGTTTTTGCCCAAATAATCCTTCATCTGTTCCCGCCCCTTGGTATAGGTGTGGGGGACAGCTTTGAAAGGTTTAGTTAACTCTCTCTTAATCAATTTGGATTGAGCATCATCAAACTTACCCATCAAGTTCTCAGTGACAGACTTGATAACCGGTTTGTCATAGCTATCTTTTTCCTTACTGCTGGATGTAAAGCTTATACCGGTTGTTACATCTCGGTTAGGAGATATGTGATCTTGTATGATAACATCCATAGCTGCTCGGGATTTTGAAAATGTGTCAATGGTTTTTGAAAGAGAATTATTTCTTGACACAAGATCCGCAATTTGACAAACAGATATATTTAGTCTCTCAGTGAGTTCTTGATTATCTTTCTTCAACTGATCAGACTCTAGCTTACTTTCTTTAAAAAAAATTATCTCAGCTTTCAAAGAGTCATTTTCAGTAGAAATCTTTTCAAAATTAGCAGCCATAGTTTTGTGAGCTTCATTTAATTTTTCAAAATCTGAGAAGAGCTCATTCATCACCTCTGCCATTTCAGACTTTGACATGTTGGGCATAGGGTCAATGGTAGGCTGAGAGGGAGAAAGTGATGGTTCAAAATTGGGATCAAAATTTGGTAGTGATGATATCGATTGAGGGCTCGGCTCGGTTAGAGGCTTTAAGAAGTGAATCGGTCGGGTTTCAAGCATCGGTTGATGAGAGATGATTGGTAAGGCTTGAGCTTGATAGGTCTGTTGAGTTGGTTGCATCAGCGGTTTGAGAGTGGGCATGGTATTACACTGGCCATAAAGGGATCCACCTATGTTTTGAATTTTGAAATTATAAGGATTACCTTCATCTGACTTGGAAATAGGAATGGGTTCGTCAAAGTAGGTTAAGGGAGATCTCCTAGGTGGGGTCTGGTCAATATAAGATGAGTGTTCATTGGAGTTGGGGTGTCTATAGATAGGTATTTGTAAGGAGATAGGTTTATCATCGATTCCATCAATAGCAACAAAGCGACATCGGCTTCTTCATCTATGTCGGCATCTTCGTTCTCAGAATCAGTCTCGAACCAAACTGGCATAGCTTTTTCAGTTCCATCCTCGGCAACTAAGCTCTTAGATTTAGATCTAGGGAATTTCTTGAATGGTTTCTTCCTCAAAAATTCATATTTAGGTTGAGGCATTTGGAGGCAAAATGGCCGGGTTTTCTACAATTGTAACACAGAAGCTCATCTTGGGCATTCTTTCCATCGGTTGAGGTTGAGGTTTGGCCTTTCTTTTGGAAGTTCCCAGATCTTTGGAATGATGAGGATTTTGGTTGGAAGGATTTGCTGTGAGTTTGTTGGGATCTCTTAAACTCTTTGAACTTTCTATAGTTTCTAGCGAAGGCAGCAAATTCATCTTCTTCCTCAAAAATCACACTAGAAGGGGTATTGGCTTGAGTTGGTTGAGGTTGAGAGATTGAGGGAGAGTCATTGGTAGTAGGTTGGCCGGTAAGCATAGAAGAACCAGGGAAGATCTCAGTTTGAGCTGGCAGAGATATATTTTTAAATTGTTTTTGAACTCCACTCAGCCGGTTGAGCTCTTCCTCATATAAAAACAAAGTAGACACAATGTTCTGTATATGAGTAACGTTCAAATCACGGCATTCTTTCAAAATAGCAACCTTTACATACCACAAATCTCCAAGAGAATTGAGGAATCTCATGTTTAGGTCTTTCATAGTGTAAACTCTACCTAGAGATGCACAAGAATTACTCACCTCGCAGAAACGGTCATACGTTTCCTTTAACGTCTCATTTGGATTCTTCTTGAAGGACTCAAACTCAGCTACACTTTTGTAGAGTCTGTTGTCCTTTGCCACTTGATCTCCTTCAAAATATCTGAGCAGACTCTGCCACACTTGTTGAGCAGTCTCAAAGCATTGTACTTGTTTGTATAGTCTGTCATCAAGTCCGGAGGTTATGATGTGCAAAGCTTTTCTGACCAAGGAATCACAAAGTTTGTCATCTTCAGTCCATTCTTCACGTGGTTTTGGCACATAGGTTTCATAGACCTCAAAATCTTGTTCAGACGCTCTATCTGCATGATCCATGAGAGGAGTTTTGGGTGCTCTGGTAGCAAGATTGATTTTCAGGGGTGTCATGGGACCATCTCTTACTACAGTAGTTAACCTATCATCTATTGAGTCCAAGTACCGCATGATTCTGTTTTTCCATACTGGAAATTCGTTTTCATTCAACATGGGAACGGTTGCCAAGTTGTATGATTGCATGATTTTTCCTGCCATTTTGGAATTGGCAATTCAAGCGATTAAGCTTGGAAAAATGATTTTCGAAAATTGCTAGCTCTGATGTCAATTGTTAGGTCCCAAATGGTAGGAATCAGGCTAGAGGGGGGGGGGTGAATAGCCTGTTTATAACTTTTTGCAAAAAACACCTAGGCTTAGAAAATATTTGAAGGTAAAACACTCACTAACCGGTTGAGTTATTTTGCACAGCAGATTTTTCGATTAGACAAGTATAGAACCGGTAAGTGAGTTCCAAAAGCCAGTAAGTCAAAAACTTATGCAACAAAACAAGGACAAATTTTATCTTCCAGTAGGACAAACAAGTTATGCAGTAAGTTGATTCAATAGGTTGTGACCAGTTGAGAGATTATCAACTAGTTACAACAACATAACAATAAATGAACAAACTCACAAAGAAATGACACATTGTTTGAAGAGGTTCACAGTGTTAAATAACTGCTACGTCCTCTACCAAGTTTGGTCAGAACTTGGATTTGTGAAAGTGCACTACTATATTAATGGTTCCTATCTATTACAAGTTGCAAGCCAATGATTGAAGGCTGCCAAACTAAAGGTGACCACTAACGGATCGTGCTACAATAATGACCAGGTGTTTTCTAGAGATGTGCTCACAAGTTGAGCTGATTTCTCTAGGGTGTTGTGTGTGAATCAATCAATGTATTCCATGAGTAATCTAGTAAGGGAACACTACAGTATTGATTGAGGTGCTCAGTGTTTAAGTCCTACAGAGATGTCTAGTGAATAATGGGACTTGCTTTGAATGCTTTGAACTAGTGGATTTGCAGGTTGGTAGTTCAAAGCAGCTCACTCTCAAGGATTATAAATGCACCAACCTTCTTCAATGCTCCGAGGAAACTATTTATAGTGAACTTTGAAAAGGTGCCGTTGTCTTTGAAGAGGTTGTAAAGATGACTTGGAGTGGCAGACATTAAATGAGAAGATCCTTGCATTAAATGCCTGAGATTGGATAGAGAGGATTTCCACAGATTAGTTGGGGCGCTGTGAGTACTGGTTACTTGACATTCTCTAAGAAGGTACTGTTTTGTTGCAGAGATGTCATGTCAGCATGCTTGCTTTACCAACTTTGGCTAAAGTTGATGGCTGGGTAGTTGGGAACAATTAATGCATCGACAAGCTGCTAACTGGAGGAAGCTTGAAGAGTAAGCCTTAACCGGCAAGGGAAGATATCGGCTAGGTAAGATAGCCGGTAAGGCATGAATACCGGTTAGAGGTATCAATCGGTAAGACAGCTTCAACAGGTAACTCACATGCTTGGAAATTCTCAGGTCTTCAAGTCTTCAAAGCTTGAGAAAATTACATAATAAAAACACTGGCACATGCACTAAGGGGACCTAACATACATAGAAAAATTCTATTTGATCTAATTAAATTAGGGGTCCACATTAATGCTTGTTGTGATTGGGATTAAGTAATTCTAAATCTAAACATATACTCCCTCCGTCCCGGCCGAAGTGTCCCAACTTTCTATTTTGGGTGTCCCATTTAAAATGTCTCATAACCAAAAAAGGAAAGTTTTTTCACTATTCCACCCACTCATTCTCTCTCCTACTTTACTTTTACACTCACAACATTCTCTCTCCTAACTATTCCTCCCACTCATTCTCTCTCCTATTTAATTTTTCATACTCACAACATTTAAACTTTTCTCTTTCTTACATCACTTTTCTTAATTCTCGTGCAATTGTCCTTTTCGGACACTTCGGCTGGGACGGAGGGAGTATTTGACTAACAAGTAGCTATTGCCTTAGGAGTGCCGAAGCCTGGTCTGACCCTCAGGATGTTACGGGAGACACTTTATTTGACTACGAGACCAGAGTTGACCGACTGACGGGGAGAGGTCCTCTTTTGTAGACTCGCAGGGAGGAGATCCGAGCCGAAGCACGGGCGAATGAAGCCCTGAGAGCTGTTGGATTGTTTGACTCTACGGGGAGGACCCCTAATCTCGGACTGAGAGACATAGAATTGGCTCGCGTGGAGCGAAAGAAGACTCGCCGGGGATGAGGGAAGAAAGGGAAGAATGGCGAGGGGACAAGCGCAGATGGCGCGGAATGACCTCCTAGGTATCCATTCATTGCATTTGCAAACACATTATTTGTTAAATGTATTAAGCTGTCTTTTAGCATGTTGTGAATTTGAGAGTAGACTGTGCTTGAACTCATCAAGAAATGTTGTAACCGTTAGTGATTTGTGATTTACTTTTAAAGCTTTGTCGAGACGCAAGATCTCTTGTTCGCTTTTTGTTTCTTTTGTGCACCTTGACGGCGTCCATCTTTGGACTTTTTTGTTGCATTTGCGGACTGAAGCAGCCTGGGCCTCGACGGCAATCCCTTTTGCTTTGGCTTTGTGTTTGGCTGAGAGGTTGAATGATCCCCTGACAAGTCGTTTTGACGGTCATTTCCGTAGCTTCCTTGCCTCTTGTTTTTTGGCGTCGGGCTCTTGACCTCAACTTCGCAGCTTCTGCTTGCGCTTTTTTTTATTTTATTTTTTATTTGAGAGCCCTTGCTCGAGCTCTTTTTTTTTTGAAGCGCGTGAGGGCGAAGACAAGCCCCTGGCTTGGAAGTAGACATCGGTCAGTCGTTTGACGTTGAGTGACCTCCGGATGTCCTTTGATGTTGCCGCCGTCGTTTGACTTGGTCAAGGTGACATTGGGGGCGTGCTCTTGAAAAGTGCGTAGCTTGATGGAGGTCTTGATCGACATTCAAACTTTTGACTTTTTATGTGTTTTTAGACCGGACCAATTAAGGTTGCCTACGTTCCCCCGGACTAAAGGGCTCAGGTCTGCGTAGTTCGACACTACATGGAGTGCCAAGAGATGCACAATTGTTCTTCTTTAGGCGAAGTATCTGCGGAGTTTGCTTCCGTTGACTGGATTCATGAATGGATTGCTGTCTAGGTCTGTCAGCTTCATGGCACCTCCGGAGAAGATCTTTTGAACCACGAAAGGGCTGATCCATGTTGGTTCCCATTTTCCCAGTGGGTTGGTTCGAGTGGGAGGCTTTTCTTTGAGTATAAGGTCGCCTTCCCTGATGTCTCGGGACTTGACTTTCTTGTCGAAAGCTCTCGCCATCCAACTTTGGTAGGCTCGAACGTGTTCCATGGCCTTTAGTCGTCGCTCGTCTAGCAGAGCCAATTCGTCGTGTCGGCTCCGGAGCCATTCGACTTCGTTGATGTCATTTTCCAGCAGCACTCGGAGTGAGGGAATTTCCAATTCAATGGGGAGGACTGCTTCCATCCCGTATGTCAGGGCAAATGGAGTTTCTCCCATGGCCGTTCTGACTGATGTTCGGTAGCCCCAAAGTGCAAGGTGCAGCTTTTTGGGCCAATCTCGTCCTCGGGTGGTCATTTTCTGGATAATCCGTTCGAGGGTCTTATTTGCTGCTTCTACAATGACATTTGTTTGTGGCCGGTAGGGAGAAGACTTGTGGCGTGTGATCTTGAATTCGGCCAGCAGTCTGTCACATTCCCCTTCGAAGTGGGAGTCGTTGTCTGATATGACCTCGTTCGGGTTGCCGTATCGGCAGATGATGTTTTCCCTGAGGAAATGTGCGACTTTCTTGGAGGTGAGCACCTTGTAAGACTTGGCTTCGACCCATTTGGTGAAGTAGTCGATGGCTACTAAGATGAACTCGTGACCGTTGCTGCCCGGTGGAGCAATTTTCCTGATGATGTCAATTCCCCAAGTGGCGAACGGCCAGGGTGTAGTCATGCAGTAGAGGTAATGAGGGGGTAGGTGATTGAGGTTGGAGAACCATTGACACTTGTCGCAACTTCGGACAAAAGTGGATGCAGTCTGCCTCCATGGAAATCCAGTAGTAGCCCATCCTGAGAATGATTTGCATCAGGGCTCTGGCGTTCATGTGGGGACCGCAAGCCCCATTGTGGACTTTGCTCATGAGCTTGTTTGCTTCTTCCTAGCTGATGCAGCGTAGGAGTTGTCCTTGGTAGCATTTTTGTACAGCATGTCCCCAAGGATGACAAAGTGGGAGACGAGGCGTTTTAGGGCCATGATGCTCTTGGCCTTGACTCCTTCCCTGTGTTGGCCTTCTTCGTTCATGAAGGCGGTTTGCCCGTTCTTGAGGTATTAGAAGATCTGGTTGTACCATGGCTCATTGATGGCTTGGGTTCTGGTTCGATCTCGCAACATTAGGCAGGAATTTCCTTTCGTCCGACTTTGAAGGGCTTGATTGCTTTTCCCTCAGGGATTTCCACGAGTGAAGCCAAGGTGGCTAAGGCATCTGCAAACCGGTTTCGGTCTCTCGGCAAGTAGTGGAAGGTGACCTCTTCGAATTGTGTGATGAGGTCTTCCATGCAGGCGTGGTATTTTTGCAAGCCTGGGTCTATGGTTTTCCACTTGTTTGAAACTTGGTTGATGATCAGGGCTGAGTCCCCATAGACCTCGAGTTTCTGGACATTCCTTTCGAGTGCGGTCTGTAGTCCGGCGGCGCAGGCTTCGTATTCGGCGGCATTGTTGGTTACCTCGAAATTGAGTTTTTCGACAATTGGGGTGTGCTAGTCCTTGGGATCGACCAAGAGCATACCGATGTCGTTTCCTTTTCTGTTGACTGCTCCATCGAAGAACAGTTGCCATCGATTTTCGCCTTCGAGTGCGAAGATTCCTTCATCTGGAAATTGTGGTTCAGGGCCTCGAGCCTCGTCGATTGGGAAGTCAGCCAGTTGTTCAGCCATTGCCCGTCCCTTGATTGACTTTTGGTTCACGTACTTGATATCAAACTCCGCTAGGAAGAAAGACCATTTGGCGAGCCTCATTGACAGAGATGGTTTGTCGAAGAGGAATTTGACTGGGTCCATTTTGGAAACCAAGTGTACCGTGTGCGACTGCATGTAGTGCCGTAATTTTCCTACAACCTATACCAGAGCTGCGCAGGTTTTCTCGAGAGCTGAGTAGTTGAGTTCGCTGCCTTGAAACTTTCGACTGACGAAGTAGATGGCGTTCTCGACTCGTGACTCTTTCTTTTCTTGACAGAGCATGGCTCCAACTGCGGTGTCGGTCACAGTTAGGTATAGCAACAGTGGTTTCTCCTCATGGGGAGGACAGAGAATCGGAGGACTCACAAGGTACGCCTTTATTTCTTCAAAGGCATCTTGGCATTCTGAGTTCCATTCGACGTCGGCATTTTTCTTCATCAGTTTGAAGATTGGCTCGCACATGGAGGTCAATTGGTTGACGAAACAGCTGATATACTGCAGGCGCCCATGAAACTTTTCACCTCTGTTTGAGTTTGCGGTGGTCTCATTTCGATGATGGCCTTGAACTTTTGAGGATCAACCTCGATGCCTCTCTCGGTGACCATGTATCCCAAGACCTTGCCTCGGCTGACCCCAAATCTGCATTTGGCCGGGTTTAACCTCATCGAGTATTTTCATAGGCGATTGAAGAACTTTCTCAGGTCAGTGAGGTGTTGTCCATCTGATCCCTTTGAGTGGACGATCATGTCATCGACGTACACTTCGATCTCTTTGTGGATCATATAGTGGAAGAGGGTGGTTGCTGCCCGTTGGTAGGTAGCCCCAGCGTTCTTTAGTCCGAACGGCATTACTGTGTAGTAGTATGTTCCCCAGGGGGTTGTGAAAGCTGTATTTTCTTGATCTTCCTCGGCCATCTTGATTTGATTATAGCCGGCAAACCTGTCCACGAAGGACTTGTCCTAGGAATTGTTGCTATTATTTTTTTATTTGTGCATGCCACGTGAGCTGAGAGTGCGTTTGTGGGTAGTTTATGCTTGTCGGAAATGGCTTTGGCCAGTGTTTGGGCAGTTTGGAGCAAGGTCCTGCTGGGGACAGTGGTTGTTGGCCAGTTTGCTAGGAAAGTGGGGCCAGGATGCAATAAGGTCCGTACGGACAGACCTAGGTTGCAAAGAGGTCTGTACGGACCAGCTTTGCTTTTGGGGAGGAAATAAATGTTTTCCGAATGTCTGGACTTTCCCCACTCCCCATTTGCAGCCATTTTCGAGCTTTCTTCACCATTTTCTCTAGGAACCTCCATTTTTGCTATGGATTCTTTGTATGTTCCAAGAATTTTGCCAAGGCTTTCACAGGAGCGGCAAGCACACTTCCTTGAGCAGCTGAAAATGTGGATGCGACGCCGTATGAGGCATCAGAGGCGGGCTTTCGAGGTAAGGTTTCGACTTTGCTCGGTTTGGTCTTTTAAGGAGTTGGTTCCTGATTGGGAGTTGTTGCGGGCTGCCGCGAAGTTCTGGGATGTTAGGAGGCATGTGTATTGCTTCTCCTACAACGAGGTAGTGCCCACCTTTGAGGATTTTCGGGCTTTGATTGGAGGACCGGAGGTGGAGGCCATCTCGCTTCCTTTGATTGGTGGTCTTCTTTGTGAGCGTGAAGCTTGCAGGCTTTCTTCGTACTTCGTTGGGAGAAGTGCAGGGCATGATCCTTGATTCGGGTCATATTGACATTTCTGCGCTGCCAGAGCGGTTCATGGTTGATGATGAGAGTGATGTCTCGTGGGATGCATTTGCCTTGTGCGTGATAGCGACGCTTTTCATGGTCAGCTCCCTTGGTGTTTGAGATGGCGCTTTGCTAGATGTGGTTGGGCACTGCAGAGCTGGAGAGGATATTGTCCCGTTGGTGCTGGGGGAGACTCTTCATGGTATTGACCGTCTGGCGACTGGGGATCGGTTCATGAGAGGGGGAAGCCCTGCTTTGCTCACCTTGTGGCTGCGAGAGAGACTTCAGGCCATGCCCGAGGCTCCGACGTCATTTAGCCCGTGGTCATTTGCTCGGCGACCTCTTGTATTGGATATGGATCAGTCCGCTTAGGAGAGATGGATGGCACAGCTTGGTACGCATCAGATCCGTTGGTGGGTTCCGCACTGGGGTATCGAGACTAGGAGGGCCTTGCAGGAAGGGTCCTATGTTGTCAGAGTTCCTGTTTTGTCTTGGTCCTCCTTCTATATTCCGTCGCTTGTTTCCCGGCAGTTTGGGATGAAGCAGGAGCCTTTATTGGGCTGGGATGACCTTCCTACTGCGGTGGTAGTTCCTCTTTGTATGGCCGCTCCAGTTGCTCTTCTATATTTTCTAAGGGTATGGAATTACTCCGCTTTCCCTCAGGTGGTGCTCCTTAGAAATCGGGAGAGTGTCGTATTGACGACTCAGTACCTGGCCTGGTATGAGCAGCGTGTTGGGCAGTCCCAAGTGGCTTTGGAGAGCAGGCATGGACCGATTCTGGGGCCCGATTGCCGTAGTAGTGTTAGGTCCCAAATGGTAGGAATGAGGCTAGAGGGGGGTGAATAGTCTGTTTAAAACTTTTTGCGAAAAACACTTAGGCTTAGAAAATATTTGAATGTAAAACACTCACTAACCGGTTGAGTTATTTTGCACAGCAGATTTTTCGGTTAGACAAGTATAGAACCGGTAAGTGAGTTCCAAAAGCCAGTAAGTCAAAAACTTATGCAACAAAACAAGGACAAATTTTATCTTCCAGTAGGACAAACAAGTTATGCAGTAAGTTGATTCAATAGGTTGTGACCAGTTGAGAGATTATCAACTAGTTACAACAACATAACAATAAATGAACAAACTCACAAAGAAATGACACATTGTTTGAAGAGGTTCACAGTGTTAAATAACTGCTACGTCCTCTATCAAGTTTGGTCAGAACTTGGATTTGTGAAAGTGCACTACTATATTAATGGTTCCTATCTATTACAAGTTGCAAGCCAATGATTGAAGGCTGCCAAACTAAAGGTGACCACTGACGGATCGTGCTACAATAATTACCAGGTGTTTTCTAGAGATGTTCTCACAAGTTGAGCTGATTTCTCTAGGGTGTTGTGTGTGAATCAATCAATGTGTTCCATGAGTAATCTAGTAAGGGAACACTACAATATTGATTGAGGTGCTCAGTGTTTAAGTCCTACATAGATGTCTAGTGAATAATGGGACTTTCTTTGAATGCTTTGAACTAGTGGATTTGCAGGTTGGTAGTTCAGAGCAGCTCACTCTCAAGGATCATAAATGCACCAATCTTCTTCAATGCTCCGAGGAAACTATTTATAGTGAACTTTGAAAAGGAGCCGTTGTCTTTGAAGAGGTTGTAAAGATGACTTGGACTGGCAGGCATTAAATGAGAAGATCCTTGCATTAAATGCCTGAGATTGGATAGAGAGGATTTCCACATATTAGTTGGGGCGCTGTGAGTACTGGTTACTTGACATTCTCTAAGAAGGTAATGATTTGTTGCAGAGATGTCATGTCAGCATGCTTGCTTTACAAACTTTGGCTAAAGTTGATGGCTGGGTAGTTGGGAACAATTAATGCATCGGCAAGCTGCTAACAGGAGGAAGCTTGAAGAGTAAGCCTTAACCGGCAAGGGAAGATATCGGCTAGGTAAGATAGCCAGTAAGGCATGAATACCGGTTAGAGGTATCAATCGGTAAGACAGCTTCAAGAGGTAACTCACATGCTTGGAAATTCTCAGGTCTTCAAGTCTTCAAAGCTTGAGAAAATTACATAATAAAAACACTGGCACATGCACTAAGGGGACCTAACATACATAGAAAAATTCTATTTGATCTAATTAAATTAGGGGTCCACATTAATGCTTGTTATGATTGGGATTAAGCAATTCTAAATCTAAACATATATTTGACTAACAATCTAATCCTAATTGCTTAAGTCCAATCATCCTAGGCAGCATCTTTTTAACTCAGTAAAAGAATGATAAAGAGTATGTCTATTAGGTATATCATTCCCTAAGTTAAATGACAACTTGATGCTACCTAAGTAAGCTTACAAACAAAGTTAAAGCTTAAAGGAAACTTCAAAATAAAACTTCTTGAAAACATTTTGAATGAGACCTGCAAAATAAAACGGTTAGTAGCATTTGGAACATTCAAAATGATTAAAAACAAAGGAATTCAACAAAACACAAAGTTTAAGGGTAAGAGATTTCTCATTAGATTGCAGACCGGTGACTGATAAAGAAAGACAATATCTCATCGGTTACATTCTCACGATGCGTCGGCTGGAGGATTTGCTGGGTCTTCAACCGGTGAGGTAGCAGCATCTGAGGATTTGGCTTTCTTCGATCTCTTCTCCTTCTTCTTTTCTTTCTCATCTCTCTTCCTTTTCTTCCTTTCTTCTCTAACCTTCATAAGAACCTCATTTTTGGCCTTGACTTTAGCCAACTCCAATTCTAGTTCACGATTCCTCTGCTGGCAACGGCTAAGGGCTTCAGCTGACCGTTTGAGCTCATCAATTGACCGGTCCACAATAGCTTGACCAGAAATCTGTTGTCACAGAGAGCTTTGTTGGCATAATGAGCTTCATCAAGTTGGAGTAGGAGGTTTCTGATGTTAGCATCTCTGGCGTTTATTTCTGCCATAAAATTGCCAAGAGACATAGCAACACTAGTGTTCAAATGCTCAAATCTTCTCTCATCCTCCTCCTGATTGGACTTAACAAAGGACTTTGCCAATTCGGAATTTACTTCAACAAAGCTTTGGAGCGTGGCTTCATGAAGTTCAACCAGGTCTTGAGCAACAATTGGTCTGTTCAGATCATCGGTTGAAGGAGCTGGTGTAGGAGCAGGCTGAGTGACCGGTTGGGATTCCGGTCAGGGAGCATCGGTAAATGGAGTAACCGGTTGGGGAGCTAGTGAAGGAGCATCGGTAAGAGGCCTATCGGTAAGCGGAGAAGATGGGTCGGTAAGAGAGACAGTTGAGCCGGTTGGAGGATCGGTAGATGAATCGGTAAGAAGGATCACAGGAGGCTGACCGGTTCTTGACACATCACCGGTTGGGGATATCACAATTTCTTCATCCATTAACTCAGAAGGTGAACCATGAGGAGTAGTTGGAGCAAGAAATTCATTAGGCTCTAGGCTCATCATCTCAGCAAATGAGAGCTCCAGTAACTCAGCAGCACTAGAAGCCATCGGTAAGGCATTTTCCCTTAACCGGAGAAGGGGAATTACTCCGAGGGCTAGCAAAAGTGGAGAGGCTTCTCTAATGTTACTCCATGGTTGTGGCTGGCCATTTCTCATGATTGAAAGCCTAGTCACATTAGGCATCAAACCAACCATTTTGGTCACCTCAAATGACCAACTAAGGATTTTCATTTCCAAAATTCAAGTTATACGTCCATTGAATGAGAGATACCTTATAAAAAGATTATCGGTTGACAAAGTACTCTCAACTGGTCTAGGGGCAATGGTAGCAATATGGCCATGAATCCTTATGGTTCGATTGTGTTGCTGAAGAGAGGTTGGATATTTCTTATTTGGCTTTGGAGAGGGGAAATCGGTAAGCAACTGTTGTTTATCTTTTCCAGGCATGATTTCCTTGCCTTTGGGAGGAGCTGGGCGCTTCTTGAGTTTAAGAACTTTTATCTTTTGATACCGACAACTTGTCTCACCGGGTCCAAAGGTCTTTGTGTACCTTGGAGGAGTATCTTCTGGAGCAGCACCAACTTTCATATCTTCAACCACATCAATAAAAGTTGCCCATCTATCAGCTCTCCGTTGCTTCTGAAGCTTATCAGCAATTGATGGAGGCATTGGAGTAGGCAAAGTTCCTGCCTTGCTGAAAACTTTCTCATGAATATCAAACAAGGGAATTCCATCAGTTGATCGAGGGATAGAGGCCTTGGAAGTATAGTAATTCAAGGTGGACATCAAGTCCTTTTGACGAAGTCCAGGATCAGAATAAATTGGAGGAATTGCAGGATCATTTTCATCAAAATCAACATCTTCATCTTCTTCATAGAAATCTGAGAGGGAGTCTTCATCAAATACTGGATCAATATCCTCCTCCTGAACCGGTGAATTGACTTTGGAAGAGGCTGGAGGAATGGCTTGACTTACCGATTGAGTAACCGGTTGCAGAGAGGCATGAATGGCTTTTTGGGTGGCCAAGTCTTCAATTAAGGTCCTTTGCTTTTCCTTTTGTTTTTCCAGACCTTCTGTGAATAGGCTAGCTGCCAAAGCTTGTTGTAACTGAATATCATCAAGGTTACTCTCCTTAACCGGTTCAGTAGATGCAACGGTAAGGGGCTTGCTAACCGGTAAGGGGAGAGCTTCGGTAAGAGGTGCACTGGCCGGCAAATCATCTCTAACCGGTTGGATTAGCTCACCGGTAAGAGGCATCGGTTGACTAACCGGTAATCCATCCAAGTTTACATCTTTTCCTCCTCCTACTGCTGCAGTGGTAACTGGTGAGGTCTCAGTAATACCTCCTCCCACATGTCTAACCGATTGCATCGGTAAGGGAGTAGTGAACTCAGCAGCAATCTTCTTTGACCGATCAACCACAGCACCTGATTGGTCATCATCAGCACCAGACTCACCGGAGTCAATAGAGGAGCTGGAACTGGAGTCTAACTGGTCTTCCTTATCACCCTTTGCTTGATTATCAGAACCACTCATGTCCTTGAACATCTCATCAATTTCTTCATCCGGCACAGTAGCCTATTTATTCTTGCTGGACTGAATTGAAGTGAAGAAGTCAGATAAAGAGATATCACCCATACTCTGAAAATCTCTGTTCAAATCCACCAAATTTTGCACAACATCCATCACATTTTTGATGAATTGGAATCTACGAGGACCCAAGTTGACTACTTCTGGGTCAAATGAAGGAAGATCATCTTCAGGCAACACAAACCTTCCTAGCTGGTAAGGGTCAGATTCCTCAAGGGTTTGTTGAGCATTATAGAGCATGGCAAAATCAATCCAGACAGCCTGTACCATCATATCTTGCCTGAGTCTATCCTGTGCCAAATAAATGGCATTCCACATTGGAGGCAACAATTCGAAATACCTGTTATAAATTTTGAGGAGACAATCTCTAGATAAAGAGATATCATATTCGCTCAACAGGAAAGGCTTGGTGTAGTAGAGACCAGTTTCCTCATGTATGTTATCAAAATCAACATAATCAGACATATCACCGACTGGGACGGATTCTTTGTGAGTCTCATGAAATTGTAACAATCTTCGAAGGAAGGGAGGTAAGTGGTCAATAGGATACACCCAAGTTGGAGAAGGAACAAAAGAGGGATTGACTAGCCAAGGGTTGTAATGGTAGATATGGAAAGTGGGGTTTCTGATAGGATGGCAACGGCTTACCGGTCTAGATGATGATTGACCGGTGAAAGGAGTTTTGTCGGTTAGGAAATTGTGGTCAAAGAGTCTTTTGGGGATGAAAGGAATGAATGTGCCCAGGTCAGTCTCAATTCTTCTCTTTCTCTCAGCATTCTCTCTAGCTATTTGTTGGGAGGATTTTTGGATTGGCTTAGATCTTTTGGAGGGTGGAGGAGCAGACTTTCTGGCTTTAGCTTTCTTTCGGTTAGGGGAGAGGATAGTGGCAATGGGTTGATTATCATCATCATCAGATTCCTCAAGTAACTTTCTCTTGACCGGTAAGGTAGGTTTGGGAGCAGGAGGAGCACCGGTATGCTGAGCAACCTTTGGCCGGCTAGAGGGTTTCTTCTTCTTCTGAGCTGGCTTGCCGATTGGCTTACCGGCTGGCTTACTGGTTGAAGCTTCAGCAGACTTACCGGTTGACTTACCGGTGGATGGCTCGGATGACTTACCGGTTGGTTTACCGGCGGATTCTTTGATCATTCTGACCATATCAAACTTGTCAAAGGCTTTGCAGAAGGATTGTGGATACTTGGGCAGATTTTCAGAAGCTTGAAGAACAGCTGGAATGGATCTGAGAGCACGGCTAATCATCAAGTAGTGACACAGTTTGGCTTTGTTAGGCTTGGAAGAATTTCTCTCCTTCTGATACTTTTTGAAAGCAATAAGAACTATCCGGTAGAGAAAGGAACACCAATTGAATTCATCTCCATGAATAATTGCAGCCATAGCTTCACATTGAATCATGGTGATACAATGATGGGAGCCTGACCGGCAAATGACGCACTGGTCCACCACCTCAGCAAGGGCATAATAAACGACATCAAACTCAGACTTCTTATTAGCCTCACCGGTTACAAAAGGATCACTACCACGAACTTTAACCCAAGCAGCAATCATGTCCTTCATGATAATGGAAGAGGAACCAGTTGAGGAGAGGTTAGGGAAGGCCTCAGCAATGGTAGTTGGGCTAAAAGTCACAGGAACTCCAGCAGCAGTAGAAATAATGTACTCATTCTCATCCAAAATGCCATTCTCGAACACTTCATTCACCATCTCATAATAAATATCTTCATTCCCTTCAGGCATAACGAACGGAATAACTCCAGCAGCAACAAGCAAGGCTTCAAGAGCACGGCCTTCATCGGAGTCGAAGAAACTGGAGAGAATGTAACCTCCATAAATGTCTTTCTTAATAGCGGGAGCCATCTGTGAATCAAATAAAAAACAAACCATATAAGTTAGAATCAAAGAGTTCTTTGCAGTTAAGTTGATGAGTTGCTAAATGATTTTCAAGGTATAAGAAAACTAGGTATACCAGAGATCTTAAGGAGATGAAGGAACTCAAATGGAGAAGATGAAGTTTGAGAAAATATTGCTGGTTGCTATAGCTCGAGAGAGAGAGAGAGAAAATCCAGAAATTTTGAAAAGTGATTTTGAAATCCTTTTATACGAAACGAAAGAGCGGGAAGATAAAGGGGTGTGTTGGTTAAAACAAAAGTAGCTCAAAAGTTTTTAACTGACATGCACATAATTTGACAGTTTTAATTCACGAAGTTAAAGATGTGACATGAAAATAGGAACGTGTGTGCAGCAGTTATATCAAAATGTAATAAAGAACAAAAAGATAACCTTTTCGATAAATAGGAATGATACAGAGATCACCTTTTTGATCAATTATTTAAAATTGATCCAGATCTTGTAAAAGAGACATGGGGAACATGTAAAGGACAGGTAAGGTAGGGTTCAGAGACTGCAGCGGCTGCAGAGACTGATGTGACATCAAGGCAATGATGAAAAACGTGCCAGTTAAAAACGGATTGATAAATTCGATCCGGCCGCAGTTTGTCAGTAAGGCACACAGGCGGTGAGGTAGCTTACCGATCAGGTGCAATGACCGGTAAGATAGAACTTGCACCGGTTAGGGACCATCGGTTAGGGACACCATTTACCGATCAGGTGTGTCGGTTAGAGGATCGGTTAGGGGTGACTTGCCTTACCGGTTAGGAGCACCGGTAAACGAGCACTTGCAAGCAACGGTAAGAGAGAGAAACCACCTTGATCTAGTTGATAGCTTACACAGATAGCAAAGTTAGCCCAAAATATTAATGAATATCAATCATGCCTAGTTCTCCTCTAAGGAATTCGAATCTTTTAATATCCAAGGGTTTTGTCAAGATATATGCTAATTGATAATCAATATGAACTTTTAAAAGAACGATGTTACCCTTTTCAACACTATCCTTGAGGAAATGGTATTTGATGTCTATGTGCTTTGTCTTTGAGTGCATCACAGGATTGTTGGAGACTGAGATGGCTGAGGTGTTATCACAATAAATAGGACATACTTCTTGAGGGATTTCATAGTCCACTAGTTGTTGCTTCATCCATAGGATTTGTGAACAGCAACTCCCAGCAGCTATGTACTCAGCTTCAGTCGTAGAAGTGGAAATTGATGCTTGTTTCTTGCACGACCAGGAAACCAATCGGTTACCTGGAAATTGACACGTTCCACTAGTACTCTTCCTGGTGACCCTACAAGCTTCAAAATCAGCATCTGAATAGCCAATTAGTGTAAATGATGAATCTTTTGGATACCACAAACCTAAGTTGGCAGTTCCCACAAGATATCTAATAATTCTTTTAACAGCTTGCAAATGAGATTCTCTAGGGTCAGCTTGAAATCTAGCACATACACATACGGAAAACATGATATCTGGCCTACTTGCGGTTAAGTAAAGTAGAGATCCTATCATACCTCGGTAGAGTGTCATATCTACTTTCTTACCGAATTCATCTTTGTCCAGGTGGACATTGGTGGCCATTGGAGTGCTTTGAGGATGAGCAGAGTCAAGACCAAATTTCTTGATTAAATCTTTGGTGTATTTGGATTGATTGATAAAGATACCTTCTTGGGTTTGCTTGACTTGAAGTCCAAGGAAAAATGTTAG
The DNA here is from genome assembly GCA_022495995.1 of Adenophora triphylla var. japonica. Taxonomy (NCBI): domain Eukaryota; kingdom Viridiplantae; phylum Streptophyta; class Magnoliopsida; order Asterales; family Campanulaceae; genus Adenophora; species Adenophora triphylla. The sequence continues at coordinate 139,300 of JAFEMH010001000.1, forward strand.
CTCACCCGTCATGCTCATCTCAAACTTGCTCTTCATAAGCTTCTCAAATCTCTTGCACAATTTTTTGTTAGTAGATCCAAAAATTATGTCATCAACATATATTTGAACTAACAATGAGTGACCATAATGCTTTGCAATAAATAAAGTGGTGTCGATTTTACCTCGTTCGAACTTCTCACTAAGTAGGAATTTGGAGAGAGTTTCATACCATGCTCGAGGTGCTTGCTTGAGGCCATAGAAAGCTTTATTCAATTTGTAGACATGATTAGGCTTCTTGGAATCTTCAAATCCTGGAGGTTGTTGAACATATACAAGATCTTGAAGTTCATCGTTGAGAAAAGCACTTTTCACGTCCATTTGATATAGCTTAAACTCTTTGTAGGCTGCATAGGCAAGGAATAACCTAATGGCTTCTAATCTAGCTACGGGTGCAAAAGTCTCATCATAGTCTATGCCTTCTTCCTGTCTATACCCTTTAGCCACTAGTCTAGCCTTGTTCCTTGTAATTTTTCTAGACTCATCCAATTTATTTCTGTAGACCCATTTCGTTCCAATCACCGTTTGATCACTAGGTCTAGGCACTAATTCCCAAACTTTACATCTATCAAACTGGTTAAGCTCTTCTTGCATAGCTTCTACCCAGCTGGGGTCATCAAGTGCTTCTTCAGTCTTCTTTGGTTCTATATTGGAGACCATAGCAGAGGAAAATAATCCATGTTGTTCCTCCATGCTTCTTAATTTGCCTCTAGTCATTCTAGGTCCAAAGACATCACCAATCATATTTTTCAAAGGGTGATCTCTAACTGTTCTTACTTCCCTAGGTAGATCTTGCCTGATCGATTCTTGTCTCTGGTATTCTAATGGAGGAGTAGAATCGGCTAAGGGAGGTGTGACCGGTAAGGGAGATCGGTTAGGAGAGGGTGATGCTGACTGATGGTGGTGATCGGTAACTGGAGAGGTAAACGGTAAGTTGATGGGTGAAATTGGTTCAGCTTCAGGTGGTGAATTGGGAGTGGAAACATGAGGACTAGTTGGAAGATGATCGGTTAGCTGGGTTTGTACATTGGATTGCCTAACCGATTGAGGAAAGAAGGAGTCATCAACTAGGTCTCTAAAGGTTACACCACTAGAGGCTGAGGCTTGAGCTGGAGGTTGATTTGCATGGATACTGGTGGATTGACTTGAGTTTTGATTACTTGATTCACCTGTCTCAAACACACCAGAGTTATCAGTACTATTTGGAGTCTTATCATACTCTAGCAAATCAAATTCATCAAATGTAACATGAACAGATTCAACAATTTTCAACAACCGTTTATTAAAAACTCTAAATGCCTTACTGTGCTTGGCGTATCCCACAAAGATACCTTCATCAGCTTTTTCATCAAATTTACCTCGGCGCTCTTTACCGTTGTAAAGTACATAGCATTTGCAGCCGAAGATCTTTAAGAAACCAATGTTGGGAATTCTGACACGCCATAGCTCATAAGGGGTCTTGTTGTGAAACTTGTTGACCAAAGATCTATTCTGGGTGAAGCAGGCTGTATGGATAGCTTCGGCCCAAAAATACTTGGGAAGCCTAGCTTCGGATATCATAGTTTTTCCAACTTCGATCAATGTCATGTTCTTTCTCTCAACTACACCATTTTGTTGCGGTGTACCAGCAGCTGAGAAATTGTGGTCTATTCCATGATCATCACAGTACTGAGCGATTCCATTATTTTTGAATTCTGTTCCATTATCTAATCTCATACTGATGATGTCACACTCTTTTTGGGTTTGAAGTAGACGAAACAATCTGGTAGCAACTTCATATGTATCATCCTTTGAAGCAAAAGTCTCTACCCATGTATATCTCAAGAAGTCGTCTACAACAACCAAAGTATATCTGCTACCCCCTAAACTGGCAGTAGTTGTGGGGCCAAATAGATCCATATGTAGCAACAGGAGGCATCTAGAGGTGGACATGCAGGGCTTACTGTGGAAAGATTCTTTATGCTGTTTTTCTAACTGGCAAGCTCTGCATTTCCTATCATGATTAGCAGACACATGAGGTAGGCCGACAACTAGATTTTGATTAGCCAGCTTGGATAGGTATTTGAAATTCAAGTGACTGAGTCTCTTATGCCATAGCCAGGAGTTCTCACTGATGTTCTTAGCTACAAAACAAACATTAGTAACATTCGAAACATTGTTTAAATCTATAGCATATACGTTACCTTTTCTGTATCCAGTGAGAAGTGTTTCACCTGTAACAATGTCTTTCACATAGCAATTGGAAGAATTGAAAACACAATGCATACCTTTATCACAGATTTGTGATATAGAGAGAAGGTTATGTTTCAGACCATCCACCAAAGAAACCTTCTGTACAACAACTGTACCTCTTTTGATGGATCCACGACCGATAATTTTACCCTTTGCGTTGTCACCAAAGACAACTGGAGGACCAGATGCTTCTTCCAGATCGGTGAGGAGATCAACATGTCCAGTCATATGCCTAGAGCATCCACTGTCCATAATCCAAACATCCTTACCGGCATCGGTTGAGGCCATTAAGCATTCCTGAAATAAAACAGTAAGCTTATGGTCCCCCTTATTCTTTTGGGTCCAAAGAGTTAGTTCCTCTTTGGCAGCCATACTTGGCCACCACCTAAGCTCTTAGACTCAGTGGGTCCAGATAGGTGCTTCAAGAGGCATTCATAAGCCTTGTGACCAATAAAACCATAATTTGTACATTTATTCGAAGATGGCTGAGAGGGCTTAGATGAGTTGATGTTCAATTTGGCCATTGCTTCAGAGGAGTTTACTGATTGATCAGAAACAGATCCTTTGGGGATGAAGATGATGGATTTAGCTTTGTTGGCCGGTTGCGTTGGTTTGGAAAGTCCTTTACCGGTTGGGGAGCCCTCACCGGTTGGTTGACCGGTGACAGTTGTCTGACCGGTCGTACCCTTACCGGTGATGACTTCCTTACCGGTTGAGGTTTCCTTACCTGCAACATGGTCAGCAATTTTAATTCCACCTTTGCTGTTACCATCACTGAGTGGAACATATTGTCCTAGCTCAGGATCAGCTACCTTGGTCCATTGGGATTTGTTTTTGCCCAAATAAGCCTTCATCTGTTCCCGCCCCTTGGTATAGGTGTGGGGGACAGCTTTGAAAGGTTTAGTTAACTCTCTCTTAATCAATTTGGATTGAGCATCATCAAACTTACCCATCAAGTTCTCAGTGACAGACTTGATAACCGGTTTGTCATAGCTATCTTTTTCCTTACTGCTGGATGTAAAGCTTATACCGGTTGTTACATCTCGGTTAGGAGATATGTGATCTTGTATGATAACATCCATAGCTGCTCGGGATTTTGAAAATGTGTCAATGGTTTTTGAAAGAGAATTATTTCTTGACACAAGATCCGCAATTTGACAAACAGATATATTTAGTCTCTCAGTGAGTTATTGATTATCTTTCTTCAACTGATCAGACTCTAGCTTACTTTCTTTAAAAAAAAATTATCTCAGCTTTCAAAGAGTCATTTTCAGTAGAAATCTTTTCAAAATTAGCAGCCATAGTTTTGTGAGCTTCATTTAATTTTTCAAAATCTGAGAAGAGCTCATTCATCACCTCTGCCATTTCAGACTTTGACATGTTGGGCATAGGGTCAATGGTAGGCTGAGAGGGAGAAAGTGATGGTTCAAAATTGGGATCAAAATTTGGTAGTGATGATATCGATTGAGGGCTCGGCTCGGTTAGAGGCTTTAAGAAGTGAATCGATCGGGTTTCAAGCATCGGTTGATGAGAGATGATTGGTAAGGCTTGAGCTTGATAGGTCTGTTGAGTTGGTTGCATCAGCGGTTTGAGAGTGGGCATGGTTTTACACTGGCCATAAAGGGATCCACCTATGTTTTGAATTTTGAAATTATAAGGATTACCTTCATCTGACTTGGAAATAGGAATGGGTTCGTCAAAGTAGGTTAAGGGAGATCTCCTAGGTGGGGTCTGGTCAATATAAGATGAGTGTTCATTGGAGTTGGGGTGTCTATAGATAGGTGACTGTAAGGAGATAGGTTTATCATCGATTCCATCAATAGCAACAAAACTGACATCAGCTTCTTCATCTATGTCAGCATCCTCGTTCTCAGAATCAGTCTCGAACCAAACTGGCATAGCTTTTTCAGTTCCATCCTCGGCAACTAAGCTCTTAGATTTAGATCTAGGGAATTTCTTGAATGGTTTCTTCCTCAAAAATTCATATTTAGGTTGAGGCATTTGGAGGCAAAATGGCCGGGTTTTCTACAATTGTAACACACAAGCTCATCTTGGGCATTCTTTCCATCGGTTGAGGTTGAGGTTTGGCCTTTCTTTTGGAAGTTCCCAGATCTTTGGAATGATGAGGATTTTGGTTGGAAGGATTTGCTGTGAGTTTGTTGGGATCTCTTAAACTCTTTGAACTTTCTATAGTTTCTAGCGAAGGCAGCAAATTCATCTTCTTCCTCAAAAATCACACTAGAAGGGGTATTAGCTTGAGTTGGTTGAGGTTGAGAGATTGAGGGAGAGTCATTGGTAGTAGGTTGGCCGATAAGCATAGAAGAACCAGGGAAGATCTCAGTTTGAGCTGGCAGAGATATATTTTTAAATTGTTTTTGAACTCCACTCAGCCGGTTGAGCTCTTCCTCATATAAAAACAAAGTAGACACAATGTTCTGTATATGAGTAACGTTCAAATCACGGCATTCTTTCAAAATAGCAACCTTTACATGCCACAAATCTCCAAGAGAATTGAGGAATCTCATGTTTTGGTCTTTCATAATGTAAACTCTACCTAGAGATGCACAAGAATTACTCACCTCGCAGAAACGGTCATACGTTTCCTTTAACGTCTCATTTGGATTCTTCTTGAAGGACTCAAACTCAGCTACACTTTTGTAGAGTCTGTTGTCCTTTGCCACTTGATCTCCTTCAAAATATCAGAGCAGACTCTGCCACACTTGTTGAGCAGTCTCAAAGCATTGTACTTGTTTGTATAGTCTGTCATCCAGTCCGGAGGTTATGATGTGCAAAGCTTTTCTGACCAAGGAATCACAAAGTTTGTCATCTTCAGTCCATTCTTCACGTGGTTTTGGCACATAGGTTTCATAGACCTCAAAATCTTGTTCAGACACTCTATCTGCATGATCCATGAGAGGAGTTTTGGGTGCTCTGGTAGCAAGATTGATTTTCAGGGGTGTCATGGGACCATCTCTTACTACAGTAGTTAACCTATCATCTATTGAGTCCAAGTACCGCATGATTCTGTTTTTCCATACTGGAAATTCGTTTTCATTCAACATGGGAACGGTTGCCAAGTTGTATGATTGCATGATTTTTCCTGCCATTTTGGAATTGGCAATTCAAGCGATTAAGCTTGGAAAAATGATTTTCGAAAATTGCTAGCTCTGATGCCAATTGTTAGGTCCCAAATGGTAGGAATCAGGCTAGAGGGGGGGGTGAATAGCCTGTTTATAACTTTTTGCAAAAAACACTTAGGCTTAGAAAATATTTGAAGGTAAAACACTCACTAACCGGTTGAGTTATTTTGCGCAGCAGATTTTTCGATTAGAAAAGTATAGAACCGGTAAGTGAGTTCCAAAAGCCAGTAAGTCAAAAACTTATGCAACAAAACAAGGACAAATTTTATCTTCCAGTAGGACAAACAAGTTATGCAGTAAGTTGATTCAATAGGTTGTGACCAGTTGAGAGATTATCAACTAGTTACAACAACATAACAATAAATAAACAAACTCACAAAGAAATGACACATTGTTTGAAGAGGTTCACAGTGTTAAATAACTGCTACGTCCTCTACCAAGTTTGGTCAGAACTTGGATTTGTGAAAGTGCACTACTATATTAATGGTTCCTATCTATTACAAGTTGCAAGCCAATGATTGAAGGCTGCCAAACTAAAGGTGACCACTAACGGATCGTGCTACAATAATGACCAGGTGTTTTCTAGAGATGTGCTCACAAGTTGAGCTGATTTCTCTAGGGTGTTGTGTGTGAATCAATCAATGTATTCCATGAGTAATCTAGTAAGGGAACACTACAGTATTGATTGAGGTGCTCAGTGTTTAAGTCCTACAGAGATGTCTAGTGAATAATGGGACTTGCTTTGAATGCTTTGAACTAGTGGATTTGCAGGTTGGTAGTTCAGAGCAGCTCACTCTCAAGGATTATAAATGCACCAACCTTCTTCAATGCTCCGAGGAAACTATTTATAGTGAACTTTGAAAAGGAGCCGTTGTCTTTGAAGAGGTTGTAAAGATGACTTGGAGTGGCAGACATTAAATGAGAAGATCCTTGCATTAAATGCCTGAGATTGGATAGAGAGGATTTCCACAGATTAGTTGGGGCGCTGTGAGTACTGGTTACTTGACATTCTCTAAGAAGGTACTGTTTTGTTGCAGAGATGTCATGTCAGCATGCTTGCTTTACCAACTTTCGCTAAAGTTGATGGCTGGGTAGTTGGGAACAATTAATGCATCGACAAGCTGCTAACTGGAGGAAGCTTGAAGAGTAAGCCTTAACCGGCAAGGGAAGATATCGGCTAGGTAAGATAGCCGGTAAGGCATGAATACCGGTTAGAGGTATCAATCGGTAAGACAGCTTCAACAGGTAACTCACATGCTTGGAAATTCTCAGGTCTTCAAGTCTTCAAAGCTTGAGAAAATTACATAATAAAAACACTGGCACATGCACTAAGGGGACCTAACATACATAGAAAAATTCTATTTGATCTAATTAAATTAGGGGTCGACATTAATGCTTGTTATGATTGGGATTAAGTAATTCTAAATCTAAACATATACTCCCTCCGTCCCGGCCGAAGTGTCCCAACTTTCTATTTTGGGTGTCCCATTTAAAATGTCTCATAACCAAAAAAGGAAAGTTTTTTCACTATTCCACCCACTCATTCTCTCTCCTACTTTACTTTTACACTCACAACATTCTCTCTCCTAACTATTCCTCCCACTCATTCTCTCTCCTATTTAATTTTTCATACTCACAACATTTAAACTTTTCTCTTTCTTACATCACTTTTCTTAATTCTCGTGCAATTGTCCTTTTCGGACACTTCGGCTGGGATGGAGGGAGTATTTGACTAACAAGTAGCTATTGCCTTAGGAGTGCCGAAGCCTGGTCTGACCCTCAGGATGTTACGGGAGACACTTTATTTGACTACGAGACCAGAGTTGACCGACTGACGGGGAGAGGTCCTCTTTTGCAGACTCGCAAGGAGGAGATCCGAGCCGAAGCACGGCCGAATGAAGCCCTGAGAGCTGTTGGATTATTTGACTCTACGGGGAGGACCCCTAATCTCGGACTGAGAGACGTAGAGTTGGCTCGCGTGGAGCGAAAGAAGACTCGCCGGGGATGAGGGAAGAAAGGGAAGAATGGCGAGGGGACAAGTGCAGATGGCACGGAATGACCTCCTAGGTATCCATTCATTGCATTTGCAAACACATTATTTGTTAAATGTATTAAGCTGTCTTTTAGCATGTTGTGAATTTGAGAGTAGACCGTGCTTGAACTCATCAAGAAATGTTGTAACCGTTAGTGATTTGTGATTTACTTTTAAAGCTTTGTCGAGATGCAAGATCTCTTGTTCGCTTTTTGTTTCTTTTGTGCACCTTGACGGCGTCCATCTTTGGACTTTTTTGTTGCATTTGCGGACTGAAGCAGCCTGGGCCTCGACGGCAATCCCTTTTGCTTCGGCTTTGTGTTTGGCTGAGAGGTTGAATGATCCCCTGACAAGTCGTTTTGACGGTCATTTCCGTAGCTTCCTTGACTCTTGTTTTTTGGCGTCGGGCTCTTGACCTCAACTTCGCAGCTTCTGCTTGCGCTTTTTTTTTATTTTATTTTTTATTTGAGAGCCCTTGCTCGAGCTCTTTTTTTTTTGAAGCGCGTGAGGGCGAAGACAAGCCCCTGGCTTGGAAGTAGACATCGGTCAGTCGTTTGACGTTGAGTGACCTCCGGATGTCCTTTGATGTTGCCGCCGTCGTTTGACTTGGTCAAGGTGACGTTGGGGGCGTGCTCTTGAAAAGTGCGTAGCTTGATGGAGGTCTTGATCGACATTCAAACTTTTGACTTTTTATGTGTTTTTTGACCGGACCAATTAAGGTTGCCTACGTTCCCCCGGACTAAAGGGCTCAGGTCTGCGTAGTTCGACACTACATGGAGTGCCAAGAGATGCACAATTGTTCTTCTTTAGGCGAAGTATCTGCGGAGTTTGCTTCCGTTGACTGGATTCATGAATGGATTGCCGTCTAGGTCTGTCAGCTTCATGGCACCTCCGGAGAAGATCTTTTGAACCACGAAAGGGCCGATCCATGTTGGTTCCCATTTTCCGAGTGGGTTGGTTCGAGTGGGAGGCTTTTCTTTGAGTACAAGGTCGCCTTCCCTGATGTCTCAGGACTTGACTTTCTTGTCGAAAGCTCTCGCCATCCTGCTTTGGTAGGCTCGAACGTGTTCCATGGCCTTTAGTCGTCGCTCGTCTAGCAGAGCCAATTCGTCGTGTCGGCTCCGGAGCCATTCGACTTCGTTGATGTCATTTTCCAGCAGCACACGGAGTGAGGGAATTTCCAATTCAATGGGGAGGACTGCTTCCATCCCGTATGTCAGGGCGAATGGAGTTTCTCCCATGGCCGTTCTGACTGATGTTTGGTAGCCCCAAAGTGCAAGGTGCAGCTTTTTGGGCCAATCTTGTCCTCGGGTGGTCATTTTCCGGATAATCCGTTCGAGGGTCTTATTTGCTGCTTCTACAATGCCATTTGTTTGTGGCCAGTAGGGAGAAGACTTGTGGCATGTGATCTTGAATTCGGCCAGCAGTCTGTCACATTCCCCTTCGAAGTGGGAGTCGTTGTCTGATATGACCTCGTTCGGGTTGCCGTATCGGCAGATGATGTTTTCCCTGAGGAAATGTGCGACTTTCTTGGAGGTGAGCACCTTGTAAGACTTGGCTTCGACCCATTTGGTGAAGTAGTCGATGGCTACTAAGATGAACTCGTGACCGTTGCTGCCCGGTGGAGCAATTTTCCTGATGATGTCAATTCCCCAAGTGGCGAACGGCCAGGGTGTAGTCATGCAGTAGAGGTAATGAGGGGGTAGGTGATTGAGGTTGGAGAACCGTTGACACTTGTCGCAACTTCGAACAAAAGTGGATGCAGTCTGCCTCCATGGAAATCCAGTAGTAGCCCATCCTGAGAATGATTTGCATCAGGGCTCTGGCGTTCATGTGGGGACCGCAAGCACCATTGTGGACTTCGCTCATGAGCTTGTTTGCTTCTTCCTGGCTGATGCAGCGTAGGAGTTGTCCTTGGTAGCGTTTTTTGTACAGCATGTCCCCAAGGATGACGAAGTGGGAGGCGAGGCATTTTAGGGCCATGATGCTCTTGGCCTTGACTCCTTCCCTGTGTTGGCCTTCTTCGTTCATGAAGGCGGTTTGCCCGTTCTTGAGGTATTAGAAGATCTGGTTGTACCATGGCTCATTGATGGCTTGGGTTCTGGTTCGATCTCGCAACATTAGGCAGGAATTTCCTTTCGTCCGACTTTGAAGGGCTTGATTGCTTTTCCCTCAGGGATTTCCACGAGTGAAGCCAAGGTGGCTAAGGCATCTGCAAATCGGTTTCGGTCTCTCGGCAAGTAGTGGAAGGTGACCTCTTCGAATTGTGTGATGAGGTCTTCCATGCAGGCATGGTATTTTTGCAAGCCTGGGTCGTTGGTTTTCCACTTGTTTGAAACTTGGTTGATGATCAGGGCTGAGTCCCCATAGACCTCGAGTTTCTGGACATTCCTTTCGAGTGCGGTCTGTAGTCCGCGACGCAGGCTTCGTATTCGGCGGCATTGTTGGTTACCTCAAAATTGAGTTTTTCGACAATTGGGGTGTGCTAGTCCTTGGGATCGACCAAGAGCATACCGATGTCGTTTCCTTTTCTGTTGACTGCTCCATCGAAGAACAGTTGCCATCGATTTTCGCCTTTGAGTGCGATGATTCCTTCATCTGGAAATTGTGGTTCAGGGCCTCGAGCCTCGTCGATTGGGAAGTCAGCCAGTTGTTCAGCCATTGCCCGTCCCTTGATTGACTTTTGGTTCACGTACTTGATATCAAACTGCGCTAGGAAGAAAGACCATTTGGCGAGCCTCATTGACAGAGATGGTTTGTCGAAGAGGAATTTGGCCCAGGTCCATTTTGGAAACCAAGTGTACCGTGTGCGGCGCATGTAGTGCCGTAATTTTCCTACAACCTATACCGGAGGCTGCGCGAGTTTTCTCGAGAGCTGAGTAGTTGAGTTCGCTGCCTTAAAACTTTCGACTGACGAAGTAGATGGCGTTCTCGACTCGTGACTCTTTCTTTTCTTGACAGAGCATGGCTCCAACTGCGGTGTCGGTCACAGTTAGGTATAGCAACAGTGGTTTCTCCTCATGGGGAGGATAGAGAATCGGAGGACTCACAAGGTACGCCTTTATTTCTTCAAAGGCATCTTGGCATTCTGAGTTCCATTCGATGTCGGCATTTTTCTTCATCAGTTTGAAGATTGGCTCGCACATGGAGGTCAATTGGTTGAAAGCTTGGTGATATCTGCGGGCGCCCATGAAACTTTTCACCTCTGTTTGAGTTTGCGGTGGTCTCATTTCGATGATGGCCTTGAACTTTTGAGGATCAACCTCGATGCCTCTCTCGGTGACCATGTATCCCAAGACCTTGCCTCGGCGACCCCAAATACGCATTTGGCGGGTTTAACCTCATCGAGTATTTTCATAGGCGATTGAAGAACTTTCTCGGAGTCGGTGAGGTGTTGTCCATCTCAGTCCCTTTGAGTGGACGATCACGTCATCGACGTACACTTCGATCTCTTTGTGGATCATATAGTGGAAGAGGGTGGTTGCTGCCCGTTGGTAGGTAGCCCCAGCGTTCTTTAGTCCGAACGGCATTACTGTGTAGTAGTATGTTCCCCAAGGGGTTGTGAAAGCTGTCTTTTCTTGATCTTCCTCGGCCATCTTGATTTGATTGTAGCCGGCAAACCTGTCCACGAAGGACTTGACTTCGAAATTGGCTGTAGTGTCTACCAACATGTCGATGTTGGGTAGTGGAAAATCGTCCTTGGGACTTGCTTTGTTGAGATCTCGGAAGTCCACGCTTGGCTAGCCAGCCACTTTTCCGTGGCCTTGGTGACCGTGACGATATTGGAGAGCCATGTGGGATACTCGATCACCCTGATGAAGCCGACGCGGAGCATCTTCTCGATCTCTTCCTTGACTTGTATAGACCATTCTGGCTTGATTCGGCGAGCTTTTGCTTGATGGGCTTAGCCTCGGGATTCAACGGGATCCGATATTCTACAATGTTTGGATCTAATTCGGGCATGTCTTGGTAAGACCAAGCGAACACGTCCACAAATTCTTTGAGCAGTGCAGTCAATGCGTCTTGCTCTGTGCCGGTGAAGAAACTTCCGATTTGCATCTCTTTTGGCTCTTCAGCAGTTCCCAAATTCACTTTGGTTAAAACCTCCTCGGCAGCTTGGGCCCGGTTTTTCTCTCGTTTGACATCATGCTTAAAGATGTGCTTAATATATTGTTCGTTTAATGTGTCTGCTTCTTTATCAAGTGAATCGTTATTAACTGTTTGTGTGTTAGTTAATTTATCAGTTGTTAAAGATGCAATGAGAGGATACTCGGAAAGATCGAAGCATTCATTAAGAGCATACGGGAATACATTATTGGCAATGAGTTCGTAATCTTCTGGCGTGAAGCCATCAGATGACTCAAGAGACTCAAATTCAAAGATAATGGACTCGGGATGGGTTTTGACACTGGACTCTAGGACTCGAGGGGTCAGACCAAGTTGTTCGATCATGTCCTTCTTGCTGGCGGTGGGTCCGGAGAAGGTGGCCCAGTTATTGAGTGGCAATGAGCTTGATAGGAGGCGGGGTTTGAAAGGCTTTGTGTCACCGTTCCCGATCATGGCTATCACAGAGTTATCAGAAACAAAATCGATCAGGTCTGGCATCTCGATTTCTTCATTGAAGAGCAGGTGGAGCAGTGGCTCATTCCAAGCATCGTCTGAGTCTTTTGCTTTTGTCTTGGGCATTACTAGCTCGAATGCAGATTCGTCCTGCTTGTTGGGGATAGGGGTGTTGACAGAGAGTTTTTCGAGTTCTTCTGCCAAAGAGGGGGTTTTCCCGAACCAAAATTCGTTGTGAATAGTGGTGGTCGTGGGTCCTGGCAGAGTTAGTGCATCAAGAAATGCTCTTCTGACTGGATTTGGCTTAAGGCCTCTGAATCTTTCCAGGTTCCGCTGTAGCTTATCCATGGTTGTCGGCCGGCTTTGTTTGGCGCTGATCAGCTCTGTTCCCTTTCCTGTGTCTTCATTCAAGTTGTCATCCTTCTTTGTGAAGTACTTGGTCATGTCAAAGCTGTAAGGGCGGAGCTTGGAGATTGCGTGCAAGCCTCGTTTGCCATTGGCAGAGCGTTTCCGTGCAGCTTGCTTGTCTTCCGCAATGTGTTCGGGAGTAGGAATGTATCCCAGGCTATGTAGGGTATTCTGTTCCTTGATGTTGATGATTTGTTGGGTACCCTGATGGCGTTTTCCCAAACCAAGCCCCGAGATTTAGTTCATGTGCTTCATCATTTTCATTGGGGGAGGGATCTTGTCCCAAATCAAAGGCAGGTCTATGTGGCACACCTGGGCCTTTGGGCTTTCGATGGTGAACCCCGTTAGCATCAAGCCATCATCGTCGTGTTTGATCTCTAAGACCGGGATGCCGTTTGTGTCGGTCCTTTCGGTGACTATGCTATCACCGTAGATGATGGTTAGATCTGTTCCTTGGACGAACATTACACATTGGTGGAGGGTGGATGCCACCCCGTTGATCTGGTGTAGCCAAGGGCATCCCAAGATGGCAGTGAATGTGATCGGGATGTCGATGACTTGGAAGTCGGTCGGGACCATCTGCTTTCCGAACCATAGGTTCAAGGTGGCTATTCCCAAGACTGGGCGAGACGTTGAGTCGTATGCCTTGATTGTCTGAGTTGAGGGCTTCAGATCAGCTGCTTTGATCCCTAGCAGATCCATCATTTTTGATGGAAGGACGTTCATGGATGATCCCCCATCTACCAAGACTTGAGGGAGACGGCGCTCGTCCAGTTGAACTGTTATGTAGAGAGGCTCATTGTGGTCAGCCCCAAATTTTGGGAGGTCGAGCTCCGTGAAGGTGATGATGTTCTTTGTAATTAACGTTGCCGATCATCGAACCGCTTCATCGGGTGTCACCGTGATGGGAACCATGGTGCAGGCCGGGCTTTCTTCCAAATTGAGCTTGTGTAGGTAAGATGAAGTGAGTAGGGACTAGAGCGAGATGTTAGCTGCGTACGCTTGAGTGAGCTAAGACGGGATCTTCGGCCTTTGGGTCCCGGGGTTTCGGCTTCTTTGGCGTAGGGCCCCTTTTCAATTCGTGGCTCGGGTATGGCTGGCCTTTTGTCTGCCGTGGAGGATTCGTCGGGATTTGGCCAGGAACGCGTTAGAACGTTCACCTCGGCTTTCTTTGCTTTGCTTGTCTCTCCTATTTACATTGAGGGCCTTGATAGGCGTAGGGCCAGACTGCGCATTTTAATTCGTTCACCATCATAGCTTTTATTGAAGCATCAATAGTGGCTTTGAGATCTTCCCAAGACAAGGGTTGAGGTATCTGGACCTTCGGGCCTTCGATGGCGGTGCGGAGCTTGTCCCAGCTGATCATGGAGCAGACGTTGCCGTGGCCTTGTGCAGAGCTAGGCTGAGGAGATTTGCTGGAGTAGATGACGTAGTAGTCAAAATTTCCTGAGGGTTCTCCAAGGGTTCCGACTATGGGATCGCCGGATTCATACCTCTTCTTCAGTTTTTGGTGAGAAGAGGGTTTCTTCTTTCTTCGAGGACGGCCCTCGTTCATTTAATCTTGGAATTCCATTTCCAGACAAGCACTGCAATCGCACACGTCCCACCAGATGTGTTCATTGTTTGGCGGTGGTACCGGGACCTCAGGAGGCTGAATGGGCAGGCTTTCCCCCGGGAGGTCTTGTGGCTTTATGTCGTAGCTGCATGGCTCGTATGAGGGCAACAGGTTGACCTCTGGGAGGCAATGAGAAAGGTTAGAAGCTGCAGGAGCGGGCATGACTTTGGAAGCCCTAGGCCTTCAATCCAGGCTTGTTGTTCACCTTGGCGTTTCTCAATAGTCATGAGGACCTGCCAAACTTCTTCCAAGTTTGGGAAATTTCTCAGGGGTAAGGTCCCATTTTCCTTGTTGTTATCCACTGACTTGGCCATGGGGAGCTGATGGACTGCCCTGGTGACTGCGGTGGGAAGGATGTTGGACCTTGCGGCTTTGACACTGGGAGACGGGTTCCCGGGTACTCTCGATCACTCTCTGTTAGCTGGAGGGGGTGACGGGCAAGGTTTAGACATGGGAAGGCCTTTTGGATAAAGGGGGAAAGCTCACGTGACATGCGGTTTGCATTTTTTTTTTGTTGTTTTAATTTACTTAAAATGTATTTTCTCATAGTCCTAGGTAGGTTGGAAAAGATTGCTCTTCTTTTTCGCAACTATGCTAGATCCTGGGTCAGTGGAGACCATTTGTGAGGCTATAAGCCCCTCGTTTTTGCACCTGGATTTCGACATCCCAGGGTGGACAGCCCCGGGCGAGGGTCCTATAGGGCAAGCGGTTTCCACCGGCCTAAAAGAAAAATCGAACCTACGGACCGAGCCTGTCATGTTAGTTTTAATGCGTTAGCCATGTGAATAGTAAGCCGAGCCGGCACCTGAGTCAAGATCGGGTCAAGAGTTCGGCATGACCTCTCTTTACCTTGCTTGCGCAAGGGATCTGTGACGTTAGGCATTGGCTGGGTCATATCGTCATGGTTGACGTATTAAAGGCTTGATGACATGGTGTCATGTGAGCATGGATGTATATCCGGGACGGAACATCGTCTGGGTGTAGCTTCGGAAATCAAGATCAGGTCAAGATTTTAGCATGACCTTTCATCGCTTTGCTTGGGCAAGGGATCTTGAGTTCCGAGCTTCGACTCAGAAAATGGCCGGCATGGTATATGTATCCAGGCTGTATAACACGGACTGGGTAAAAACCAACCGAGTCTGGACAGAGTGTGACTCAAGACTCAAACGTGCAGGGTTGACGCTTGGCTAGGATGGGATGTTTGGAATGATCCCGTGGACGTCCGAGAGGTGTAGGAAGGCCAAACGAACTGCAACTGAGACCACCCTGGGTTAAGGGTTGTAGTGT
The DNA here is from genome assembly GCA_022495995.1 of Adenophora triphylla var. japonica. NCBI lineage: Eukaryota > Viridiplantae > Streptophyta > Magnoliopsida > Asterales > Campanulaceae > Adenophora > Adenophora triphylla. The sequence goes on from JAFEMH010001000.1 coordinate 154,610, forward strand.
GCAGTGTATCCGAGGCAGCAGTGCGCGTAGCGTGCGGTGTAACCGAGGCAGCAGTGTGAGTAGTGTGCGGTGTAACCGAGGCAACAGTGCGCGTAGTGTGCGGTCTCTAAAATTCTTTTTCTGAGTAAAACATAAGTTTTGCAGAATTTTAAATGTATGCACAGATGTATATTGATGCATTTTTTTTTTGTATTTTTATTTTTTTGTAAATAAAAAATAAAGCACATGCACACACACACACAACAGTTAAAAGAAAGGGGTAAAATGAAAGTTTGACCCTCATCATCGTTTTAAAAATCTTTTGCTTTGTTTAAAAAGATTTTAAAACAGCATATCCCCAGCGGAGTCGCCAACTGAAATTACCGGGGATCCGGCTCGCGCACGGGGGGGCCCCGTGCATCTCGCATTTTCGTTTGCGTCACGTTCGGGAAAGTCTCCGGGATCCGAGAGGCAGCGCGTTCGCGTCCCGGCATCTGGCTTATTCCGCTTTTCACGTTAGTTGGGAGGTGTCTCGCCGTGTTTTTGCTTGTAGAGTCGCCACGCCGTTTTTATTAAGCCCAAAACATTGAAAAAGGGCATCAGTTTAAAAATAAACTGTTTTTGTTGTGTGATGAGATTTTTGAGTTCCGAGGTTAGATGACTCCTCGGGAAGAGAATATTAGAATCTTAGAGCTCACCCGAGTCGCCTCGTAAAAATGAGTCTTTCGGATACCCCTAATATTCTTTAACTGTTGTGTGTGTGTGTATGTGCTTTTAAAAATGCATGCTGTGTCGGATGTCTACATTGTACACTGCTTTATTAAAATGTATTGAAATAGTGTAGGAAGGAAGCCTTACCAATGTTGGTTCGTGTCTGTCTTCCGCAGGGGAATAGTGTTTGAGGTCGGAATAGTGTTCCGGTACGGACCGGGATTGCTTCGGAAAAGGGGCCGATTGTCTGCGGACAGAGTTTCGGCGTGCGTTGGGATCGCAGGGATCACTCGGGCAAAGTTTCGGCGTGCGTTGGAATTGTTGGTTGGATTCGGGCAGAGGTTCGGCGTGCGTTGGAATCGTTGGTTGGATTCGGGCAGAGGTTCGGCGTTGTTTGGGATCGCCGATTTGACTCGGAAAGAGCCGGGATGCATAGGGAAAGACCAGGCAAGGCCTCGGAGTACCACGAGGGGCCTCAGAGTACCTCGAGAGTGCCTTGGGGCAGCGCGGGAGCGTCGCGAGAGTGCTCGGGAAGGCTTTGGAGCACCGCGAGGGGGCTCAGAAGGCCTCGGAAGGATCTGAAAGGGGTCGGGAGTGCCCCGAAGGGTCTTAGAGGGGAGCATGAAGGCTGGGGGAGAGGAGAGAAGAGGGAAATGTGTGTAAATGAGGGAGGGGGAGCCCTTTATTTATAGTGCCAGAAAATTGCAAGAAGGTCCGTACGGACCTTCTAGGTAATCTAGTTTTTTTGGTTTTCCTCGATTTGAGGGAATCTGTGATAATTGAGAATATTCTGGAATGATGATGTCTCCATTGCAAAGAGGTCCATACGGACCAACTAGGCATGCAAAGAGGTCCGTACGAACCAACCATACATTCCAGTAATGATGTTCCCCGGGATTTGAGGGAATATTGTGGACTTTAAGGGGATTCAGTAATTATTAAAACAAAGAGGTCCGTACGGACCTTATTTGCTTTTCCAATTTTCTGAAAATTCCCAAGAGGTCTTTTTGTCCCTTTTTATCCCAGAAAGGTTCCTCCCTTGGTTTGGCTTGGGGGTTTTTGATGGTTTTGAGTGTCAAAGGTCTTCGAGACTGCGTTTGTGAGTCTGCGGTGTTTCCTGTGTACTCGGAAGAGGGTGATCCAGATTGGGGTACTTACAGAAAGTGCCATCTATTTTGTGAGTAGAAAGCTACAAGGCAGCGAACTCAACTACTCAATTTGTGAGAAAACATGCGCAGGTCTAGTATGGGTAGTGGGAAAGTTGAAGCACTACATGCTGTCTCACTCAGTGCACTTGGTCTCAAATTTGGATCCCATCAAGTACATGTTCGACAAGCCCTCCCTCTCCATGATATTGTCAAAATGGTCATTCTTTCTGGCCGAATACGATATTACTTATGTGACAATAAAATAAGTGAAGGGGCGGATAAATGCAGAACAACTGGCTGACTTCCCAAGTGATGAATGCCAAGGGCCTGAACCTCAATTCCCTGACGATGGAACTTTCGCTCTAGAAGAAGAAAATCGCTGACAACTCTTCTTTGATGGTGTAGCGAACAAACGGGGGAATGGGATAGGGATGCTCCTGGTCGACCCCACTATTTTGAGATTGAAGCAGAGGAGGAACCAGTAGACGACTTGTGGTATGCTCAGATCTACCAATACTTGAAAAGCGGTGAAGCCTCTTTCAAAAACAAAGACAGGGAATACAAAGAAGGAATCAAGGAAAGAAGTATGATAGCTCTGAAATGCCTGGCTTCCCACTACGCCCTTCTGGGAGATACACTATACAAAAAGCATTATCGGGGTCCCCTCTTACACTACATCATCAAATAAAGGGCTACCGAGCTAATGAATGAAGTACATGGTGATACCTGTGGCCCCCACATGAATGCTCGAGCCTTAATGTAAGTCATCCTGAGAATGAGCTATTTCTGGATCTCTATGGAAACGGATTGCATCCAGTTCATGAGAAGATGCGACAAATGTCAGCGCTATTCAAATCTCAACCATTTACCTCCACACAACCTCTACTGCATGACAACCCCTTGGCCTTTCATTACCTGGGGAATCGACGTCTTCGGCAAGGTTACACCACCAGGAAGCAACGGCCACAAGTTTGTCCTGGTAGCCATAGATTATTTCATCAAATGGGTCGAGGCCAAGTCTTACAAGGTCCTTAATTCCAAGAAGGTGGCCCTCTTTATCAAAGAAAACATCATGTCCAGATACGGGTTGCCAGCTGAAGTAATTTCTAACAATGGCTCCCTTTTTGTGGGAGAATGTGACAGATTGTTGGCAGAGTTCAAGATAACTCGTCACTAGTCATCCCCTTATCGGCCCCAAACCAACGGCGCCGTTGAAGCAGCAAACAAGACTCTAGAAAACATCATCAGGAAGATGGCTGTCCGAGGCAGAGATTGGCCAGACAAGCTCCACCTTGCCCTCTGGGGATACAGAACATCCGTCAGAACTGCCACTAAAGAAATGCCCTTTGCCCTTACTTACGAAATAGAGACCGTGCTCCCAATCGAATTGGAAATCCCCTCACTCCGTGTGTTGTTGGAAAATCAGATCAAGGAAGTCGAATGGCTCCAGAGTTGCCACGATGAGTTGGCCCTGCTAGATGAACGTCATCTAAAAGCCACAGAACACATCCGGGCTTACCAAGCAAGAATGGCCTGAGCTTTTGACAAGAAAGTGAAATATAGGGACATCCGATAAGGCAACCTCGTGCTAAAAGAGAAGCCTCCAACCCACGCCAATTCACTTGGAAAATGGGAGCCCGTCTAGATCGGACTTATGTAGTTCAAAAGATCTTCTCTGGAGGAGCCATGCAGCTCGCAGACTTAGATGGAAATCCTTTCGTGCATCCGGTGAACGAAGACAAGCTTTGTAGATACTATGCCTGAAGACCAAGTAATTTCCCCTTAAAAGTTCTAAAAGAGTAATACCCAACTAGGTTGAAAACCCGAAAGGGCAGCCTAGGCAAAAAATAGGGTCACACTTCTCTTGTCCCTCTCTCTACCTACCCCCTCTAAAAAAAAGGAAAGAAAAAAAAAACCAACAAATTCATAAAGTCGAACTACGGAGACCTGAGCCCCTCAGTCCTCTTGTAAAAGGGGAACGTAGAAAGCCGGAAATGGTTCGGTCTAAAACATAAACAAAAATCATACTTTGTCATCCACACATTGATCAAGTCATGACTGCATCTCAAAAAACTCTAATGCAATTCATATATTCATTACAGTTAGAAACTTTTTGATGAGTTCAAGCCCGGTCTACTCTTAAACTCACAACTAAGCTAAAAGATAAAAAGTACATAACTAAAAACTAATGTGCCTACAAGGATGATCAGTGGATACTCGAGGTTCTAGCCACTAGTGCTCGCGTCCCCTTCTTTCCTCTTCCGTCTCCATCCACCGTGCCTCGTGTTCTTACTAGGCACGGGAATGATGTCCATCCTACTCCTCCCTAACTCCGGTATTGGGGCCGGGTCCATCAAACCTGCCTCTATCAGAGCTCGGGTTGCCTGGGCTTCGTCTCTAATCTCTTGCCTCCTGGGCGGCGCCATAGGAATCATGTCTCTCTGACGTTCCACTCTCACCTCATAATCAAGCATGTCGTCCCGCTCCTGTCGTAATGACTAGCCCTAGCCTCGTCTCTCCTCAATACTGAAACTGGGACATCTTCTGGTCCCACAATGGCCTCACGCCTCGTCATAAGAGCCACCTGAGTCTCCCTCATGTGTCCCTCGTACCAATCCAAGTACAAAGTGGACAAAAAAATACGCTCCGGATGCCTGAGAAGGACCATAGGAGGGAAAACATGGCACCTCCATACTCGGGAGAAGAAGGAAAATGCAGATGAATCATCCATAGAAAAAGACATCACCACCCGGGTGGCAATATCATCGCAGCCCTCCAAAGGAACTTGCTCCATCCCGAATTGTCTGAGAACTAGAGTTGGAAGGTAGAAGGTGGACCAACAGAGTCCCAGAAGCATGACTACCTGAGATCCATCCTGAAGTGTGCTCCTAGTCTCTATCTGCCAGTGCGGAATCCACCATCGGATGTCCTGGGTACGACACTGAGCCATCCAGCGCTCCCACGAGGCGTGATCCTCAATCTCGACAAAAACCCCTCTCCTGGAAAAGGTCCATGGTTTGAGTGTGTGTGGAGCCTCCCGCAAGACCCCCAACCTCTCCATCAGCCACATCGACAGCAGAAACGGGCTTCCCCCATGCATGTACCACTTCCCGATAGCCAACCAGTCAATAGCATGAAGGGTCTCCCCCAAGATCAAGGGAACTATATCCCGACCCAATCGGTAGTGAACAACAACGTCTAACAAAGACAGGTGACACATCCCAAAGGAACAGACCATGAACAAGGACCCAATTTCACAAAGAGCAAATGCATCCCATTAGCAATCACCAACCATACCCAAGATCCTAAACCTATCCGGGAGACTAGAAATGTCAAAATAGTCGGGTCCTCGAATCATACGTCGGTCTTCCTCCGGGGAGATTTGAAGGAGACTAGATAATTTGTTGACGAAAGACATCCCTACGGGCAAGGGAAGTGAAACCTCTTCTACCTCGGGCCCTCCAAGCAAAGCCCTGAAATCTTCAAGGGTAGGAACCATCTCATTGTAGGAGAAGCAAAAGATGTGCCTCCGAGTGTCCTAAAACATGACGGAAGCCCTCATCAAGTCATAATCCGGGACAAGCTTCTTAAGAGACCACAAGGATTTGATCTTGTACCTCTCTTCAAAGAACACCTTGTTCCCATGCATGATTTCCCGAGACCATTCCTTGAACTTGTTGAAGAAGACCATTTGCAACTCCTTTGGAAATTTAGGAGAATTCATCATATTTTCCATGGTTTTTATGGTTTTGCTCGAGACTTCAGAAAAAAAAAAACAGAGAGGAAGATGAAGGGGAGTGATAAAAACCAGATCTGAGGTGAAAATTTAAATAACCTTGTCAGATACTTCCCTTGTCCGCGCGGATGAGATTGCATCCTCAATCTCATCCACGCGGATATGATTGTCACCCATTCAAAAAAAAAATTGACAGCAGTAAAAACTGTTGTCCCCAAATGAGGAAATATTTCCCCAAACAACCAAGCAGCAGAAAAGTTGCCCATTCCCCATTTTTTCCAAAATCCCAACAAAGATTCCATTCAAAATCCTACATAAAACACCAAACCGGGCTCATGCAACTTGCATTCAGTACAGAGTTAACAAAACAAGAATACAAAATAATAGTGAACTAAAATGTATTAACCTATTATTACATTCCAAAAAAAAAAAACAAAAAAAAACAATGTGCATAAAACATATATATGTTTTCTCTCTCTCTCTGTCCTAACAAGTACAGTCACTCAGAATCGCTATCCGAATCAGGAACATGATCTTCCTCCCTGGCAATCCCCTTGCTGTGCCTCCGCACCCTCCGTTGAGCCATGCTCGATCCCTCCGCAGCTGCCTCTGGGAAAGCCATCCTCGGCTCTACGTCGTCCTGCTCAGCATCCGAGTAGGTGTCCTCAGGATCAGCAGGCACGCCTCGATATGGCACACCAATGTCGGTGAAGAAGTCGTATCCAAAGGAGAAAGCGTTAGAACTCTGGCAGTACGTCCCCTGAGTCTGCAAGGGAGACCCATAATCTCCCTGCGATTCAAAGGCACCGTAACCCCCGCGATGCGAAGAGGAGCCCTCGCCAGCCCCGCCCTGTATCTAGCTCAGCCCCTCCATGCCCCCGAAGAGGATGTGATCCCGGGAAATCTCCACGCTCCTGTCCATGTAGGGAGAAGTATAAATGTCCACCGACTCTCTGGGCTGAGTACGAGGAGTCTCCATAGACCTCCTGCCCGGCATAGTCCAGCTGGCAGGAATAGGCGACCTCTCTCTCACAGAGGCACTAGGCGCTAGTCGCGACACCCTTTCGGAACCCCAAGCCTTCCCCCGCGTCACGAGGTTGCGAATGAACCTCTTAGCCCCGATGACCTGGTGAAAAGCCAATCCCCAACCCGGGACGGGTACTGCAAAGAAGAAATGAAAGCATCAAAACAGTCGAAGCAATGACGTAAGAAGTACAGAGGCTAAATAATTAGAACGCGATCAGCACATACCTGAGCATTCGGTCGAGGCCGGAAAGCTCGCGGTGTTATCTCTGGGATGGGTATCTGCGCCCTCATCCTAACCCCTTCCTGGGTATACGAGAAGTCAGCTCGAGGGATCCTCACGACCGAACTCCCTTCCTTCACCAGCACCTGAGGCATCCTCAGCCTATGTCCCACAAACTCCAAATAAGTCTCATGAGTAACATACTCCAGGGCGGGTCGCCCACCCCTAAACCAATGCCAGTTCACTGACCCTTCCCGGGGATACATCATGTCAGCTGGAGGCTCAGCCGGCGCCAAAGCAGCCATCCTTAAACCGTCCTGCCTCGTCACCCTCTGCCCCAAATAGTAGACATCGCAGGTGAGTCCCCATAAGATACACCTTTGCCTCGTCCAGCGATTAGTACCGCCCAGCTGATCAACCTCAAACCGATCCCAAGGGTAAAAATTAACCCTATCACTGGTCTCCGCCGTCAAAAATGGTACCATGTCATTGTACCACACCTTCTTCCTAGTCCTGCTAGTCCTATTCAACCGGGCATCCTTCATCCACCAAAGCATAGTCGGGTATGCAAAATCCTCCTCCGGGATAGGGTCCCACAAGGGACACCCAAAGATCTCCAAAGCCCAGACCTGCATCTGACAAAGGAGACCCATCAATACCAAAAGTGCATACACAATATGTACAAGGGATAAAAGAGAAGAAGAAAGTATACCTCCAACGGGAACTCAAAGCAGGTCAGAGAGGTGGACGCCTTCCTGCTATACCTGTCCAAAGCAAAGTATAACTCTGCCAAGCCTACCTCTCCCCAGGCGTACTCGTCTATCCTGTCAATATCTGCCAAAGACCCCAGCAAACCAAACATAGATGTGCCCTCAGCGTGCCCAAACAAGGAGCTGAAGAGGGCGAACCACAGGAAGCAGTGAGCGATCTGCTCAGCCGAGATGGTCTGGTCCCCCCTCTCATATCGAGCTATGCTCTCAGTCAACTTCGCATCCACCACAGCATACTCCATGCCCATTCCCTTCCTCGGCACGAGAACAATCCCCAGCAGATCCATCAGCTCCGTGTCCATGTACCCGTCGTGCCACTCCAAGCTAAGCCCCTTGAAGGACAGGCCATTGATAGCGGCATAATCAGTGGGGGTCACGGTAGCCTCCCCCCAAAAGAAGTGGAAGGTGTGGGTAACATCCCACCAGTGCTCAATCAGTGTCAAATAGAGCCCCTTGCTCTTATGCAAACCCGCCACTCCTCTCAAGCACTCAATGAAACCATAAAGTTTAGAAGCTACCACGAGCTGGCGAGGACTCCGCTGACCCACCCTACCAGCTAAGGGCAGGGCATCACAAAGCCTTACGACTGCCTCCACGGACCCTCGCGTATTCAGCTTATCCAACTTGCATTGGATGACATCCGCTCTCCCCTGAAAGTAAGCACAGCGCAAGTATGTCATCAAAATTGAAAATATGACACAAACAACAAAAACAGAAAAGAAAGAAAATAAACTCCGTCCCATTTTCGGACACATTTTTGTACATGCATCTTTCCTCACATTCATTCATCATGTTATTTCACATACGTTCACAAAACAAATTTTCATCATAAAAAATCTCTTATGATAGAGTCCGTCCCAAATTCGATAAATTTGTACCCATTTTACAAGTCATCATCAAAAATCTCTTATGAAAGAGTCTGTCCCAAATTTGGAAAATTTGTAACCATTTTACAAGTTTTCATCAAAAATCTCTTTTACAAGTCATCATAAAAAATCTCTTATGCAAGAGTCCGTCCCTGTAAGTACCCAAATTCGGATCGTCAAAATCCGTTAAAAGTTAACCGGAATTCGTTAACTGGCCCGCTCCAGGTTAACCGGAACCCGTTAAACTCCCCGTTCTCAAGCCAACGAGACGTCCAGGGACTGCCCCGTGTATCCCAACGTCAAAGCGTACTCAACACACATTATCACACGCAAAAGTACAACTTTTACTGAAAAATGTACTTTCCAGCACTTTTCGGGGGCGTTTCGGACATTTTTCGAATAGCTATTTAAAAAAGGGTCAAAATCGGGAATAAAGGGACGAAGACCCTAGCCTAGGTAAGTCATTGGGGCACGTGGCACACATGCCAAAGCCCTCTAGTCAACATCAATCAGATTTCAAGGTGAAAAGACCAAAATACCCCTGAGATTGAGTCACAGTCCGTCAGGACTGTTTTACAGGCAAAACAGAATTACCAACAAGTCCTCCCATTTTCCAAAATACCACAAAACCTCCCCAAATTAAGGATAAGTCCGTTCGGACTGTTTTACAAAATCACCCTATAAATACAAGGGTTGTCAAAACATTTGAAAAGAGAAAAAATATTAATCATTTTCACCCAAAGCCCACGACATAAACCTTTCCACCCTCTCCCGAGCCCTATTTTATCTCGATTTGCTTGAAAACCTCATCTTTCAATCTAACACGAACCAAACAAACTCGAAACACCCTTCCAAACACTAAACCGTATCCCGTATACGTCAATAGAGCCAAAAAAGTCAACTCCTAGCCATAAGTAACACTCTCTCTCCCTAAACACTTGTTTCGTCTCAGTTTACGTGTAAATCGCTACAACTGCTTCGGTCGAGAATCATTGAAATGTAGACATCATACCATCTACGGGGTCTGTTGGGTATGCATATTTTAACCCTCCTATTTTGTATTTGATATGATTGATACTATGACCTCCTGTCTATTTTAAGGACTTTAGGACCCTATGTAATGAAGCTTAGACTTCAATTTTTTAGCTAAGTCCATTTTATAGAATAGGTTAAATTTAGGCTTGAAGATTGGCACAAGACTAATTGGATCTGAGGATTGCAGTTCAAGTGTTTCAGAACCGCTTCATAGAACCGCTTGGCAGAACCGCTCCTAGCTAACTTCCTTGTGAACTCCTTAGTTTGAAACCACTTGAACTCCAATGTGCAAACCGCACATATGGAAATCCTCCCATGGTGAACCGCTTGAACTAAGAACCACTTTGCACCAGAACCGCCCCAATGATTGAAGACTTGAAGTGAACCTCATTGACCGTTGGAATCCACGTCAGCAATATCAAATGTCAACCACCATATCTTGTCACGTGACTAATTTTCAGACAAGATCTGCAAGGATCTTGAAAAGGTGACAGATGTCCAAACCTCATTGCTTGCAGCTGGAGCCTGATCAGCTTTTCCTGTAACAACAGTTCCAAAGGACAAAAGTGGTTGCTGTGGACCAATGGGAAAGCATCAAGTACTGTCCTTACAACAGCTATGTCCAACGGCTATATCTTGGATGCTTGGGTATAAATAATCCCAATCTTCACCATTTGAAGATTGCTTGAGAAATTGATTTGTTGTGTTCATAAGAAGCTGAAGCTCTGCCCAGAAATTCATAAGTCCTTTGAATCTTCATCTTCATACTTCAAGAAATTTATCCCAGCCCAGAAATCAAGCCTTAACACATCAAGAATCATTGTGCTCTACATCTCAAAGATTTAAAGAGCCTTGATCTTGTTCTCACACACACACCTCACTTGTTTAATCACATAGATTAATCATTAGAGATACACTGGTTATAGTCTTAGGATTTGTTCTTCATAGAAAAGATTTTAGATCTGAGTATTACTTTTTGAACTTTGTAATCTCTCATACTCAATATAAAATCTCTCTTAGAAATCCAAGACTAACCATCTTGGTAGTGGACGTAGATCGTTTATCGATTGAACCACTCCAAATATTGTGTTTTTACTTTCTGCAATTATATTTCTTATGCTTAGTGATTATCTACATTTCTCTCTGTTTGATCTTTATTTAGATATACATTATTGTGAAATTGTGTTTGGAGTTAACATTGTCAAACCTCACTTTCAGTTTTACAACTGCTCAAAAAATTGCACTAAAACCGCTTATCAAAACCGCCCCTCAAAACCGCATGTATCTTCAAATAATCTGATGTGCATTTTACAACTCTACTTGTAGTTTCTTACACACTGCAAGAGGTTTTGTAAGCGTAGAAGTTTAGTTTTAAATCAAGGGCGAAAAATTTGAAACAGCTATTCACCCCCCCTCTAGCTGTATTTTCACCCTTGTTGCCACCTTTGGGACCAACAAGTGGTATCAGAGCAAACACATTTTAAAACCACTATTTTTCAAGCTTAACAGCTTGTGTGCCGATTCAATATGGCAAACACAAAGACAATGACTACTGTTAACTATTCACACATTCCAATCTTGGACGAAGACCATTTCGATATCTGGAAGTGCAGAATGCTCATTCATTTGGAAACAATTGATGAGATGCTGGTGGAGTGCGTAATCAATGGCTCATTTGTTCCCATGAAGGCCAACACTGATGCAACCACCAATATAGAAACTCCAGAGGTCAAAAAGACTAAAGATGAGTGGTCGGATGAAGAGAAAAGATTAGCTGCCTTGGACAACAAGGCAAGGCAGATCATTTCAGGAACCCTTCCAGTTTTAACTCTTCAGAAGGTGATGTACCTCAAAACTGCAAAGCAGATGTGGGATGCCATAGAGAGCTACCTCGAAGGTGATGACGAATGCAAGGAAAGCAAATTATATGCTGTTGAAAGATCCTACAACAACTTCAACAGAAAATCCAACGAAACCTTGCATCAAACCTATGACCGCTATGTTGAGGTAGTTAATGCTTGTAGATCTCTTGGCAAAACTATAACCGATAAGGAAATCAATATGACTTTCCTATCTGCTTTAGGTTCTAGATGGGTTAATAAGGCTACCTCTCTAGAAGACTCCAAAGTTTTGGGTACTTGGTCGTTAAGTAACTTGTACGCCAATCTTAGAGTCTATAAACTTAAATTAAATCATATTGAAGAGATTGAAGGGAAAACCAAATCACTTTCCATGTCAGTAGTGGAACAAGAGGAGAAACCATCTACATCCAATCAAACCGCAGATCCTTCCATATCAACCTCATCACTCATCGAGATGGATAATGATGATTTTGCCATGTTTGTGAAAAGATTTCAAAAATTTAGAAAATCCTCAAAACCTTTCACAAAATCATTTTCAAAAGGCAATCCTCCTGCAACGTTTTCTAAGGCTAGAGATACAAAGAAAAAGAGTGATCTAGTTTGCTACAACTGTAGGAAACCTGGTCACTTTGCATCTGAGTGTTCACAGCCCAAATATGAATACATGAAAAAGAAAACCTCTCCTGCAAAATTTTCTCATCGCAAGGGAATGGTTGCTGAGGAGGAAGAGAATTCTAAGAAATTGGCAACTTGGATTGAAACGGATTCTGATGATGGAAGTGATGATGAAACCGAAGAGGTTAATCTCTGCTTAATTGCAGATGCTTCCGATGAGTCAGATTCTGAGTCAATCGAGTTGCAAGATATGGAAGAAGAAGAGGTTTCTGTAAAACTTCCAAATTTTAAGTTGGATGAAAATATCAAACTTACTCCTAGCATTAAGATAGGAAATTGCTCATATCCACGTCCCATTTTTCCTCCTGTAAAATGCTCCACCTTCAAAAGTAATTCCAAAGAAGAAAATTTTGAAAAAGGTGGTGGAAGAAGTTTCTCCCTCGGAACACGAAAGGATGTTTAAGGAAGATGAAGTGATGATCCACAAATTCTCTAATCTTAAGAAAGCCTTAAGCTTAGCTAATGATGAGATTTCTCAGTACAAGACGGAGAAAACTGTGATGAGGTCTGAAATTTCAAATCTTAAGGACCAAATCAAAAGAATGACTCCTCTTGCTGATCAAAACCGCATCCTTGAAACTAAGGTTGCTGCACTTCAACTCCGTAATGATGACCTAGTTGCCCAGAAACTCGATCTCCAAAAGATCATTGATGGGTGGACAAAGTCAAAAGTCACCATGGATCAAATCATAGATACCCAAATTCCCTGTGGAATTAAGGATGGTCTGGGATTTGGATCTGGTGAAGAGGAGAAGTGTGCATCCTGCTATGAAAAGGATGAGGAAATTTTAAAACTAACTAAACAAATTCCTAAGGGGAAGCATGCAAACTCTAAGGGTAAAGGACAACAAATTAATTATGTCTACCCAAAGGGGAAGCAATATGGGAAGAACTCTCAAATGAAGCCAAAGGATTCTGAGAGTGTAGCTTCAGAGGAAATGGCATATGGAGTTGGCCGCATCCCTAAAACAGCTTCTGGTGGAACTAGAGATTCTGGCAACTGAAAGTCTGACCGCGCCAGTTCTTCGACCGCTCCTCCTGCCTTCAAAAGTAGGAATAGCGTTCCCAGAAAATACGTGGTCAAACTAAAGCCAGTTCCCTTTATTAAGCCTGAAACCGCGCCTCCCAAACCGCATGCAACTCCTAAGAAGAGTAAGGAGTTAGTAAAACATCATGATGCTTGTAGCTTTTATAAATGTTGTGTTTGTGATGGTTTAGGTCACAAGGCTGCAGAATGCCTTTTGAGGTTCACATCCAATGCCAGGAAGAGTAAACCTCCTTCTATCAAATAGGTGTGGGTCGTGAAGGGTTGCTAACTTCAGGACCCGAGGAATAAAGGGGGACCTCGTTCTTAATGTTTACATTTCAGGTCCTCTGCTTAATGGTTGGTCACTCCAAGGAAAATGAATGGTATCTTGACAGTGGCTGCTCAAGACATATGACTGGAGATAGATCATTACTAGAAGATGTCATTGAAGCAAGTGGTCCGTCTGTAACCTTTGGTGACAACAACAAAGGCAAGACCATTGGATATGGTGTTATAAGGAGAGGAAACCTAACCATTGAAAAGGTTTCTCTCGTTGAAGGACTCAAGCACAACTTCCTTTCAATTTCTCAATTCTGCGACAAAGGAATGCTTTGCAACTTCACGTCATCAAACTGCTTTATCAAAGATAGCATTTCCGGAGTCACCCTACTCACAGGGATTCGTAAGAGTAATATTTACATTATTGATCTAAATTCTGCATGTAGTATTACTAATCACTATTTTGTAGCTAAAAATGTGAGAGAAAATAGTTGGCTATGGTACAAGTGGTTGAGCCACTTGAACTTCAAGTATCTTGCAAAGATTGGTAGGGAAAACCTCGTTCGTGGTTTACCAAAAGTGGCTGACCACCATCCTGAGAAGTGTAGTGCATGCCAGGTTGGTAAGAAATCCGCGTCGTCTTTCACCAGCAAGACCGCTCTGTCAACTTCAAGATGCTTACAATTGCTTCACATTAGACGTGTCCAAAATCTAACCGAAATCGGCTAACCGGAGGTTAATAACCGTAACCGTAACCGGCTATAACCGTCAACCGTCTTAACTGTAACCGCCTTAACCGAAACCGGCGGTTACACGGTTCGGTTAAGGTTAAGGTTTTCAAAAACCGGCAACCGGCGGTTATTTAACCGGTTATAACCGTTTAACTAACCGTAGGTTATAACCGCCTAACTAACCGCCTAACCGTGACATTTTGAAATTTGAAATTCAAATTTCAAATTTTGAATTAATCCCCCCACAACGGCTCTTGGCTCAACGGTCCCTTCCCCCCAAACGGCTACTTTGACCGCCCACCCCACATCCCCAGGCCAGGCCCACCCCAGCCCACTCCAGTCCACTCCCTGTCTGTCCCTCCCAGTCAGACCAGTTCCCCTTTTCCCAATTCCTTCTTCCTAGAATCCTTCCAGTTCCAGCGCCCAGCCTTCAATTAAATTAAAAAAAAATTCTTTTAAAAAACAAACACCCTACATATAAATATTACCTCCCTCCCTCCTACCATTTCATTTTCAATTTCACCTTACATCTCTACTTCTACTCTCTCTCTCTCTCTCTCTCTACTCTCAAATATCCTAAGCCTCTCTTACTCTCATTATATTCAATTTTCAGTTTCAGTTAGTTTCCTAACAATTTCCAGTTAGTTTTTTAACGAATTTTTTTTTTGTATTTCGAGAATTCCAGTCAGTTTTTAGGAATTTCAGTTAGGTTTTTAGAGTTTTCAGTTAGTTTTTTTAACATTTTCAGTTAGTTTTTAGGAATTCCAGTTAGTTTTTTAGAGTTTTCAGTTAGTTTTTAACGTTTTCAGTTATTTTTTTAGAGTTTTCAGTCAGTTTTTTAGAGTTTTCAGTTAGTATTTCAGTTTCAGTTAGTTTTTTAGAGTTTTCAGTTAGTTTTTTAGAGTTTTCAGTTAGATTTTCAGAATTTCAGTTAGTTTTTTAGAGATTTCAGTTAGTTTTTTTGAGGTTTCATTTAGTTTTTCAGATTTCAGTTAGTTTTTTAAATTCCAGTCAGTTTTTTTAAAGATTTCCAGTCAGTTTTTAAAGATTTTCAGTTAGTTTTTTAACAAAAGTTAGCTTTTTTTCGAATTCAAGTCAGTTTTCTAACGAAAATGTCTTTTTCTCGAAAAGGCAAGGAACACCAAGGTTCTACCACCCATCATAACGTAGAAGAATCCGAATTTTTTGAGGAACCATTTACACAAAATGAGCAAGATCAAGATGTGGATGAAAATGTTGTTGAAAGTGGTAGAAGGGGGGGTAGGGCCAGCCGAGGCCGAGGCCGAGCTCGAGGTGGTCGTGCTCGGGGACAAGAACAAGAAGAACAACCGCCAATGCCACGTTCACGGGCCCCTAAGTCTGACACTTTTACAATACATTTTCGAAAAGAGCAATTTGATCCCGATGACGACCGCTATTATCGAGCTATTTGCAACTATTGTCCAAAATCCTACCCATTTACGAAGGGTGGAGGGCATGGGTCACTTAACGCCCACACACGCACAGTACATCCGGATAAACTTGGCATTTCGAGTGATCAAACTCAATTAGCTCCAACCACCACCCAAGGTTCGTCTTTCGTCCTATTTAAATTTAATAAGGTCATTTATAGGCAAGAATTGGCCAAATTTGTATGTGTTAAAGGACTTGCTTTTAACTTTGCGAATGATGACTTTTAAGAAAGATTTATAAGACTTTCTTTAAATCCCGCCGCCGCAAGAGTACCACGTTCGACTCTCGTACGTGATATTCATAAGGTGGTGTTAACATATCAAAAAACTTTAATTGAGGTTTTATCAAATTTACCAAACAAAGTTTCAATTTGTTCCGATGGTTGGAGTGATCATTGGCAAAGAAATAGTTATTTAGGTGTTACTTGCCATTGGATAGATAATTCTTGGACTCTCCAAAAAAGATTAATTGCATATGAAAATTTTGATCCCCCCCATACCGCCGAAGCAATTTGTTCAAAGTTACGTGGAATTTTTTTAAAATATAAGATTACGAATAAAATATTTACTATTTCTTTTGATAATGCTAGTGCTAATACCGCTAGTTTACCGGATTTGATTAGAGTTTGTCAACCGTCATTTGGCGGTAAGTTTTTTCATATTAGATGTTTATGCCATATTATTAATTTATGTGTTAAAGATGGTTTGCATGCATTAGAACAACAATTTTCCCCAATTAGAGGGGCCCTTGAATATATTTCTAGAAGAAATAGTGTTACAAAAAAATGGATTAAGTTTTTAAGAAATCAAAATCTTGGAGACAAATATTTTAGTTCCGATGTTCCAACTAGGTGGAATTCCACCTATAAAATGTTAAAAGATGGTTTTGAGTATAAAGAGCTTCTTATGGATTTTTTTGCTACACTTGGTAATAATCAACCTTTATTTGCTTATCAATGGAATACATGCACTAATTTGTGTAAATTGCTAAAGATTTTTAACACCGCTACTTTGGCATTATCGGGAGTTTATTATTCAACTTCCATTTTGGTTCTTAAGCATTGTGTTGCAATTGTTAGTAGTTTTAATAATTTAAAAGATTGCTATGTTTTAGGGGATTGCATTTTTTCCATGAGACAAAAGTGGATAAAATATTTTAACGAAATTCCGTCTTTATTTTTGATTGCAAAAGTATTAGATCCCCGTGTTAAATTAGATGAGTTGGCTACTATTTTAGCTTTTTATTATACTAATTTATACCCCGATGGTAGAGGTGATCATGATTCTCCGTCGAATATTGTTGAAAGTACAAAAAATGATTTGGTGTCTTTTTATAATGAATATAATGCAATTCATGGAAATCCTTCTCAAAATGTTGACTCTACTTCTTCTCAAGATGTTGGTGGTGATTTACTTGAGGCGGATCCGTATCATTTTTTTGCTAATTTGTATAGCAAAAAGAAACGTCCTCGAGTAGGGACTAGTTCTTCTTCCTTTAGCATTCCCTTGGAGTTAGACACATATTTCAACACTACTTTTGAATGGGATCAAAGTAGTGATAATCCAAATGATTTTGATGTTTTAAAGTGATGGTCAAGAAGGAACGAGAGTTATCATATACTCTCTATAAATGCAAAAGAAGTCTTAACTTCTCCCGCGTCAACGGTGGCGGTCGAATCCGCATTTAGCATTGGAGAAAATGTTTTGGATGAAAGACGTTCCCAACTAGCGGTTGAAAACTTGGAAAATCAACTATTACTTGGAGATTGGGTTAGATCGGAAAAGAGAGAACAAGATATGCCTTATGAAGAGGATACACTTGACCCAAAATATCAATACGATGTGGATGACTCTACGGGAAGTGATTAGTGAGGATTAGATTAGTTTTTAATTTTTATTTATTAGATTAGGTTTATTTTTATTGAATTGTAATAGATTAGTTTTTAATTTTTATTTATTAGATTAGGTTTATTTTTATTGAATTGTAATAGTTAGGTTGAGGTAAAGGCTCCTAAATGTCCCCCCTTAATTATAAAAGGGTAAGGTTGGTTGTCCCCCTCATTGTAATTTTATTTAATTAATAAAATTTAAGGGTACCGTCCCTTTTTCTTTTATATACTTTCGTTTATTTTTAAAAAAGTGAAGTTTTATTTCTTTCAAAATTCACAACTTTTTTTATATATCTTTTTGTAAAAAATGTATATAGCAAACAAAAGTCTAAAATGGTCTTCTTTATCCAAAAAAAAAAATAAAAAGTTAACTTTTTTATAGAACTAGTTAAAAATCTGTTAAAAAGTTAACTATTTTCTTCAAAAAAAATGTTAAAAACTGTTTTTTAAAAGAAATATTTCTCAAATAGCTTTGCTTAACCAAAAAAAAAACTGTTAAAAAAATCTGTTAAACACATTTTCCGTTAAAATTTCATTTATTTAAAAATTCTTAACTTTTTTTTATAACTTTTTCAAAAAAAAAATATTAATAAGTAACATCTCAAATAGTATTCTTTATTCAAAAAAAAAAAAAAAAGGGGTTATACAGTACAAAAGTTAACCAAAACAGTTAACTATTTCGTTAAAAAAGGACCAAACTGAAAAAAAAGTCACATTTTTAACCGTGTAACCGTGTATAACCGTGTAACCGTGTATAACCGTTAACCTTATAACCGTAACCGTTAGTACACGGTTAACGGTTAGGTTACGGTTTGGACTTAACGAAATTTTTAACTGCCGGTTATAACCGTTAACCGGCGGTTATAACCGTATGACCACATCTACTTCACATAGATCTGTTTGGACCCGTAAGCACTACCAGCATTGGAGGAAGTAGATATACTTTAGTGGTGGTGGATGATTATTCAAGATATACGTGGGTTGAGATGATGATTTCCAAAGATGATTGCTATGAGATTCTCACCGCACTTTTTAGACGGCTCCAAACTCAAAAAGAAGACGACATCGTTAGTGTTCGATCAGATAATGGAACAGAATTTAAGAACAACGGTGTTGCTCAGTATTGTGATGACCATGTGATTGATCACAATTTCTCAACTACTGGTGTTCCAAAACAAAATGGGGTTGTGGAAAGGAAGAACAGGACGTTGATTGAGGCTGGAAAGACAATGATTTATGAAGCCAAGCTGCCTCAGTATTTCTGGGCTAAAGCAATCAACACAGCATGCTTCACTCAGAACTGCTCCCTCATCAACAAAACCTATAACAAGACTCCCTATGAGCTTTGGTGAGGAAGAACCCCCAACATTGCATTCTTAAAGATCTTTGGCTGCAAATGATTTATCCTTTACAACGGAAGAGAAAATAGAGGTAAATTCGGAGCCATGGCCGACGAAGGTATTTTTGTTGGGTATGCCAAACATTCAAAAGCTTTTCGTGTTTTCAATAAAACTAGTTTAAAAATAGTTGAGTTTGTCCATGTTACATTCGATGAGCATTCTCTCCTTGAGCCACATTTTGCACCAAATGTTGCTGATGATTTTGTTGAGCATAATGAAACAGGTGAACCCTCTCAAACCTCACCTGAACCTCAACCACAAAATCCAGCATCCTCAACTGAAATTCCCTCAAACCGCACGTCTGAAACCGCACCTGAAATTCCCATTCCAGATGCAACTCAAAGGGAAGAAGAAGTTGAGAATTCCCCCATCCAGCTTATAGAACCTCTTCGTCAACTTACCTTTCATGACTTCACTGAAGGATCTAATGACGCTCCAATTGAAGATCTTCAGCAAACCTCAGTCCAACCAGACTTACCCCCGGAGGTTCGTGAAGTCAGCAGTCACCCTCTCTCTAATGTGATAGGTGATCTGTTTTTCGGTGTTCAAACAAGGAGATCGAACTATGATGAGCATACTTCCTTATTATCTCAAGTTGAACCCAAGAAGATTGATGAAGCACTCCAAGATTCCAGTTGGGTCGTTGCTATGCAAGAAGAACTCAACCAGTTTGAAAGATGCAGGGTCTGGACATTGGTGCCTAGACCTCAGGATCAAGGAGTGATAGGAACTAAGTGGGTGTTTAGGAATAAGATGGACGAGAATGGAAGCATCACTAGGAATAAAGCAAGGTTGGTTGCACAAGGATATAGGCAAGAAGAAGGTATTGATTATGATGAAACTTTTGCTCCAGTTGTAAGATTGGAGGCTATCAGAATCTTCTTAGCCTACGCCTCTTTCAAGCATTTCAAGTTATACCAAATGGATGTGAAGAGTGCTTTCCTCAACGGTGAATTGCAAGAGACCGTGTATGTTGCCCAACCGCCTGGATTTGAAGACTCCAAATTTCCCAATCATGTCTACAAACTCCAGAACACTTTGTATGGATTTAAGCAAGCTCCAAGGGCATGATATGAGACTCTTTCAAAAATTTTACTAGAAAAAGGATTTAAACGCGGTAAAATCGATACAACTCTTTTTATTGCCAAATATAATGAGCATACTTTACTTGTTCAAATATATGTCGATGATATTATTTTTGGTTCTACTAATGAGTTACTTTGTAAGCGTCTCGAAAAGCTAATGAAAAGCAAGTTTGAGATGAGCATGATGGGAGAATTAACATTCTTCCTCGGGCTTCAAATCAAGCAATGCGAAGAAGGTATTTTCCTCAGCCAAGCTAAATACATCAAGGAGTTGATAAAGAAGTTTGGATTAGAAAATGCTGAAGCATATGATACTCCAATGGCCACCGGCAATAAGCTAGATAAAGATCTCAAAGGTAAGAAGGTTGATCAAACTTTGTATCGAGGTATGATCGGCTCATTACATAATTGCTAGTAGGCCCGATATCATGTTTAGTGCCTGTGTATGTGCTCGCAACCAAGCAGATCCAAGGGAAGCACATCTAATTGCTGTCAAGCGTATAATCCGCTATTTATCTGGAACCACTAACCTTGTACTTTGGTATTCCAAAGATTCGAACTTCGATCTTGTAGGTTATTCAGATGCAGATTATGCAGCTTGCACTATTGACAGGAAAAGCACTAGTGGGACTTGTCATTTCCTCGGGAATAGACTAGTTACTTGGGCCAGCAAGAAGCAAGCTTCAGTTTCAGTGTCAACCACAGAGGCTGAGTATATTGCTGCTGGTAGTTGTTGCTGTCAAATCATTTGGATGAAGCAGCAGTTGGTGGACTATGGAATCCCTGAAGGAAATTGCCCTATCATGTGTGACAACACTTCAACAATTTCAGTCTCCAACAACCCTATCATGCATTCCAAGACCAAGCATATTGATATCAAGTATCATTTCCTCAAAGACCATGTGGAGAAGAGGAATATCCATTTAGAGTATGTGGGGACAGACAAACAGATTGCTGATATCCTCACCAAGGCTCTTGACTCTAAGAGATTTTCTTTTCTCAGAGGAAAAATGGGTATGCTTGAACTTAAATAAATTCCATACTCTTTATTGGCTAACTTGTTTGTTGAGTTTAGGTTGAAATTTTTATTGAGGATTCAGACCGCCTCTGTTGAAACCGCTTGTACCAAAACCGCAAGCAGTCAAACCGCCTGCATCTAACCGCCAGTGCCAAACCGCTGAGATGCAGTCTGACCGCTTGATCAAAACCGTGTTTCAACAAGAGTAAATTCTGTCTATTTATGTCTTATCCTTTAAAAAAAAAAACTGTTCAAATTCTTTTTATTTATTTTTTAGTCCTTATTTTGACATAAGGGTATTTTTGCTAATGTTTTCCCTCGTTTATTTCAAAATTAAGAGCATTTAATGCTAAGGGAACATGAGCATTAAAAACTCTCATGTCAGCCGTCATTGAGAGAGGTGCAGGATGCAACAATTGGTATATTTCAATCATTCCTTTCTGAACCAACTGCCTGCCCCCTTCACCCTATATATACCTTGTTTGGTGAAAACCTAAAACCTTTTACCTGTCATCTCTGCACTTGTACTTTCTACCAAACCTTTCTCTCTCTACACTTCTCTCTAATAAAACTCCATTTTTAAAAACCTTTTAACTACAAATGGCTACAACTTCAAAAAGGCAAAGAGCTTCCACTGTTGCTAGGGCTCCCAAGAAACCAATTTTGGATATGGTAACAAATCTTCTAACCTTTAATCTTTATAATTTTTAAGAATCTGCCATGGTTAAACACTTAGTCTGTTCGTATGCCCTGCTTGTAATTTTTGATGATTTTGCTCTTGTTTCTTGATCATTTTCCTTGAAATTTTTTAGGTTTTACTCGGAATCTTGTTTAGATTCAGTTTCTATAACTTATTTCATGATCAATGGCCTCTTTGAACACTGATTTTGGTTTATTAAATTTTCGAATGTTAAAAACCCATTTAAGTGTTCCTCATTTTTCTTGATGATTCTTGGTAAAGGTTGAAATTTTAATAATTTATTATTGTTCCCCTTCCCAATGTGATCATTTTGACATGCTATTTGTTCATTTTGGTTAAGTTTTAAAAATCTCTGTTCTTGGTGTTCTTGAACTGTTCTTCGTATTCTTCATGAAGTTCATGTGTTTTTCTTGAAAAATCATATGTTTTGGATGCCTTGAATCTAAATAGTGTTTTTCATCACTTAGAAAAATTATCAACTTTTTCATAATTTTTGGATTTTTCTTGGTTTGAAACCGCTTAGATCTAAACAGCCTATGTATTTTTGTTTCAAACAGCTTCTTCCTTTCAAAGCTAAACCGCATGCTGAACCGCTTGTTTAAATCATTTGAAACCGCATGATGTTTTAAATTCCTTCCTTCATTCCTTTTGAGATTTTACTAAGTATATAGGCTGGAAACCAAGAACTTCCTCTCTAAGCACCGCTTGCAGTGTGGGATGAATTTGGATTACAATGCCACGTACTTAAGTAATCTTATTCTCAAATCCTCATTATCTCTGTGTATTCATAGTTCACTTGGGGTTTGAAAATTTTCAAACCGCACCATTGCTTAACCGCTTGGTGATCAAACCGCTTGTGAACTGTGAATACAAAAATGGATCTAACTCTAAAAATTTTACTTTGTAGGATCCATCTACCTTCCTACCTGGATGGGAAGTAAATGAGGTTGAGCTCTAGACAGATGCTCTTGGAAGGGAGCTGCTTAGGAAGTTGAGAGTTTCAGGCATCCTGCCCCTCTTCACCAAGAAGCAAGACTTTATTGTGCTATCTTTTGTTGATCAATTTTATTCTACTGCAAAGCGTAGTAGCAGGATTCTAGAAGAAGGACAAAGAGTTTCTTGCATCACTGCTGTGATTGAAGGCCTAAAGCTCTCCATTGACTACATCGATATCAGAAGGCTTTTCAAATTTGTGGTTGGTGGAGCTCCTTTAGAAGTTGATCAAGTAATCCAAAACAATGCAGCTTTAGCAACCGCCAAGGTAGATACCATGGCTAGGAGATATAAGAAGATTCCTAGAAAGGGTTTTGGTGAGCTGATGAGCCACATAGGACATCTAGTTGGGAGATCTGTTTGTGGAAAGATAGGGAACCACAACAACTTTACATCCCAACAATGGATGTATTGTGCTGCTATATTTATGGAGATCAAGCTGCATTGGCCAAAAATCCTCTTCCAAGAAATTCGTGATAGTGTTGAGACCTTTCAGTCCAAGGTTAAGGGAGAAGATCAGAGGTGGAGACCATTTTGCAGGATTCTAACCGCTCTGTTGATGGATTTTGAGCATCTGGATGAGATTGTCAACAAGAATCCAGAATTAATGGTGGACTGCACTGATGATTCACTAGGACTACTTGCATGCCATTCCTTCAGGTATGCTAATGGGGATGCATTATACAAGTCCTTGTATGATGCAGATACTTACCCTAAGAAGGAACCATATGAGTTGAGGGACCCCACAACCGCTCCAAAAGCTAAAGGAGCCAAGCGGTCCAGAAAGCCTCAAGCTAGAGCTGAACCGCCCCCCAAAAAGACCAAGACCGCTCCTGCATCACAACCGCGTGCATCTGATGGAGCTGGTACTAGCAAGGCCAAGAAGCAGTCTGAACCAATGCACTTGGTGGATGAAGAGGATGATGAAAAAGAAGATCCAAGTATTCCTAACTTGGTGGCTAGAGCCAAAAAGGCTAGGGATGAGATGGCTGGGTTGACTCTTGAAAAACAGATGAAAGTTCTTCAGGATAAAATTGACAGATTAGCCAAGGAGCTAGAAGAAAGGAGAAATGCCAAGGGTAAAACTCCTATGGATGAAACCGCTTCACAACCCAAACCGCAACCTGAAACCCAACCGCCCTCACTCTCATACAACCCCTGACCAATCACCTGTCCAATCCCCTAACAAATCCCCTTCCAAATAACCTTCCAATTCTCCTTCCAAATCTAAATCCAAATCCATAACTCCTTCCCCTATCAAAACCGCACCAACTCAGGGGGAGAAACCTCAGAAGAGAAGGAAGATGATGGCCAAAAAGAAATCCAAAAAGGGCAAACCTATTTAACCCTCACCTTCTCCTTTACCTCCCAGAAATTCCCCTCCTCTAACTCCTCAAAATTCTCCTCCACCATCACCTCAAAACTCCCCTTCACCTTCCCCCAGAAAATCCCTTTCCCCATTATCTTCTCAATCCCCATATAACTCACCCCAACATTCCCATTCCATAAACTCACAACACTCCAACCAAACCCCTACTCAATCACATGCCTATCAACCATGGCAATCCAAGCCCTCTGCTGGACATGCCACATCCAAATCCATTAGAGAAGATCCAACACATACCAATTCAACTAACTAAAGCCGCTCCCATTCACCTACACCTAACCGCTCCAAATCAAACTCCCCTTCAAAATCACCAACTCCACACAACTCACCCAGCAGACACAAATCCCCTCCTCCAAATATCCCTCCCCAAACCCAAACCGCGCCTGAAACCACTCAATTCCAAACACCTCCTACCTTCACAACCGCTTCAACATCAACCGCTCCTCCCACTGAATGCTCCCAAATATCCAAACCCTCAACCTTATACAAGGCCAATTGGTTATCAACCAAGGCCATGTCATCTCTCTGACCGCCTCAAATGCCTCCCTCATTGAATCCAACCGCACCCTCCAGGACAAGGTAGAATCTCATTCTCTTGAGATGGCAGCTATTATGTCTTCTTTGCTTGATGCCATTAAGGGGGAGAGATCTACAGCAATTCCAACCGCTCCATCCTCTTCAACCGCTCCAGATGATCAAATCGCCTCATTTATCAGATCTGCTGTTGAAGAAGGAATGTCCAAAGCCCTGGGAGATAAGGCATCCATGGCTGAGCTAGATAAAACCCTAGATAAACTTGGAGTTAAATCTGCAATTCCTTAGAGAAGGATCTTGGGGAGCTAGGTAAGAAATTTCTCAGTTTCCTTGACTCCAGACCGCAGCAGGCTCAAATTGTCCAAACAGCTTTGGATTCTATGTGTGAAGAAGTCTTGGAACAAATTGATGTATTCAAGGTGGACTCTAAAGTTTATCTGGATTGTGTTGGAGATGCTTTCATGGCCAAGTTGAAGGAAATACAAGAAGAATTTACTAACGCCTTGACAACTTGAAGACTGGATTCAACTCCAAAGTCGAAGCTGAAATCCACAACTTAAAATCCTCTCTGAAAGTTACTATTGACCTTGAGCCAATGGAAAAAGCCATCCAAGTTCAAACCGCTGCTGTACAGGAGGAAATACATACTATTTTCAACTCTCTATACTCTTCCCTCCATGATCAGCTGGATACTATCAGAGATAATCTAGTGGAGAATACCAAAGCGGTTGCTGCAAATGCTTTATCCTCTACAACGGAAGAGAAAATAGAGGTAAATTCGGAGCTAAGGCCGACGAAGGTATTTTTGTTGGGTATGCCAAACATTCAAAAGCTTTTTGTGTTTTCAATAAAACTAGTTTAAAAATAGTTGAGTGTGTCCATGTTACATTCGATGAGCATTCTCTCCTTGAGCCACATTTGGTTCCAAATGTTGCTGATGATTTTGTTGAGCATAATGAAATAGGTGAACCCTCTCAAACCGCACCTGAACCTCAACCGCAAAATCCAGTATCCTCAACTAAAATTCCCTCAAATCGCACGTCTGAAACCGCACCTGAAATTCCCATTCCAGATGCAACTCAAAGGGAAGAAGAAGTTGAAAATTCCCCCATCCAGCTTATAGAACCTCTTCGTCAACTTACCTTTCATGACTTTGCTGAAGGATCTAATGACGTTCCAATTGATGATCTTCAGCAAACCTCAGTCCAACCAGACTTACCCCCGGAGGTTCGTGAAGTCAGCAGTCACCCTCTCTCTAATGTGATAGGTGATCTGTTTTTCGGTGTTCAAACAAGGAGATCGAACTAAGATGAGCATACTTCCTTATTATCTCAAGTTGAACCCAAGAAGATTGATGAAGCACTCCAAGATTCCAGTTGGGTCGTTGCTATGCAAGAAGAACTCAACCAGTTTGAAAGATGCAGGGTCTGGACATTGGTGCCTAGACCTCAGGATCAAGGATTGATAGGAACTAAGTGGGTGTTTAGGAATAAGATGGACGAGAATGGAAGCATCACTAGGAATAAAGCAAGGTTAGTTGCACAAGGATATAGGCAAGAAGAAGGTATTGATTATGATGAAACTTTTGCTCCAGTTGTAAGATTGGAGGCTATCAGAATCTTCTTAGCCTATGCCTCTTTCAAGCATTTCAAGTTATACCAAATGGATGTGAAGAGTGCTTTCCTCAACGGTGAATTGCAAGAGACCGTGTATGTTGCCCAACCGCATGGATTTGAAGACTCCAAATTTCACAATCATGTCTACAAACTCCAGAACGCTTTGTATGGACTTAAGCAAGCTCCAAGGGCATGGTATGAGACTCTTTCAAAATTTTTACTAGAAAAAGGATTTAAACGCGGTAAAATCGATACAACTCTTTTTATTGCCAAATATAATGAGCATACTTTACTTGTTCAAATATATGTCAATGATATTATTTTTGGTTCTACTAATGAGTTACTTTGTAAGCGTTTCGAAAGCTAATGAAAAGCAAGTTTGAGATGAGCATGATGGGAGAATTAACATTCTTCCTCGGGCTTCAAATCAAGCAATGGGAAGAAGGTATTTTCCTCAGCCAAGCCAAATACACCAAGGAGTTGATAAAGAAGTTTGGATTAGAAAATGCTAAAGCATATGATACTCCAATGGCCACCGGCAATAAGCTAGATAAAGATCTCAAAGGTAAGAAGGTTGATCAAACTTTGTATCGAGGTATGATCGGCTCATTACATAACTGCTAGTAGGCCCAATATCATGTTTAGTGTCTGTGTATGTGCTCGCTACCAAGCATATCCAAGGGAAGCACATCTAATTGCTGTCAAGCGTATAATCCGCTATTTATCTGGAACCACTAACCTTGTACTTTGGTATTCCAAAGATTCGAACTTCGATCTTGTAGGTTATTCAGATGCAGACATGCGGCTTGCACTATTGACAGGAAAAGCACTAGTTGGACTTGTCATTTCCTCGAGAATAGACTAGTTACTTGGGCCAGCAAGAAGCAAGCTTCAGTTTCAGTGTCAACCACAGAGGCTGAGTATATTGCTGCTGGTAGTTGTTGCTGTCAAATCCTTTGGATGAAGCAGCAGTTGGTGGACTATGGAATCCCTGAAGGAAATTGCCCTATCATGTGTGACAACACTTCAACAATTTCAGTCTCTAACAACCCTGTAAGCATTCCAAGACCAAGCACATTGATATCAAGTATCATTTCCTCAAAGACCATGTGGAGAAGAGGAATATCCATTTAGAGTATGTGGGGACAGACAACCAGATTGCTGATATCCTCACTAAGGCTCTTGACTCTAAGAGATTTTCTTTTCTCAGAGGAGAAATGGGTATGCTTGAACTTAAATAAATTTCATACTCTTCATTGGCTAACTTGTTTGTTGAGTTTAGGTTGAAACCGCCCGTTGAACCGCCTGTACCAAAACCGCAAGCAGTCAAACCGCCTGCATCTAACCGCCAGTGTCAAACCGCTGAGATGCAGTCTGACCGCTTGATCAAAACCGTGTTTCAACAAGAGTAAATTCTGTCTATTTATGTCTTATCCTTATTTAAAAAAAAAAACTGTTCAAATTCTTTTTATTTATTTTTTAGTCCTTATTTTGACATAAGGGTATTTTTGCAAATGTTTTCCCTCGTTTATTTCAAAATTAAGAGCATTTAATGCTAAGGGAACATGAGCATTAAAATTTCTCATGTCAGCCTTCATTGAGAGAGGTGCAGGATGCAACAATTGGTATATTTCAATCATTCCTTTCTGATCCAACTGCCTGCCCCCTTCACCCTATATATACCTTGTTTGGTGAAAACCTAAAACCTTTTACTTGTCATCTCTGCACTTGTACTTTCTACCAAACCTTTCTCTCTCTACACTTCTCTCTACAAAAACTCCATTTTTAAAAACCTTTTAACTACAAATGGCTACAACTTTAAAAAGGCAAAGAGCTTCCACTGTTGCTAGGGCTCCCAAGAAACCAATTTTGGATATGGTAACAAATCTTCTAACCTTTAATCTTTATAATTTTTAAGAATCTGCCATGGTTGTACACTTAGTCTGTTCGTATGCCCTGCTTGTAATTTTTGATGATTTTGCTCTTGTTTCTTGATCATTTTCCTTGAAATTTGTTAGGTTTTACTTGGAATCTTGTTTAGATTCAGTTTCTGTAACTTATTTCATGATCAATGGCCTCTTTGAACACTGATTTTGGTTTATTAAATTTTCGAATGTTAAAAACCCATTTCTGTGTTCCTCATTTTTCTTGATGATTCTTGGTAAAGGTTGAAATTTTAATGATATATTATTGTTCCCCTTCCCAATGTGATCATTTTGACATGCTATTTGTTCATTTTGGTTAAGTTTTAAAAATCTCTGTTCTTGGTGTTCTTGAACTGTTCTTCGTATTCTTCATGAAGTTCATGTGTTTTTCTTGAAAAATCATGTGTTTTGGATGCCTTGAATCTGAATAGTGTTTTTCATCACTTAGAAAAATTTTCAACTTTTTCATAATTTTTGGATTTTTCTTGGTTTGAAACCGCTTGGATCTAAACAGCCTATGTATTTTTGTTTCGAACAGCTTCTTCCTTTCAAAGCTAAACCGCATGCTGAACCGCTTGTTTAAATCATTTGAAACCGCATGATGTTTTAAATTCCTTCCTTCATTCCTTTTGAGATTTTACTAAGTATATAGGCTGGAAACCAAGAACTTCCTCTCTAAGCACCGCTTGCAGTGTGGGATGAATTTGGATTACAATGCCAGTACTTAAGTAATCTTATTCTCAAATCCTCATTATCTCTGTGTATTCATAGTTCACTTGGGGTTTAAAAATTTTCAAACCGCACCATTGCTTAACCGCTTGGTGATCAAACAGCTTGTGAACTGTGAATACAAAAATGGATCTAACTCTAAAAATTTTACTTTGTAGGATCCATCTACCTTCCTACCTGGATGGGAAGTAAATGAGGTTGAGCTCTAGACAGATGCTCTTCGAAGGGAGCTGCTTAGGAAGTTGAGAGTTTCAGGCATCCTGCCCCTCTTCACCAAGAAGCAAGACTTTATTGTGTTATCTTTTGTTGATCAATTTTATTCTACTGCAAAGCGTAGTTGCAGGATTCTAGAAGAAGGACAAAGAGTTTCCTACATCACTAATGTGATTGAAGGCCTAAAGCTCTCCATTGACTACATCGATATCAGAAGGCTTTTCAAATTTGTGGTTGGTGGAGCTCCTTTAGAAGTTGATCAAGTAATCCAAAGCAATGCAGCTTTAGCAATCGCCAAGGTAGATACCATGGCTAGGAGATATAAGAAGATTCCTAGAAAGGGTTTTGGTGAGCTGATGAGCCACATAGGACATCTAGTTGGGAGATCTGTTTGTGGAAAGACAGGGAACCACAACAACTTTACATCCCAACAATGGATGTATTGTGCTGCTATATTTATGGAGATCAAGCTGCATTGGCCAAAAATCCACTTCCAAGAAATTCGTGATAGTGTTGACACCTATCAGTCCAGGGTTAAGGGAGAAGATTAGAGGTGGAGACCATTTTGCAGGATTCTAACCGCTCTGTTGATGGATTTTGAGCATCTGGATTAGATTGTCAACAAGACTCCAGAATTAATGGTGGACCGCACTGATGATTCACTAGGACTACTTGCATGCCATTCCTTCAGGTATGCTAATGGGGATGCATTATACAAGTCCTTGTATGATGCAGATACTTACCCTAAGAAGGAACCATATGAGTTGAGGGACCCCATAACCGCTCCAAAAGCTAAAGGAGTCAAGCGGTCCAGAAAGCCTCAAGCTAGAGCTGAACCGCCCCCCAAAAAGACCAAGACCGCTCCTGCATCACAACCGCGTGCATCTGATGGAGTTGGTACTAGCAAGGCCAAGAAGCAGTCTGAACCAATGCACTTGGTGGATGAAGAGGATGAAGAAGAAGAAGATCCAAGTATTCCTAACTTGGTGGCTAGAGCCAAAAAGGCTAGGGATGAGATGGCTGGGTTGACTCTTGAAGAACAGATGAAGGTTCTTCAGGATAAAATTGACAGATTAGCCAAGGAGCTAGAGGAAAGGAGAAATGCCAAGGGTAAAACTCCTATGGATGAAA
The DNA here is from genome assembly GCA_022495995.1 of Adenophora triphylla var. japonica. Lineage (NCBI taxonomy): Eukaryota > Viridiplantae > Streptophyta > Magnoliopsida > Asterales > Campanulaceae > Adenophora > Adenophora triphylla. The sequence goes on from JAFEMH010001000.1 coordinate 184,746, forward strand.
CCGCTTCACAACCCAAACCGCAACCTGAAACCCAATTGCCCTCACTCTCATACAACCCCTGACCAATCACCTGTCCAATCCCCCAACAAATCCCCTTCCAAATAACCTTCCAATTCTCCTTCCAAATCCAAATCCAAATCCATAACTCCTTCCCCTATCAAAACCGCACCAACTCAGGGGGAGAAACCTCAGAAGAGAAGGAAGATGATGGCCAAAAAGAAATCCAAAAAGGGCAAACCAATTCAACCCTCACCTTCTCCTTCACCTCCCAGAAATTCCCCTCCTCCAACTCCTCAAAATTCTCCTCCACCATCACCTCAAAACTCCCCTTCACCTTCCCCCAAAAAATCAATTTCCCCCTTATTTTCTCAATCCCCATATAACTCACCCCAACATTCCCATTCCATAAACTCACAACACTCCAACCAAACCCCTACTCAATCACATGCCTATCAACCATGGCAATCCAAGCCCTCTGCTGGACATGCCACATCCAAATCCATTAGAGAAGATCCAACACCTACCAATTCCCCTAACCAAAGCCGCTCCCATTCACCTACACCTAACCGCTCCAAATCAAACTCCCCTTCAAAATCACCAACTCCACACAACTCACCCAGCAGACACAAATCCCCTCCTCCAAATATCCCTCCCCAAACCCAAACCGGGCCTGAAACCACTCAATTCCAAACACCTCCTACCTTCACAACTGCTTCAACATCAACCGCTCCTCCCACTGAATGCTCCCAAATACTCCAAACCCTTAACCTTATACAAGGCCAATTGGTTATCAACCAAGGCCATGTCATCTCTCTGATCGCCTCAAATGCCTCCCTCATTGAATCCAACCGCACCCTCCAGGACAAGGTAGAATCTCATTCTCTTGAGATGGCAGCTATTAAGTCTTCTTTGCTTGATGCCATTAAGGGGGAGAGATCTACAGCAATTCCAACCGCTCCATCCTCTTCAACCGCTCCAGATGATCAAACCGCCTCCTTTATCAGATCTGCTGTTGAAGAAGGAATGTCCAAAGCCCTGGGAGATAAGGCATCCGTGGCTGAGCTGGATAAAACCCTAGATAAACTTGGAGATAAAATCTGCAATTCCTTAGAGAAGGATCTTGGGGAGCTAGGTAAGAAATTTCTCAGTTTCCTTGACTCCAGACCGCAGCAGGCTCAAATTGTCCAAACAGCTTTGGATTCTATATGTGAAGAAGTCATGGAACAAATTGATGTATTCAAGGTGGACTCTAAAGTTAATCTGGATTGTGTTGGAGATGCTTCCATGGCCAAGTTGAAGGAAATACAAGAAGAATTTACTAACGCCTTGAAACCTTGAAGACTGGATTCAACTCCAAGGTTGAAGCTGAAATCCACAACTTAAAATCCTCTCTGAAAGTTACTATTGACCTTGAGCCAATGGAACAAGCCATCCAAGTTCAAACCGTTGCTGTACAGGAGGAAATACATACTATTTTCAACGCTCTATACTCTTCCCTCCATGATCAGCTGGATACTATCAGAGATAATCTAGTGGAGAATACCAAAGCGGTTGGTGCCACAAATGCCACTTCTGCCCATTCTGTGAATGCCTTAAAGAAGCTTGAAGCTAGATGTGGTCATACGGTTATAACCGCCGGTTAACGGTTATAACCGGCAGTTAAAAATTTCGTTAAGTCCAAACCGTAACCTAACCGTTAACCGTGTACTAACGGTTACGGTTATACGGTTAACGGTTATACACGGTTACACGGTTATACACGGTTACACGGTTAAAAATGTGACTTTTTTTTCAGTTTGGTCCTTTTTTAACGAAATAGTTAACTGTTTTGGTTAACTTTTGTACTGTATAACCCCTTTTTTTTTTTTTTTTGAATAAAGAATACTATTTGAGATGTTACTTATTAATATTTTTTTTTTGAAAAAGTTATAAAAAAAAGTTAAGAATTTTTAAATAAATGAAATTTTAACGGAAAATGTGTTTAATGATTTTTAATGCAGTTTTTTTGGTTAAGCAAAGCTATTTGAGAAATATTTCTTTTAAAAAACAGTTTTTAACATTTTTTTTGAAGAAAATAGTTAACTTTTTAACAGATTTTTAACTAGTTCTATAAAAAAGTTAACTTTTTATTTTTTTTTTGGATAAAGAAGACCATTTTAGACTTTTGTTTACTATATACATTTTTTACAAAAAGATATATAAAAAAAGTTGTGAATTTTGAAAGAAATAAAACTTAACTTTTTTTAAAATAAACGAAAGTATATAAAAGAAAAAGGGACGGTACCCTTAAATTTTATTAATTAAATAAAATAACAATGAGGGGGACAACCAACCTTACCCTTTTATAATTAAGGGGGGACATTTAGGAGCCTTTACCTCAACCTAACTATTACAATTCAATAAAAATAAACCTAATCTAATAAATAAAAATTAAAAACTAATCTATTACAATTCAATAAAAATAAACCTAATCTAATAAATAAAAATTAAAAACTAATCTAATCCTCACTAATCACTTCCCGTAGAGTCATTCACATCGTATTGATATTTTGGGTCAAGTGTATCCTCTTCATAAGGCATATCTTGTTCTCTCTTTTCCGATCTAACCCAATCTCCAAGTAATAGTTGATTTTCCAAGTTTTCAACCGCTAGTTGGGAACGTCTTTCATCCAAAACATTTTCTCCAATGCTAAATGCGGATTCGACCGCCACCGTTGACGCGGGAGAAGTTAAGACTTCTTTTGCAATTATAGAGAGTATATGATAACTCTCGTTCCTTCTTGACCATCACTTTAAAACATCAAAATCATTTGGATTATCACTACTTTGATCCCATTCAAAAGTAGTGTTGAAATATGTGTCTAACTCCAAGGGAATGCTAGAGGAAGAAGAACTAGTCCCTACTCGAGGACGTTTCTTTTGCTATACAAATTAGCAAAAAATGATACGGATCCGCCTCAAGTAAATCACCACCAACATCTTGAGAAGAAGTAGAGTCAACATTTTGAGAAGGATTTCCATGAATTGCATTATATTCATTATAAAAAGACACCAAATCATTTTTTGTACTTTCAACAATATTCGACGGAGAATCATGATCACCTCTACCATCGGGGTATAAATTAGTATAATAAAAAGCTAAAATAGTAGCCAACTCATCTAATTTAACACGGGGATCTAATACTTTTGCAATCAAAAATAAAGACGGAATTTCGTTAAAATATTTTATCCACTTTTGTCTCATGGAAAAAATGCAATCCCCTAAAACATAGCAATCTTTTAAATTATTAAAACTACTAACAATTGCAACACAATGCTTAAGAACCAAAATGGAAGTTGAATAATAAACTCCCGATAATGCCAAAGTAGCGGTGTTAAAAATCTTTAGCAATTTACACAAATTAGTGCATGTATTCCATTGATAAGCAAATAAAGGTTGATTATTACCAAGTGTAGCAAAAAAATCCATAAGAAGCTCTTTATACTCAAAACCATCTTTTAACATTTTATAGGTGGAATTCCACCTAGTTGGAACATCGGAACTAAAATATTTGTCTCCAAGATTTTGATTTCTTAAAAACTTAATCCATTTTTTTGTAACACTATTTCTTCTAGAAATATATTCAAGGGCCCCTCTAATTGGGGAAAATTGTTGTTCTAATGCATGCAAACCATCTTTAACACATAAATTAATAATATGGCATAAACATCTAATATGAAAAAACTTACCGCCAAATGACGGTTGACAAACTCTAATCAAATCCGGTAAACTAGCGGTATTAGCACTAGCATTATCAAAAGAAATAGTAAATATTTTATTCGTAATCTTATATTTTAAAAAAATTCCACGTAACTTTGAACAAATTGCTTCGGCGGTATGGGGGGGATCAAAATTTTCATATGCAATTAATCTTTTTTGGAGAGTCCAAGAATTATCTATCCAATGGCAAGTAACACCTAAATAACTATTTCTTTGCCAATGATCACTCCAACCATCGGAACAAATTGAAACTTTGTTTGGTAAATTTGATAAAACCTCAATTAAAGTTTTTTGATATGTTAACACCACCTTATGAATATCACGTACGAGAGTCGAACGTGGTACTCTTGCGGCGGCGGGATTTAAAGAAAGTCTTATAAATCTTTCTTAAAAGTTATCATTCGCAAAGTTAAAAGCAAGTCCTTTAACACATACAAATTTGGCCAATTCTTGCCTATAAATGACCTTATTAAATTTAAATAGGACGAAAGATGAACCTTGGGTGGTGGTTGGAGCTAATTGAGTTTGATCACTCGAAATGCCAAGTTTATCCGGATGTACTGTGTGTGTGTGGGCGTTAAGTGACCCATGCCCTCCACCCTTCGTAAATGGGTAGGATTTTGGACAATAGTTGCAAATAGCTCGATAATAGCGGTCGTCATCGGGATCAATTTGCTCTTTTCGAAAATGTATTGTAAAAGTGTCAGACATAGGGGCCCGTGAACGTGGCATTGGCGGTTGTTCTTCTTGTTCTTGTCCCCGAGCACGACCACCTCGAGCTTGGCCTCGGCCTCGGCTGGCCCTACCCCCCCTTCTACCACTTTCAACAACATTTTCATCCACATCTTGATCTTGCTCATTTTGTGTAAATGGTTCCTCAAAAAATTCGGATTCTTCTACGTTATGATGGGTGGTAGAACCTTGGTGTTCCTTGCCTTTTCGAGAAGAAGACATTTTCGTTAGAAAACTGACTTGAATTCGAAAAAAAGCTAACTTTTGTTAAAAAACTAACTGAAAATCTTTAAAAGACCGGAAATCTTTAAAAACTGACTGGAATTTAAAAAACTAACTGAAATCTGAAAAACTAAATGAAACCTCAAAAAAACTAACTGAAATCTCTAAAAAACTAACTGAAATTCTGAAAATCTAACTGAAAACTCTAAAAAACTAACTGAAAACTCTAAAAAACTAACTGAAACTGAAATACTAACTGAAAACTATAAAAAACTGACTGAAAACTCTAAAAAAATAACTGAAAACGTTAAAAACTAACTGAAAACTCTAAAAAACTAACTGGAATTCCTAAAAACTAACTAAAAATGTTAAAAAAACTAACTGAAAACTCTAAAAACCTAACTGAAATTCCTAAAAACTGACTGGAATTCTCGAAATACAAAAAAAAAAATTCGTTAAAAAACTAACTGGAAATTGTTAGGAAACTAACTGAAACTGAAAATTGAATATAATGAGAGTAAGAGAGGCTTAGGATATTTGAGAGTAGAGAGAGAGAGAGAGAGAGAGTAGAAGTAGAGATGTAAGGTGAAATTGAAAATGAAAATGAAATGGTAGGAGGGAGGGAGGTAATATTTATAAGTAGGGTGTTTGTTTTTTAAAAGAATTTTTTTTTTAATTTAATTGAAGGCTGGGCGCTGGAACTGGAAGGATTCTAGGAAGAAGGAATTGGGAAAAGGGGAACTGGTCTGACTGGGAGGGACAGATAGGGAGTGGACTGGAGTGGGCTGGGGTGGGCCTGGCCTGGGGATGTGGGGTGGGCGGTCAAAGTAGCCGTTTGGGGGGAAGGGACCGTTGAGCCAAGAGCCGTTGTGGGGGGATTAATTCAAAATTTGAAATTTGAATTTCAAATTTCAAAATGTCACGGTTAGGCGGTTAGTTAGGCGGTTATAACCTACGGTTAGTTAAACAGTTATAACCGGTTAAATAACCGCCGGTTGCCGGTTTTTGAAAACCTTAACCTTAACCGAACCGTGTAACCGCCGGTTTCGGTTAAGGCGGTTACGGTTAAGACGGTTGACGGTTATAGCCGGTTACGGTTACGGTTATTAACCTCCGGTTAGCCGGTTTCGGTTAGATTTTGGACACGTCTACTTGAAGCTACCCTCACCAGAACCGCAGAAGAAGTGAGGAGATTAAGAAAAGCGTTTGCACCTTACCAATCAAGAGCTGGGACCAGTAGAGCAGAACATGAAGTCAACAAGCCGCCCCAGCAGCAAACCGCTTCTCCTTATTGTTTTTTTAACCGCTTGTGTAAGTTGGACCGCACTCTCCTTGTATTTTCTTTGTCCAACTTATTCTATTTTTGCTTTTTGTAACCTTGTAATTTTCTTTCATTCCTATTTTGTAATCACTTGAGGAATTAATGGAAATTGCATCATGGTTCCAAAACTTTGTTCATATCAAACTGCTTGTTTGTAGAACAATGAAACCACTTATGGTCTTAAACCTCATTCAAATATTTTTTAACTTAAAAATCATTTATTTGAATTGATGTTTAAACATTCAGTTTAAACTGCACTTTATACTTAAACTCATATTTTTCAAGTGCACTGAACGCATTTCTGTACTCTTCAAATTGTAAGTTCTCATCTTTCAGATAGTATAGAAATCTATAGCTTAAGCTAAGTGTATGCATTGACTTGGGACATGACTTACCATGTTTATTCCTATGGACATGTTTTTACCAAGTACAATGTTTGCTTTTGATGTAGTAGGTAATGGCATCAATCAAATAGGGGGAGATTGTTGGGTATGCATATTTTAACCCTCCTATTTTGTATTTGATTTGATTGATACCATGACTTCCTGTCTATTTTAAGGACTTTAGGACCCTATGTAATGAAGCTTAGACTTCAATTTTTTAGCTAAGTCCATTTTATAGAATAGGTTAAATTTAGGCTTGAAAACTGGCACAAGACTCATTGGATCTGAGGATTGCAGTTCAAGTATTTCAGAACCGCTTCATAGAACCGCTTGGCAGAACCGCTCCTTGCTAACTGCCGTGTGAACTCTTTAGTTTGAAACCGCTTGAACTCCAATGTGCAAACCGCACATATGGAAATCCTCCCCAGTTGAACCGCTTGCACTAAGAACCGCTTTGCACCAGAACCGCCCTAATGATTGAAGACTTGAAGTGAACCTCATTGACCGTTGGAATCCACGTCAGCAATATCAAATGTCAACCACCATATCTTGTCACGTGACTACTTTTCAAACAAGATCTGCAAGGATCTTAAAAAGGTGACAGATGTCCAAACCTCATTGATTGCAGCTGGAGCCTGATCAGCTTTTCCTGCAACAACAGTTCCAAAGGACAAAAGTGGTTGCTGTGGACCAATGGAAAAGCATCAAGTACTGTCCTTACAACAGCTGTGTCCAACGGCTATATCTTGGATGCTTGGGTATAAATAACCCCAATATTCACCATTTGAAGATTGCTTTAGAAATTGATTTGCTGTGTTCATAAGAAGCTGAAGCTCTGCCCAGAAATTCATAAGTCCTTTGAATCTTCATCTTCATACTTCAAGAAATTTATCCCAGCCCAGAAATCAAGTGTTAACACATCAAGAATCATTGTGCTCTACATCTCAAAGATTTAAAGTGCCTTGATCTTGTTCTCACACACTTACCTCACTTGTTTAATCACATAGATTAATCATTTGAGATACACTGGCTATAGTCTTAGGATTTGTTCTTCATAGAAAAGATTTTAGATCTGAGTATTACTTATTGTACTTTGTAATCTCTCATACTCAATATAAAATCTCTCTTAGAAATCTAAGACTAACCATCTTGGTAGTGGACGTAGATCATTTATCGATTGAACCACTCCAAATATTGTGTTCTTACTTTTTGCATTTATATTTCTTGTGCTTACTGATTATCTACATTTCTCTCTGTTTTATCTTTATTTAGATATCCATTATTGTGAAATTGTGTTTGGATTTAACATTGTCAAACCTCACTTTCAGTTTTACAACTGCTCAGAAAATTGCACTAAAATCGCTTATCAAAACAGCCCCTCAAAACCGCCTGTATCTTCAAATAATCTGCTGTGCATTTTACAACTCTACTTGTAGTTTCTTACACACTGCAAGAGGTTTTGTAAGCGTAGAAGTTTAGTTTTGAATCGAGGGCAAAAAATTTGAAACAGCTATTCACCCCCCCCCTCTAGCTGTATTTTCACCCTTGTTGCCACCTTTGGGACCAACAGGGTCCAATACGTTTTAGTCCAAGATCATCTTCTCTCCCGTAAGACAAGTAATCTCGGGTTAAAATGGCGTTTCGGCCCCGTTCTTTACTTTTATGTCATTTACGGTCCGAATCGTTTGATCTGTTGATTTGCAATTTCATAGTCCGAACTGTTTGGTTCGTGATAGTCATTTACAAGTCCGGATCTTTTGATTCGTTGATTGTCATTTAAATTACACAACTTTTAATGTCCGAGCCGTTTGGCTCGTTGATCGCACCTTTAATGTCCGGATCGTTTGATTCCGTTGATACCGCATTTTAAATACTGTCATTTACAAGTCCGAGCCGTTTGGCTCGTGATAGTATTTACTTATCAAAGTCCAAGTCACAAAAATGATTCGTTGATCACATCTCATTTAAGGCTTTTTTCCATAAAATCGCTAACAATGTAATGCCTGGTTCAAAACCGGAGTTCGTCACTCGAACACTCTTTCAAAACGTGCAAAGTGACGTTTGGCATCCAAACGATCATTTTTAACTCAAAACCCGATGTTTGACATTCAAACGCTCTTTTCTTAAAAGTCAACATTTGACACTTAAGCTAAAGATTCAAACTCGTCATTCGCACCACTTTTCCTAAAAAAACTCCAAAACCGACGTTTGTCATTCAAACGCTCAATTTTTCCCAGAAATCATAAAATCGACATTCGACATTCAAATCAAGATTAAGCTTGTCATCAAGCCCCCATTTTCAAAATGTAAACACACACACACAATTTCGAGAAAGGTAGAAAGACTCGTCATACAAGGCATTTCGGGTGATCTAAAAATTCTCTTCCCGAAACGTAACGTGACCTCCGAACCTAACAATCTCCGGTACTAAAAGCCATTTCCAAAGTTTGGGCTCAAAATACAAAACGACACCTTTTCCAAGCCATTTCCAAAGTTTGGGCTCAAAATAAAAAATGACACTTTTTCCAAGCCATTTTCAACGTTTGGGCTCAAAATACAAAACTGCGTGCCGAATCCTCTCCTTCCCCAAAGCGAGGTCCCAAACATCCGTGAAAGACAACCGCTCTCCGCGTAGCTCGCGCGCGATCCGGGTAATTTCAGTTGGCGACTCCACTGACTGCCATCGTTTTCAAAAAGCATTCCATGGGTCAAACTTTCGTTTACCCTTTTTCCCTTTTTGTGTGTGTTGTTCAAAAAACTCGAACGGTTTTCAAAAAATAATGTGTTGCGTTTTTCGTCTAAAATCATAACATGTTCGTGCATTCCTGTTCATACTTGATTTTCATGTTACATTTTGAACTGCGCATAAATTCTTTAAAACACATTCTGAAAATCTTTGTTTTACTCAGAAAAAGAATTTAGTGACCGCACACTACTTGCACTGCTACCTCGAAACACCGCACACTACCTGCACTTGCTGCCTCGGTACACTGCACACTAAGACCTGTAACCCGTGTAAGCCATGCACTCTTTGTGTCACACTTCGTCCAAGACCCCGGTTGGTTTTTGGCTTAGTACGTGTCATAAAGCCCAAGTGTATGTTTTTTACGCCGGGTTCCCTCACAAGTCAAGCTTGAAAGATTGAGACCGAAGGTCGTTCCCGACCCGAAGTCTTGAGCTTTTCAGCCTTGACTTTGATGCGGAGCTCTGCCGAAAAACATACCCGAAGGTTCAATGTGACACCGTGTCACCAAACCCTCAACGCATGCACCGTACCAGCCACAACTTGCCCAATGCCAAAAGCTGAGGCCCCTCGCGCAAGCGAGTCAGGAGAGATCATGCCGAAATTTCGGCACGATTTCTACCTTTGCTCATGGACGTTGACTTCGACCATGGACCGCGTGTCACATACGTTGGAGGTTTGCATAACAAGCTAGCCTTAAGTTCACTTTTTTCCTTTGTCGGTAGAACTCGCTTGCCTTATAGGACCCTCGCTCGGGATTGTTCGTCCCGGGAAGACGATTTACAGGTGAAAAACAAGGGGCTTATAAACGTAGTGACAAGATCCACTAATTAGAGCCTTAGGTTAGTTGCGAAAAAGAAGACATGATCTTTTCCAACCGATTAGGACTCTTAGAAAATACGTTTTAAGTAAACTTTAATCGGTAACTGCACATTGCACTAGCCCGAAACCTTGAGCCAAATACCCTTTCTGAAGCCTAAACCCTGCCTTTCGTTCTCTGCAGCAAGCAAAAAGTGGTTCAGAATTCCGGGTCAGCGCCTCGCAAGAGTCACAGTTACGACAACATAAGACAGTTTTTCGGTTCCCTCAGTTCCTTCAGCCAGACTCTCCAACATGTCACGCTCACCGAGAAATCGTGACGGGAACGGAACCCCGCCACCAGTAACACATATGACATTGGAAGAAGCCATCTGGCCTTGTGAGGTTCACAAGAGGTAGAAAGAAGATCAGCAGAATTTCGTAGTACAGCTTCTGAATGAGTGAGGTATAGCGGCTATCCCCCGCCAACTTACGGGATGCCTTCGAACCAAGGAAACAGCCGACCTAGGCTTCATGTTGCCACCTCTCAAGGCAACCCTATCATATACGGCCAAGACAGTACTACTCCCATCACTCAATACAACCAGCGCACCGCTGGACCATCTCAAACAGATGTCAACATCCTCAAATACCCTCCCGGGTTTAACCCATTGCCTATACACGAACCCCAAAACACCGGGGATAAACCCTGATACAGTCCAGAAAAGGCCCCCATATATCCACATATATCAAGCCTCCCACCTCCAATTACTACAATTCATAGGGCAGCACCTAGCATCGAGCCTCAAAGTCCACCACTGGACCCAGCCCTAGCCTGGATGGTCGAACATATGAAAGACCTGAAAGCCAGCATAAGCAGTTCAAAGCAAGAAACGCTTAGATCCACAGATCCGGGAATGGTCACGCCTCTCCCTGCCAAGTTTAGAATGCCGGAGATGGACCAATTCGACGGAACCGAATGTCCACAGACGCATGTTGACACCTACCTTCTCGGCATGAGAGCGAAAGGAGTAACCCTTCAGCAAATGGCCGATCACTTCCAGCATACGCTCAAGAGTTCAGCGTTACGATGGTTCCTAAGGGTCAAGCCTACAGATCGCCATACCTGGGATCAGATCAACAATGTCTTCCTATAGCGGTATAGATCCAACCTAGAGTGGGAAACAAGTCGTGAGGACTTAATCACCACCGAACAGAAAATAGATGAAAGCATCGGAGAATTCTACAAGAGGTGGAGTTGGAAACTCTCCAAGATTATGGAGCCACTCTCCAAGGATGAACAGATGGGGATCTTCAAGTCTTGCTTGAGAACGTCCATCAGAACCCTCATCAGCCATCACTTCTTCCCAGATCTCCGAGCCATGGTCAATGCCGGCTCACAGTTCGAAAAGGATCTCAAGGAAAAATTGGCCACAGTACAGCCGTACAGATACAGACCGGCAGCTACATTTAATCCCGCATCGGCCCCCGGAAAAGGGAAAGATACGTCTGTCAACTACAATCATCAGAGGAGACAGTTTCCTCATAGGCAACGAAGCCGAGACAACAGCCAAGCGTGCCCGCAGCCAGGCACTGGGGTTACTTCCTTCAAGCCGACCAAGGGACTATCGGGGCAAATCTCATCGGAATCCCTCAGAGTCCGGAGGTGCTAACTATGTCAACGTCCTCGAACAGGCAGATCTTGAAGCGGTTAGATTCATCAAGTTCAACTGCCATATCCAAAACTTGGACGCAGACTGGAAAGAAACCCTGAACATCGCAATGATGCGGGCACACAAACCCCTGTCTCCGGTCGAAGATTTTTCAGCATCCACCAAGCCAACTCTCTGGCCCCGCCAGGCGAAGAAATCTTTGTGATAAAGGTCAACAAGCATCATCACACTCGTGATGAATGTCTGGCAGTCATCTGGGAAGTCCTACATGAGGAATTGCCCACCGAGCCCCTTTTCTCAAGCGAAGGGCATGATGTTTTTCTAGCAGCTCCAGCTTCACGGCAAGACGCGAGACGTCCTTACGTCTGGACTCTCCGGAGTCGAAGACAACGAATCAGGACTCTTCGGAGTCGAAGACGCAACGGATCCGCAGGAAGATCCCTACATACATATGCTCAATTTCGAGGATGGCACCAGTTCCGATGAGGTCACCTACGACAAGGGCTCCAATACCATGGAAATTGTCAAGCCCAACATCCAGTACATGCAGTTATCCGGCGAATGGAAACAACTTGTTGACACGACAAAGAACCCCTCCGATCAAGTAACTAACGACGACTTCGTTAACATTATCTTTTCCAGATATCCCGATGATGCCAAGGATCCGATCCTTATTATCAGATTCTGCAATGCCAAAGTTACCCTCGACGACTGCCTGCTCATGGTAAATGAGGCCCTGGCCAATCAAGCTCAAAGCTCATCATCACTTCCTATTACCAGCCCTAGTGGCAACCGGCCCATGCCGTCACTCAAGCTTACAGCCAAGAGTGCCGCCAAGGCCAATGGCATCAGCAAAGGAGACAAAGCTCCTCACCCTGCTACAAAATCAGATCAACTTCGGGAACGCTTCCATTAGCCACCCTAAAAACATCTGTAAATATCTTCCCTGCAAGACAGATCAAGCTTTCGAAGAAAGGAATGATCACCTCAGCATCAACATGCTCAAGTTTGACCCTGCTCCCAGCCATCACGGCCACGGATTCAGGCATCCTACCAGCAAACTGCTAGCTCTGTTAGATTTGGCTATTCAGTGAGATCACGAGACCATCAACATAGTTGAATTCAATACCCCCGTGGGTTTAATCAAACAGATATGGGCAAACTTCTTGATAACTGAGATCAGGGAAGGCCCCATGGAATGTCCCAGCCCGACATCCTTTGTCAACATACTTCAAGTGTTTCCACCATTCGGGGATTTGGATGTGATTACAGTTCTAGACACCAGTCAAACGGCGCGCACCTACGGAGACTGTTTAGCTCTCGCAAGGAAATCCCTCCTGGAACTAGCCGCTCAAGAGAACCGTCTTTGGGACGAGAACCAAGCTCAGAAGACTCACAGTGACCAAGCCCTTAAAGCGTCACATGCAGCTTCAGACAGAAAGCTAGAGGCCACTCTAGACCAGTTCAACCTCAAAGGTTTTGCCCACGGCAACTTTCTGGACTACCATCACTTCTCATGAAACCCCCTCTGGCAAGGGAGGGCGGTCAACGGTCCCGACGACCTAGGAGATGGAATGGCATAGCACAAGGAATACCTAGCCAAACAGCAAGAAGAATACAAGCGCTTACCTCCCTGAGAAAAGAAAGTCCTCAGTGAAAGCGACGACGAAGACGATGAAACCATTCTCTTCCAAGCCGGGCATGAAGTCAACAAAACCGGAATCCCAAGGGTTCTGGGAGGATGGGAACGGATCATTTCCGCTCTCAAGCTAAAAGTCCAACTGTAGGAGGAAGGTATATACAAAAAGAAAAGAAAAATGGAAATACATCTCCAGCAACTACTCAGGGAGATTCCACAGACTACGGCATTTGTTTACAAAAGGGATCAACTGGGATAGCAGCCAGTTACATGGGCAGTTGTTCGAGAAGCCGTGTACTCACCATCCGACGTACCCGCCACTCAGTTAAAGCAGAAGAGAGAGCTCTCGCCGATTGAAGTTTATCTAGACTGCCGCATACAGTTCAAGGAAGCACTGGCTATTCTCACGTGGGAAGAAACGTAGGCGCTAACTCTCGACATAGGCTCTACTGCAAGAGAGCTGATCTGGGCTAAAAGTGGAGGAAAATTAGCAAACCATGAATATCGCCTAACCCAACTCCAGAATGCCCTAAGCATGCTCAGCAAGAAGGAAAGAAGTTCGGTATTGTAAGTACCCCAATCTGGATCACCCTCTTCTGAGCACACGGGAAACACCGCAGACTCACTCAAACGTAGTCTCGAACACCCGGAACCCTCAAAAAAACCCTCAAAACCCTTCAAAAAACATCAAAGGCCCAAAAAACCACCAACCAAACCAGGGGGGGCCTTTCTGGGACAAAAAAATACAAAAGGACTTTTTGAGAATTATGCAAAAATTGGAAAAGCATAGAAGGTCCGTACGGACCTCTTTGCAAGCTAAAAGGTCCGTACGGACCTCCTTGCTACCAAACCTCATAATTATTGAATCCCCTTAAAGTCCACGAGATTCCCCTAAATCTGGGAAAACTACAATTTTGGATTACCTAGGAGGTCCGTACGGACCTTATTGCAATTTTCCCCACACTATAAATAGAGGGCTCCCCTCCCTTATTTGACACACAATCCTCTTCTCCTCTCTCCCTTAGCCCTCTGGCTGCCCCTCTAAGTCCTTCCAAGGCACTCTCGGCCCCTTTTGGTTCCTTCCGAGGCCTTTCGAGCTCCCTTGTGGTGCTTTGAAGCCCTTCCGAGCGCTCCCGCGCTGCCCCGAGGCACACTCGAGGTACTCTGAGGCCCCTCGTGGTTCTCCGAGGTCTTGCCTGGTCTTTCTCGAGGTGTCTCGGCCCTTTCTGAGCCAAATCGGCAATTCGAACGCACGCCGAACCTCTGCCCGAATCCAGCCAACGATCCCAACGCACGCCGAACCTCTGCCCGAATCCTGCCAACGATCCCTGCGATCCCAACGTACGCTGAAACTCTGCCCGAGTGCACACCTGACAATCCCGAGGCACGCCGAAGCTCTGTCCGCAGACAATCGGCACATCCCGAAGCAATCCCGGTCCATCCCGGAACACTATTCCATCCTCAAACACTATTCCCCAGCGGAAGACAGACACGAACCAATATTGGTAAGGCATCCTTCCTACACTATTTCAATACATTTCAATAAGCAGTGTACAATGTAGACATCCGATACAGCATACATTTTTAAAAGCACATACACACACACACAACATTTAAAGAAAGAAGGGGTATCGAAAGACTCGTTTTTATGAGGTGACTCGGGTGAGCTTTAATATTCTAATATTCTCTTCCCGAGGAGTAATCTGACCTCCGAACTCAAAAATCTCATCACACAAAAACAGTTTATTTTTAAACTGATGCATTTTCTCAATGTTTTGGGCTTAATCAAAACGGCCTGGCGACTCTACAAGCAAAAATACAGCGAGACACCTCCAACGCGACATAACGCAACAAAAAACACAGCGAAATGCCAGATACCAGGGCGCGATTGCGCTGCCTCTCGGATTCGGGTAATTTCAGTTGGCGACTCTGCCGAGGAATATTTTGTTTTAAAAACTTTTAAACAAAATAAAAGATTTTTAAAATAATGATGAGGGTCAAACTTTCATTTTACCCCTTTCTTTAACTGTTGTGTGTGTGTGTGCATGTGCTTTACTTTTTATTTTACAAAAAAAAAAAATACAAAAAAAAAAATACAAAAAAATGCATCAATATACATCTGTACATACATTTAAAATTCTTCAAAACACTTTTGTTTTACTCAGAAAAATAATTTTAGAGACGGCACACTACTCGCACTGCTGCCTCGGTACACCGCACTCTACTGTGAATGTGTGCCCAAATTCTAAATTTTTGTTTTTAGATCGGATTCACGCGAGTTTGAAAACATCCGGTTTAATTTGAAAAACTGAGTCGCCACGCCATTTTGAATTCCTCAAAACTTTGAAAAAAGGATTTTAGGGTTCGGAGGTTAAGTTACCCATTGGGAAGAACGAATCGTCGTTCACCCAAGGTGCCTTGCCGTAGCAAGTCTCCCTAGATTCCATTTTTCGTGCTTGCTTGCGTGCTTTCTTGTGTGCATGTGTTGAAAAGAGAGGGGGGGAATGTCCCAAGTTGTCTTCCGGACGTACAAACCATTTAATTGGTTGTCGCTCGGGATTCCTTGGATTTTTTATGTGTTCGGGACTTTGATCCCGTCCTCATCTTGGACTTGTGACCATCGCCATTTGACCTTGGGTCTTGCGTGATCGAGAGAAGGACTCTCTTTTATAGTCCAAAATGGGGTTCTTTAGGAAATGAGTGACCTTAGCCCATCAATCCTACGCCTTAAGACGATTGAGCTTATATGGGAGCTATCGTGCTCGTCTCAAGCGATTATCGGAGATATAGGTTCAAGGGTTTATCCCTTTCTAAAGAAATTGTGGCACCTTTAATGGAAGAAACGATGTAAAGATGAGATCTTTACACCGGTACATTCCGAAGGTTGCTAATGGGGACATGGGGGAATGCATGTAAAAATGACATTTTTAGTGAAAAGATGACATTTTTGGGGTGCAAAAGATGCTTTTGATTGCAAAGGATGCTTTCTATGTAAAGAAAGGATTTTTATGCAAAGGATGCATTTTTATGAGGAAGATTAGTATTTATATGCAAAGGATGCACAAAGACGACATTTTGAAAGCAAAGGATTCTACTTTGACAGTAAAGAGATGATTTTTAATGGAAAGGATGCATTTTATGTGCAAAATTGGTTTTAGGTGCAAAGGATACACCTTTATTGTAAAGACATGATTTTTATATGCAAAGGATGCATTTTTAATGGAAAGCATGGGTTTTTAGGTACAAAGGATGCACCTTTATTGTAAAGATTACATTTTTAGGAGCGAATGATGCTTATTTTATGCAAATGATGCAAAGGGGGAGGGGGATATGATTTAGATGAATAAAGATAGGATCTTTAACAACAAATACCAAGTCCCAAGCAAGATAATAGCAATATGCAAATACAAAGAGCAATTATATCACATAGGCATTATAATGCAAGGAAAGGGGGTGAGAGGTTACTAATGGTGGTGACCTCTTCTTCTTCGGATCTTGCCTAGCGGAGGGACCACTTCTTGGAGGCTTCAAGGAGGAGGGAGGTGACTTCTTGGCACTCTTCAACTTCTTAATTTCGCAGCAGTGTTTTGGGAGAGCTTTTGGAGCTGAGTGTGGTATTTTGTTGGTGTGTCTAAAATGGGAAGAGGAGGGCTCTATTTATAGGCAGTCTGGATAAGGCTAATGAGGCCGTGCGGCTAGGAGTTCTTGGCTAATGCAGCCGTGCAGCATTATCCTGTGTGACTCGACATGTTTCTAGAATCATGCAAGGTGGCACTTCTAGAAGGTTTTTGGTATTAAGAAAAACGTGTTTCTTTAATTCCAATTAATCTTTTCATCCCTTAGAAGGTTCGGAACAGTTCCCGAATTGTTCCGGAACTTTAGGAAAGTCCGGGGAATTGCCGGGAAAATTAACCGGAAGGCATGAGCCAGATTTGGGTACTTACAGAAGCCCCTCGGCAACGTCACTTGCAGGGCGAGTGGGGTTGTCGATAGAAAAGGATCCGATCTGGCGAATGCCGAGACGGATTGGGTGACCAAGACAGTCGAGTGGCTGAACCTTTAGAAGGCTACCTTCGTATCCCGGAGGAATCAAGCCAGGCCGTAGTTCAGAAAAGATCCGCAGGGGAATAGCAGAGAGAAACCGGTCTCTTGCTGGGAAAAATAGAAGAGAAAGTAACCTAGGAGGTCAGGTGATTGATCCTACTGGGGATATGCTAGAGGTGACCGATGTGGTCGGATATCTGGACCTCTATGAGGGGCTACTTCACCACTGAGGAGTGATGAATGACAAAGAGGTGACCAATGTGGTCTGATGGCTGGACCTTTATGAAAGGCTGCCTCACCACTGAGGAGCGATGATGGCATAGGGTGACCATTGCGGTCTGATGGCTGGACCTTTTATGAAAGGCTACCTACGTATCCCGGAGGAATCAAGCCTTGATCGTAGTTCAATCATCACTAGATAGTTAGGAACGATGTCTAGGATCCTTGAGGTTTTGACAATTAATGGAGGTTGTCACCTGAGGTGACTAAAGCTTACATCACTATCGAGGAGATAGAGGTAGCTGAAGTTTGGAGAAATTGAGCGTACTTCTCAATCTGTGATAGAGGTAGCTTAAGTTTGGAGAACTTGAGCGTACTTCTCAATCCGTGATAGAGGTAGCTAAAGTTTGGAGAACTTGAGCGTACTTCTCAATCCGTGATAGAGGTAGCTTAAGTTTGGAGAACTTGAGCGTACTTCTCAATCCGTGATAGAGCTAGCTTAAGTTTGGAGAACTTGAGCGTACTTCTCTATTCGTGATAGAGGTAGCTTAAGTTTGGAGAACTTGAGCGTACTTCTCAATCTGTGTTAGAGGTAGCTTAAGTTTGGAGAACTTGAGCATACTTCTCTATTCGTGATAGAGGTAGCTTATGTTTGGAGAACTTGAGCGTACTTCTCAATCTGTGATAGAGGTAGCTTAAGTTTGGAGAACTTGAGCGTACTTCTCTATTCGTGATAGAGGTAGCTTAAGTTTAGAGTTCTGACAATTCGGAGGTTGTCACCTAGCGTCATTCCGTTATAACGGAAGTAACGGAGGCGAATGGGGAGGAAAGTTTATTTGCTTAGGAGATAACGGATATCCTTTGGAAAACGAAGTTATCCTAGTTAAAGGATAACAGTTATTATACGTCCAAGTGGGAAGTCCAGGGGAAAAATTGTAATTTCTGCTCAGGGCGAAAGAAGCCGCCCGGCGTGAGACGGGGGCAAAAGAAGCCGTACGGCTAGAAGTCTGATTTTTCCAGATTATTTAAAACAGATTTGAACGGGCATTGGGCATTGTTGCCACCCATCTACTGCCGAGGAAGAGAGAGAGGAGGGAGAGAATTTCTTCAAAATCCTTCAATTCCCTTGCTTCTATTGATTAAGATGGATCCGGAGGGGAATCCTATGCCAAGGCAAGCAAGAAGGAACATCTCCGAGGCCGTTCGGAGGAGGAGGAAAGAACTCATTCGCACGGAGAGGAAGTATGACTTCCTTATGCCTACATCGGAGCTCTATCCGGGCAGGAGGGAGCATAAATCGATGAATCCTCAATCGGTTGGGGTAAGCATTCTTAATTTGCTCAATTTCGTCAATTTTTATTGAATTTTTGATTGATTCTAGGGCTTGACTCGAGTTTTAGGAATTTCTCGAATTTTCCTAGGATTTTTGATGATGATTTTGGAATATTAATGATTAACCTATGAGGCTAAGAAGATTAACGATCATGCATGTGCAATTTTCTTAAGAAATAATGAGAATGACCCATTTTTCGAAAATAATTGCCTAAGATGTGACGGAGTCCTTACATGTGCTAGAACTAGGTCAAATTTTGATCATGGATGCTAAAACGGGATTTTAGATGATGAAAAGGATTCATGCATGCCATTTTTTGAGAAAAAATTAATGCTTATGTGCAAATAATTTTGAAAATTGTGATTTTGTGCTTAGGATAGCAATGTGCTTGACATGATGTGTTTCAAGTGATGAAAGACACGTTTTTCATGCAAAGGATGCTAGAAAAAATTTTATTGAATGCTTTTCTTTTGAAAACATGTGCACTTTTGAATATATGCATGCTTTTGAAATGAGGTGAAGGACTGATAAGTTTCTTTTGCTGTGCTTGTCTACAGGAGAACAAGTCTAGGGGGCCTTAGAAGATTGCGGTGAGGCGTGGCAGAGGATGCACGATTTTGAGAAAGATGGGGTGAACCCCAAGCAGCTAGTGAGGGCTACCGGCCTGGATTTATTTATTGAGGCTATTGGCAGAGGTATTCACATTACCTCGAAGAGCAAGGGCTTGATCCAGGCCCTTTCGGAGTTCTGGTGGGACACTACCCACAGCTTTCACCTTAGCTGGGGGGGAGCTGACAGTGACGCCTGTAGATTTCACTGCTATCACTGGCCTGCAGTTCACCGGGAGGCCTGTGACCTGGAGGAACCATATTACGGCGGAGGAGTTTAGAGCTTTGGTTGGGTTTGAGCTTATTCCTAAGGGTCTCGGGATGGAGACTAGGAATGTCGAGGTGGCAGTCCAGAACTGCATGCAGGAATTTGCTGCTAATGAGGTGACTGCCTCCCAGCTTGCGAAGGCTTTTGTGTGGTTGATGTTGTCAGTCACCATTTTTGCTTATTCTGGGACGCTGGCTATGACTTGCCTTCTCGACTCCTTGGAGGATGTAGATGGGATTGGGACGGTCTCTTGGGGCGAGGCCGGATTGGCAGAGCTTTACTTTTCCCTGGATCTGTACAGCCGGAATAAGGCTGCTTCGATGGATTGCTTCTCTTTTGCTCTTGAGGTAGTCTCACTTTCCTTTCTCTCTTTTTACTTTCTGTCTTTGAGACTTTCATGAGAGAAAATGACCTTTTTGATGTTTTGAACATGCAGGTCTGGTTTTGTGAGGTGATCAGGTTCTTTCCGTGGAACCAACAGAGTGATGCTACCATCTATCCCGCTATGATCCGCTGGAGGGGAGATGCGAGGGATAAGTTCACCGGGAAGACCCGGATCACCTTTGACTACAAGATGGTTAGGCCAGTTATCAACAGAGATGGGCACGATGGGGTGGACTTTTACCCTTGGGGGAGATATCCAGAGATTCTGCTAGGAGAGGCCGTGGAGGCGACGAGGCAGAGGCGATGGTTGACCGGGCTGACATGTGATGTCATCTATCTGGGGGACCGCTTCTCTAGGCAACATGGCCATATCCCTCCACTGGATGCCATTACCCCTCATGATCCTCCAGCACGGATGCTGTAGCCCCGGGATTGGTCGGCAGACGATATAGCGAGATATCAGGCAGGCGTGGCCGCTAAGGAGTACTTTGACTTGGCTACCCCGTACGCTACCTTTGTGGAGCAGCGACTGAGGATGCCACAGAAGCTAGTGAAGCTGGCTGTCACTCAGGTATATGGGGAGGCCGAGCCTACTGACCCGCCGATGCCTCCTATTCATCTTTCTTACGTAGTCAATGGGGTGCCAAGGAGGTTCAGGATACCTGTCCCCGACACTAGGGAGCCCCAGTATACTCTACCGCCGGACAGCACTGTAAGTACACTTTAAGGTCTTTTCCCTTTTTTTAGACTTCTTTGCCTTTTGCCATTCCGAGATTTTTTTGAGATTTTCCTCTCTTTTTCTCAGGTTCCAGCTCGCACTTATGACGGCTTGGTCAGGCAGAATAGAGGCTGGAAGGATGTATGTCGATCCCTTTTGAAGAAGCTGGCTTGCGCTTCAAAGGCCGCAGCGAATGTGCAGGAGCCTGTGCGCAAAAGGAGGCATGTAGGGGGCACGGCATCCACCTCATCGGCTTCAGAGTACTCCTCTAGCGCCATGCCTCGGGGACGGGGGCCCAATGCTGGCATCTTGGAGCATCTGGCTGAGTATGAACATGTGAATGTTCATCTTTCTGATGTGAGCGACAGTGAGGACTTGATGAGAGAGGCGAGCCTTTATGAGTTGAGCAGTGATGAGGAAGAATCGGAGGCCTAGGAGGTCTCTAGAATTGATTTAGGAGGAAAAACAAACAATGAACAATTTTATGCACAACTTGTTTATTTTTTGCTTTATTTGGGCGCCAATGGGGAGAAAACAATGTATTAATGTTTTATGTGCTTTTTTAATTTATGCTTTATGAATTTGCATATTACTTGAGCCTCGGGGCAGTTTTTTGCTTGGAATTGGGGCTGAAATTGGGCCAAAATGATTTGTGATGACACATAACTGCATGGTTAATGTTTGGATATGTTTTTGTACAGGTTTCTGTTGGAAAAGTGGGGTGAAAACTCCCTTTGGGCAGCAACTTGGTTGCTGCAGATTTTTTCTCACATCAGGCAAATGAAGCCGTGCGGTCAGGACCTGAGAGCAAATGAAGCCGTGCGTCTTACACTGGTTATTTTTAGAATAAAACCAAGGCTTGGCCATTTCATTTCATTTTCACTCTAGACTTGTCCCAAGCTTGTTCCCAGAGCACATATTTGACCCAAAGACATCAACTTTGATCATTTTGCAATGGAGAAGCCCGTTAGATTGCAAAGGGGGAAAAGAGACCGCTTTCTATCCGATCTTCAATCTTGGGTGAGATATAACTTTCAATCTCACAAGGGGCTGTTCGATTCTACCTTCAAGATCAAATCTTTATGGCATTTGAGGGATCTCCCGCCCGATTGGGACCTTTTGAGAGCAGCAGCAAGGTTTTGGGACGTCCGGAGACACGTTTACTGCTTTTCTTACAATGAGATTGTCCCAACTTATGAAGACTTCCGAGCCTTGATTGGGGGTCCAGAAATTGAGGCTATATCGATTCCTCTGATCGAGGATGTGCCGGTGGCGGAAAAGTTGGCATCTTTTCTGCACATATCTCTGGGAGAGGCTGAGGGGATGATGATAGCTCCGAACAGGATTGACCTTTCTGATATCCCAAACATGTTCGGGTCTCCGGATATGGCTACGACCATGGTGGCTATGGATGCATTTATCCTCTGCATATTCTCTTCTCTGTTCACCGCTGAGTCCGTGGGGATTTGTCACGGTGGTCTCTTGGACATGGTTAGGGATTGCAGGGCTGGGAAGGACATTATCCCATTGGTTATGGGTGAGACTCTGCATGGCATCGATAGGATGGCTAGAGGAGACCGTTTCATGAGGTCTGGGAGTCCGGCCGTATTGACTTTGTGGCTGCGGGGAGAGGCTCGGGGCTTTGCCGGGGCTTTGCCGACTCGGTGCCCTTGGGTGATTTCCGGAGGGGTTTACCTCGGCAACGGGACCCGGGGTGGCCAGGAGCTAATGATGGCTAGGTTATCCACTTCGGATATTCGCTGGTGGGTACCTCACTTGGAGGCTGCGGACCCGGGAGGACATTTTAGGAGTCCTATATAGTGAGGGTTCCGGGGTTACGCAGTCATCCTTCTACATACCTTGCTTGGTATCCGGGCGGTTCGGGGCCTTACGGGAGCCGTTGGGCGGTGGGAGGACATCCGTACCATGGAGGTGGTACCATTAGATATGAGAGATCCAGCCAGCCTCTCATTCTTCTCGAGGGCTTGGACATACACCATTTTCCCACCCAGGGCTATCCTTAGGAGCAGGAAGAGTACCATCTTGACTACGGTCTATTTGTATTGGTACGAGAGGGAGATGGGAGCGACTCAGGTCATATTGGGAGAGAGGCGTCGAGCTTTATTGGGGCGACGGTGACTCGAGCGAGGACTACGAGGAGGCGAAGCTAAGGTGAGTCACCATAACAAGTCGGGTGACCTTATCAAAGATATGGAAGCTCTATATAAGAGGCTTTCTGAAGTCGCTCCCTTGACTGAGGCTCAGAGGGAGGAGGTGCGGACTCGTGGCCATGTTGAGAGGGCACTTATTGACACCGGTTTGATGGAGGCTCCAGTAAGGATACCGGAGATCGGGATGAGGGAGACCGACATCTTGGAGAAGAAGAGAAAGAAAACTCGACGAGGTCGAGGTAAAGGGAAGAAGACCAAAGAAGACTCAGTGAATGACGACTGACAGATCTTTTCTTAGGATTCCCTTATTGCCATTTTTGCAAACACAGTAGTTTATTAGGCATTTTATTGTATTTTTAGATCTTTGTAGCAGGTTAGCAGAGTCAAGAGTAGACCGTGCTTGAACTCATCAAGAAGTTTTTAACTTGTAATGAACAAGAGATATTATCTTAGAAATTAATCAAGACACAATTTCATGGAAATTTCAGATGTCTTATTGATTGCTCAGGACCCGTTTTATGAAAACTTGAATATCTTTTATTATTGTTTAGGATGCATTTCATGGAGACTTAATCGCCCTTTTTATTGTTTAGACCGAACCATAAATGGCTGCCTACGTTCCCCTTTTACAAGAAAGACTAAGGGGCTCAGGTCTTCGTAGTTCTTTCTGGTGAACTTTCTCTTTTTTTTTTTTTATGTGCAACCACATGTTTTTGCCTAGACCGCCCTTTTTGGGTTTCGGCCTAGTGGGCATTACTCTTTTTGCACTAAGATTTTTTTCTTTTTACTAAGATTTTTTTCTTTTTTTTATGTGCAACCCTGTTTTTGCCTAGACCGCCCTTTTTGGGTTTTCGGCCTAGTGGGTATTACTCTTTTGCACTAAGATTTTTTTCTTTTTTTTTATTTTCTTTTTTTTTATATATATTTTTTTATTATTTTTTTTTTAGACATAGTACCTTCGGAGCTTATCACCGTTGATTTGGGTGGACAAAGGGATTGCCGTCCAGTCTGCAAAGTTTCATGGCTCCTCCCGATAGTATCTTACGCACCACATACGGGCCGATCCAAACGGGTTCCCATTTTCCCAAGGGTTGTCTCACGGTAGGGGCTTCACTTTCAACACTAAGTCACCCTCTTTGATGTCCCTGGCCTTGACCTTTTTGTCAAATGCTCGGCCATTCGCCTCTGGTAGGCTCGGGTGTGCTCCATGGCTTTTAGCCTTCTTTCATCGAGCGGGGGTCAACTCATCTTGCCGGCTACGTAGCCATTCTACTTCGTTGACACCGTTTTCCGGGAGGACCCTTAATGATGGGATTTCCAACTCTCTTTGGTAACACTTGCTTCCATCCCGTAGGTTAGGGCAAAAGGAGTTTCTCCTGTGGCATTCGACAGACGTTACGTAGCCCCGAGTGCCGAGGTGCGGCTTTTCGGGCCAATCACGACCACGGGTGGCCATTTTCCGGATGATCCGTTCGAGTGTCTTATTAGCGGCTTCCACGGCTCAGTTAGTCGAGGTCTGTATGGGGATGACTTGTGGCGAGTGATTACGAATTCGGACGGTAACCTATCGCAGTCTCCTTCAAAGTGTGACCCATTATCGAAATGATCTCATTGGGCACCCCATATCTACACATTATGTTTTCCTTGATAAAGCTGGGCCACCCTCTTGGAAGTGAGGACCTTGTAGGACTTGGCCTCTACCCACTTGGTGAAGTAGTCGACGGCTACTAACACAAATGCATGCCCATTGCTTCTGTAGGGGCTATCTTCCCTATCACGTCAATACCCCAAGTTGCAAACGGCCAAGGAGTCATCATGCAGTACAAGTCATGAGGCGGGAGATGGTTGAGGTTGGCAAACCGTTGGCATTTGTCGCACGCTCGGACATCTTTGGACACGATCTGTCTCCATGGAAATCCAGTAGTAACCCATTCTGAGGATCACTTGCATTAGGGCTCTAGCATTCATATGAGGACCGCAGGGACCATTGTGGACTTCGGTCATCAACTCTCTGGCCCTTTCTTGAGTGACGCACAAGAGGAGTGGTCCTTGGTACCGCTTCTTGTACAGGTTGCCTCCTAAAATGACATAATGGGAGGCCAACCTTTTCAGGGCTTGCAAGCTCTTGGCTTTGACACCTTCTTTTGGTCTACCTTCTTTGTCTCTGAAAGCTGACTCTCCATTTTTGAGGAACTGGTAAATTTGATTGTACCAGGGTTCCTTGATAGGATCAGGTCCCAAGTCTACTTCACAACAGAAGGTCGGGGCTTCTCTTCTACCCACTCTGAAGGGTTTTATGGCTTTTCTCTCGGGGATCTCTACCAGTGAGGCTAGAGTAGCTAAGGCATCTGTGAATCTGTTCTTTTCCCTTGGCAAGTAGTGGAAAGTCACTTCTCTGAACTGTCCAGTCAACTCCTCCATATGGGCATGATACCGCTGAAGATTAGGGTCTTCCATTTGTTGGAAACCTGGTTGATGATAAGGGCTGAGTCTCCATAAACTTCGAGCTCCTTGACATTCCTTTCTAGTGCAGCTTCTAAACCAGCAATGCAGGCCTCGTACTCCGCAACATTGTTTGTGGCAGGGAAGTTCAACTTAAGGCGTGTGCTCATCTTTCGGATCGACCAGTAGCATCCCTACGCCATTTCCTATTTTGTTAGCGACTCCATCAAAGAAAAGCTGTCATCGGTTCTCAGGCTCGACTACAAAGATCCCTTCATCTGGGAATTGGGGTTCAGGCCCACGGTCCTCATTACTGGGAAAATTTGCCAGATGGTCTGACAATGCTTGACCCTTGATGGCCTTTCTGGTCACGTAGCTGATGTCGTATTCAGCCAAGAAGAAGGACCACTTTGCTAGACGCAATGAGAGGGAAGGTTTATCGAAGATTTACTTGATGGGGTCCATTTTTGAGACCAAGTTCACAGGGTGGGCTTGCATATAATGCTTCAGCTTACCGACTACCCGGACCGATCTGCACAAGTCTTTTCACATCTTTGAGTAATTGAGCTCACTTCCTTGTAGCTTCCATTGACAAAGTAAATGGCATTTTCTACCCAAGAGTCTTTCTTCTCTGAGCAAGCATAGCCCCAATGCCGTATCGGTGACGGTGAGATAGTGCGAGAAGAGGTTTACGTCTATGTGGGGGACATAGCCGGAGGATGTACTAAGTACGCCTTGATGCAGTCAAAGGCATCCTGGCATTCTTCGGTCCACTCTGTATTTACATTCTTCTTCATGAGCTTGAAGATGGGCTCGCACATAGTGGTCAAGCGGTTGTGAAATGGTGATGTACTTCGGTTTGCCCATAAAGCTTTTGACTTACATGCAGTGCAGGTTTGAGGTGGCCTCATGTCCATAATGGCTTTGATCTTTTGGGGGTCGACTTCGATACCTCGCTCCCTGACCATATACCCAAGCACTTTTCCCCTTGTCACTCCAAAGGTGCATTTAGCAGGGTTTAGTCTCATGGAATATTGTCTTAGCCTCTCGAAGAACTTTCGCAGGTCAACAAATTGCTGCCCATCCTCGCCTTTGGAGTGAATTATCATGTCGTCGATGTAGACCTCAATCTCCTTGTGGATCATGTCATGAAAAAGCGCGGTCGCTGCCCTTTGATAAGTAGCCCCGGCATTCTTGAGCCCAAATGGCATTACTGTATAGCAGTAAGTTCCCCACGGTGTGGTGAAGGCTGTCTTTTCTTTGTCTTCTTCGTCCATCTTGATTTGGTTGTAGCCTGCAAAGCCGTCAATGAAGGATTTGACTTCGTAGTTGGCAGTGGAGTCCACCGGGATATCTATGTTTGGCAAGGGGTAATCGTCTTTGGGGCTGGTCTTGTTCAGATCCCGGAAATCTACACAGCAGCGCATCTTCCCATTGGCCTTGGTTGCGGTCACAATATTGGACAACCATGTCGGATATTCGATGACTCTGATGAATCCTACCCTTGATAGCTTCTCAATTTCTTCTTTGACTGTAGAGACCATTACGGCTTGATTTTCCTCGGTTACGCTTCCTGGCTTAGCATGCGGTGCTAGAGGGATTACGTGCTCTACTATTGAACTGTCTAGCCCCGGCATATCCTTGTACGACCACGCAAAGACGTCCATGTATTCTCTGAGCAGATTAACCAGTCTATCCCTTTCAACCCCCTGGAAGAAGCTTCCAATATGTGTCTCGTTAGGTTCATCGACAGTACCCAAGTTAACACTTGTCAAAACCTCCTCGGTAGCTTGGGCCCGGTTTTCCTCTTTTCTATAACCTGCTTAAAGATTTCTTTAATGTATTGTTCGTTTAGTGTGTTTGCATCTTGTTCAAATGATTCATTATTAACTGTTGTTATGTTTTGAGTTAATTTATCATTTGTTAAGTTGGCAATAAGAGGATACTCAGAAAGATCTGTTATTTCATTCAAAGCAAAGGGAAAGATGACATTGATTACATGTTCATAATCCTCAGGCGTGAGGCGTGAGGCGTGAGGCCTTCGGATGACTCAGAGGACTGGAATTCAAAGATTCCTGACTCAAACTGACTCTTGACCTTACTGACTCTGGACCCTACACTACTTATTGACTCGAAGTGTTTGACACGGGTTGGGTAGGGTTTACTCTTTCTTCTTTGTTGCCACTGGGAGTAGCAGTCTTGTCAGCATTCTTCAGAAAGTTGGAGACTTCAAACTGATCAAAAACTTGCCGGAAATCATTGGTAGGCCGGTACCTCGGAAAGATGGTGAGAGGAGCTAGAGTAGCTTGATGCAATCTCTCGGCGAGCTCGTCTGTGACAACTGGACTCATTGACTGAAGAGTCTGGCTCATCTTATCAATACACTGCTGATAACTCATTTTCTCTTTACTGATCTTTGATACCACGACCTTGTCAGTATAGCCAACAGGAGGGTTGGCCTGGATAATGCTGATGAAGTTTCTTCAGAAGGGATCTTGATTCTTCCTTGATAGGCCACGTATTCTATGGGTTTTCTGTATTCTGCTTCCAAATCTGCTAGCTTCTCATTGAACTTCATAATGGCGACAAATTCAAAACTTTCTGCCTCGAGAGGGTCACTAACTACAGGGGTATCAGGCCGGACTGCATTTTGAATGAAGGGTTTTTTGGTAGGTTCCTTGGCATAACTGACGTAGTAGTCAAACTTGCCTGAAGGCTCCCCTAAAGTTCAAGCGCTCTTGTCCCCGGCTTCGTACCTTTCTTTTAGTTTCTGTTGCATGGACTTCCTCTTCTTCTTCTTTCTTGAAGGAGCATCTTCGTTAATCCATTCTTGATACTCATATTCCAGACAGTCTTCACAATCACACACATCATACCAGATGTGGGGTCTGGGTTGAACTGGGATGGCCTCTCCGACAACTTGTTCATTAACATTGTTGACTACCACGTTGGCCATTTTGACACTGGAAAGTTGAAGCTTGAGGGTTCTGGC
The DNA here is from genome assembly GCA_022495995.1 of Adenophora triphylla var. japonica. NCBI lineage: Eukaryota > Viridiplantae > Streptophyta > Magnoliopsida > Asterales > Campanulaceae > Adenophora > Adenophora triphylla. The sequence continues at coordinate 213,196 of JAFEMH010001000.1, forward strand.
GATCTGTCTGAGAATTCTGCACTAATAAGTCGCTGACCCGGTGTTCTCACCCACTTCTTTCTCGCTGCGGGAAAGGGATAGGAGAGGTTTAGACTCGGGGTAGGTGTTTAGGCTGAAGGCTCAAGCAATATGCAAATTAAGAATCTTCCAGTTTACTTAAAACAGTGTCTTTTATTAATTTCTATTTGGTTGGAAAAGGGGTTCTGCCCTTCTTTTCCGCAACTACTCTAGATCTGGATCGGTGGGTTCCGTCACTACGTCTATAAGCCCCTCGTATTCCACACGTATTTCGACCTCCCGGGGTGGGACGGCCCGGGCGAGGGTCCTATAGGGCACGCGGATCCCACCGACCGAGAGAGAAGAACGCTCCTAATGGGTCTAGCGGGTCATAGGAACTTTTAACGCACGAGCGATGCGAATTATAGTCAAGGCAATACCGGAAAAGTCTCGTCTTTCAGCCTTAACAGAATTTTGACAGAATTTCGCTTGCGCGATCGACGTTTTGACTTTTCGGTAATGTCCGAGAAGATAATAGGCATGGGTCGGGCGGTAAAAGCCAGATGACACAGTGTCACATTGAACTTCGTTGCATACGCCGTGCGTGAGTCAAAATCGAAGTCAATGCCAGGTTAAGATCTTGCCAATTTTTCCTTGTCGGAATTTTGGCAAAGCTTCGCTTGAGCGAAAGATCTTTTGGATTTTTGGCATGGACTTGGTCTCAACTCTTACGCATTCCGTGCGGGTCAAGGTCGAAGTCAACGTCGGAGTCCAGATTCTACCGATTTTTCCTTGTCGGAATTTTGGCAGAGTTTCGCTTGAGCAAAAGATCTTGACTTCCGTTATGGACTAAGGCTTGACCTTTACGGGGACATGCAACTGGGCTATATGACACGGACTAGACCAAAAACCAACCAAAAAGTCACGGTTTTTTGAAACGTGTGACACGGACTGTGCATTGGTCGACACTGGCTGCCATGGGGAGTTTGGGGTGATTTCGTGCGCGCCCGGGAGCATCGTAAGGCTGTCCGTGACGGCAGCTGAAAAACCACCCCGGGTTTAAAGGGACGTGCGTGCAAAGTGTACAGGATATATAAGGTGCGTGTAGTGTGCGGCCTCCTAAAAATATTCCTTTTTGAGTTAAAACAGAGATTTTCATAAATGTGTTTTAAAGGAATGATTTTTCGGGATGGGGGAAAATGCAACAGATAAGGCACGTAAATTTTTAAGGAGCCCCGGTCGGTCTTGGGCCCGAATAGCCCCAAGTTTGCCAAGTTTGCCAGTTATCCTCAATTTTTTTCTGGTGGAATTGCTACTGAGGCCGCCCGGTCAGAATCCAAGGAGGATTGAGTCGTACGACTGCATGGATCAATTTTCCAGGTTCCACTCCTTTGCTATTTCAGGTTGTTTTCCGAACATTTTTAGGCACCTTTTAGCCTTGAGAAGGCTTCCTGTTCAAAGTATGGACAATTCCCAAGATGCAAATGATGCAATGCAAGGCAAAGAAAGCAAGCACGATTAATTGGAATCCGCGATGGAAGTCTAACCCGCTCAAAGGAAAAAAACTTTCTCTTTTTTTATATTTTTTTTTTCAAAAAGAGATACCGGTACGTGGGATTGTTAAACCACCATTTATCCCAAGCCCCGGGTTAGGGAGCGATACAGGAAGGTTAAATGGTTTCCACCTATATACCGGGTATCGTTTATTTTGAAAATGAAATCTTTTCTCCTTTGGGATATTTCCCCAGCGGAGTCGCCAAACTGTGAATGTGTGCCCAAATTCTAAATTTTTGTTTTTAGATCGGATTCACGGGAGTTTGAAAACATCCGGTTTAATTTGAAAAACGGAGTCGCCACGCCATTTTGATTTCCTCAAAACTTTGAAAAAAGGATTTTAGGGTTCGGAGGTTAAGTTACCCCTTGGGAAGAACGGATCGTCGTTCACCCAAGGTGCCTTGCCGTAGCAAGTCTCCCTAGATTCCATTTTTCGTGCTTGCTTGCGTGCTTTTTTGTGTGCATGTGTTGAAAAGAGAGGGGGGGGGGGAATGTCCCAAGTTGTCTTCCGGACGTACAAACCATTTAATTGGTTGTCGCTCGGGATTCCTTGGATTTTTTATGTGTTCGGGACTTTGATCCCGTCCTCATCTTGGACTTGTGACCATCGCCATTTGACCTTGGGTCTTGCGTGATCGAGAGAAGGACTCTCTTTTATAGTCCAAAATGGGGTTCTTTAGGAAAGGAGTGACCTTAGCCCATCAATCCTACGCCTTGAGACGATTGAGCTTATATGGGAGCTATCGTGCTCGTCTCAAGCGATTATCGGAGATATAGGTTCAAGGGTTTATCCCTTTCTAAAGAAATTGTGGCACCTTTAATTGAAGAAACAATGTAAAGATGGGATCTTTACACCGGTACATTCCGAAGGTTGCTAATGGGGACATGGGGGAATGCATGTAAAATTGACATTTTTAGTGAAAAGATGACATTTTTGGGGTGAAAATGATGCTTTTGATTGCAAAGGATGCTTTCTATGTAAAGAAAGGATTTTTATGCAAAGGATGCATTTTTATGAGGAAGATTAGTATTTATATGCAAAGGATGCACAAAGATGACATTTTGAAAGCAAAGGATGCTACTTTGACGGTAAAGAGATGATTTTTAATGCAAAGGATGCATTTTATGTGCAAAATTGGTTTTAGGTGCAAAGGATGCACATTTATTGTAAAGACATGATTTTTATATGCAAAGGATGCATTTTTAATGGAAAGCATGGATTTTTAGGTGCAAAGGATGCACCTTTATTGTAAAGATTACATTTTTAGGAGAAAATGATGCTTATTTTATGCAAATGATGCAAAGGGGGAGGGGGATATGATTTAGATGAATAAAGATAGGATCTTTAACAACAAATACCAAGTCCCAAGCAAGATAATAGCAATATGCAAATACAAAGAGCAATTATATCACATAGGCATTATAATGCAAGGAAAGGGGGTGAGAGGTTACCAATGGTGGTGACCTCTTCTTCTTCGGATCTTGCCTAGCGGAGGGACCACTTCTTGGAGGCTTCAAGGAGGAGGGAGGTGACTTCTTGGCACTCTTCAACTTCCTAATTTCGCAGCAGTGTTTTGGGAGAGCTTTTGGAGCTGAGTGTGGTATTTTGTTGGTGTGTCTAAAATGGGAAGAGTAGGGCTCTATTTATAGGCAGTCTGTATAAGGCTAATGAGGCCGTGCGGCTAGGAGTTCTTGGCTAATGCAGGCGTGCGACATTATCCTTTGTGACTCAACATGTTTCTAGAATCATGCAAGGTGGCACTTCTAGAAGGTTTTTGGTATTAAGAAAAACGTGTTTCTTTAATTCCAATTAATCTTTTCATCCCTTAGAAGGTTCGGAACAGTTCCCGAATTGTTTCGGAACTTTAGGAAAGTCCGGAGAATTGCCGGGAAAATTAACCGGAAGGCATGAGCCTCGGATACACTGCACACTACAACCCTCAACCCGGGGTGGTCTTAGTTGCAGTCCGTTTGGTCTTCCTAGGCCTCTTGGATGCACACGGGATCATTTCAAACATCCCATCCTAGCCAAGTGTCAGCCCTGCACGCTTGTGTCACACTTGTCCAGACTCAGTTGGTTTTTACCCAGTCTGTGTCATACAGCCTGGATACATATCCCATACCGGCCATTTTCTGAGTCGAAGCTCGGAACTTAAGATCCCTTGCGAAAGCAAAGCGATGAAAGGTCATGCTAAAATCTTGACCTGATCTTGATTTCCGAAGCTACACCCAGACGATGTTCCGTACAGGATATACATCCATGCCTACATGACACCATGTTATCAAGACTTTAATACATCAGCCATGACAATATGACCCAGCCAAACGCCTAACGTCACGGATCCCTTGTGCAAGCAAGGTAAAGAGAGGTCATGCCGAACTCTTGACCCGATCTTGACTCAGGTGCCGGCTCGGCTCACTATTCACATGGCTAACGCATTAAAACGAACATGACAAGCTTGGTCCTTAGGTTCGATTTTTCTTTTAGGCCGGTGGAAACCGCTTGCCCTATAGGACCCTCGCCCGGGGCTGTCCACCCCGGGATGTTGAAATACAGGTGCAAAACGAGGGGCTTATAGCCGCACAGATGGTCTCCACTGACCCAGGATCAAGCATAGTTGCGAAAAAGAAGAGCGATCTTTTTCAACCTACCTAGGATTCTGAGAAAATACTGTTTTAAATAAATTTAAAAAAAAAAAGAAAAGCGGAAACTGCATGTCACGTGAGCTTTCCCCCCTTTTATCTCGAAAGGCCTTCCCTTGTCTAAACCTTACCCGTCACCACCTCCAGTGAAGCGAGAGTGATCAAAAGTACCCGGGAACTATTCTCCCAGTGTCAACGCCGCAAGGTCCAACATCCTTCCCAGCACCACCACTAGGGCAGTCCGTCAACTCCCCATGGCCATGTCGGTGGATAACAGCGAGGAAAATGGGACCTTACCCCCGAAAAATTTCCCAAAAATGGAGGAAGTTTGGCAAGTCATAATGGCTCTTGAGAAATGCCAAGGCGAACAACAAGCTTGGATCGAAGGTGCCATGCACCACTTCGGAACGTTAGCCATTCCCCAACCACTCGGGACTTCCAAAGACATGCCCGCTCCCGCAGCTCCTAACGTCTCTCATTGTCTCCCAGAAGTCAATCTGTTGCCCTCGTACGATCCATGCAGCAACGACATAAAGCCACACGACCCCCCCCGGGGGGAAGACGTGTCCGATCAACATCCTGAGGTCGCGGTACCACCGCAGAACAATGAACACATCTGGTGGGACGTCTGCGATCGCACCGCTTGTCTGGAAATGGAATTCCAAGATGAAATGAACGAGGATCGCCCTCGAAGAAAAAAGAAACCCTCCTCTCAACAAAAACTGATGAAGAGATACGAATCCGGCGACCCCACAGTCGGAACCCTTGGAGAACCAACAGGAAAGTTTGACTACTACATCATCTACTCCAGCAAATCTCCTCAACCTAGCTCTGCACAAGACCACGGCAACGTCTGCTCCATGATCAGCTGGGATGAGCTCCGCACAGCCACCAACGGCCCGAGGGTCCAGATACCCCAACCCCTGTCTTGGGAAGATCTCAAAGCCACTGTTGACACTTCAATGAAAGCAATAACGGTGAACGAACTAAAATGTGAAGCATGGCCCTACACCAACCAAGGCCCTCTCATTACAGAAATAGGAGAGACGAGCAAAGCAGCAAAGCCAGAGGTGAACGTACTGACGTGTTCCGGTCAAATCCCGATGAATCCTCCACGGGCAGACAAAAGACCAGCCATGCCTGAGCCTCGAACTGAAAAGGGGCCCTAAGCCAAAGAAGCAGAAGGCTGAAGATCATGTCTTAACTCAGCTCAAGCGTACTCAGGCTAATATCTCACTCTGGTCCTTACTCACTTCCTCTTACCCGCACAAACTCAAGTTGGAAGAAAGCCTGGCCCAGACCATGGTACCCATCACCGTGACACCAGATGAGGCGGTTCACATGATCGGCAACGTTCATTACAGCAAAATCATCACGTTCACGGAGCTCGACCTCCCGAAATTTGGGGCTGACCACAACCAGCCTTTCTACATAACAGTTCAACTTGACGAGCGCCGCCTCCCTCGGGTCTTGGTAGATGGGGGATCAGCCATGAACGTTCTTCCATCCAAAATGATGGATTTGCTAGGGATCAAGAAAACTGATCTGAAACCCTCAACTCAGACAATCAAAGCATACGACTCAACGTCTCGCTCAGTCTTGGGAATAGCCACCCCGAACCTGTGGTTCAGAAAGCAGATGGTCCCTACCGAATTCCAAGTCATCGACATCCCGATCACCTTCACTGCCATCTTGGGACGCCCTTGGCTACACCAGATAATTGGGGTGGCATCCACCCTCCATCAGTGCATAAAGTTCGTCCAAGGAACAGACCTTACCATCAATTACGGTGATAGCATAACCACCGAAGGGACCGACAATAACGGCATTCCGGTCTTGGAGATCAAACACGACAATGACGGCATGATGCTGACAGGGTTCACAATTGAAAGCCCAAAAGCCCAAGTGTGCCACATAGACCTGCCTTTGATTTGGGACCAGATCCCTCCCCCGATGAAGATGATGAAGCTCATGAACTACATCCCGGGGATTGGTTTGGGAAAATGCCATCAAGGTACCCAACAAATCATCGAGATCAAAGAACAGAATACCCTCCATGGCCTGGGATACATTCCTACTCCCGAAGACGCTGCGGAAAATAGAAGAGCTGCACGGAAACGCTTCGCCACTAACAAAAGAGGCTTGCACGCAATCTCCGATCTCCGCCCTTACAGCTTCGACATGACCAGGTACTTCACAAGGAAAACCGGCAGTTTGAACGAAGGCACAAAAAAGGGAACATAGCTGATCAACGCCAAACAAAACTGGCCAACAACCATGGACAAGCTCTAGCAGAACCTTGCAAGATTCAGAGGCCTCAAGCGAAATCCAGTCAGAAGAGCATTTCTCGACGCACCAACTCTGCTGGGATCCACGACCACCACTATTCTCAATGAATTCTGGTTCGGGTAAACCCACTCTTTGGCAGAAGAACTCGAAAAACTTTATGTCAACATCCCTGCCACCAACAAGCAGGACAAATCTGCATTCGAACTAGCAATGCCCAAGGCAAGAGCGGAAGACTCCGCAGACGATGCCTGGAACGAGCCACTACTCCACCAACTCTTCAGTGAAGAAATCGAGGTGTCAGACCTAATTGATTTTGTTTCTGATAACTCTATGGTAGCCATGATCGGGAACGGCAGCACGAAGCCTTTCAACCCCCGCCTCCTATCAAGCCCATCGCCACTCAATAACTAGGCCACCTTCTCCGGACCTACTGCCAGCAGGAAGGACATGATCGAACAACTTGGTCTGACCCCTCACGTCCTAGAGTCCAGTGTCAAAGCCCATCCTGAGTCCATTATCTTTGAGTTTGAGTCTCTCGAGTCATCTGATGGCCTCACTCCAGAAGATTACGAATTCATTGCCAATAATGAATTCCTGTATGCTCTTAATGAATGCTTCGATCTTTCCGAGTATCCTCTCATTGCATCTTTAACAACTGATAAATTAACTAACACACAAACAGTTAATAACGATTCACTTGAAAAAGAAGCAGACACATTAAACAAACAATACATTAAACACATCTTTAAGCATGTTGTTAAATGAGAGAAAAACCGAGCCCAAGCTGCCGAGGAGGTTTTAACCAAAGTGAATTTGGGAACTACTGAAGAGCCAAAAGAGACGCAAATCGGAAGTTTCTTCACCGACACAGAGTAAAACGCACTGACTGCACTGCTCAAAGAGTTCGTGGACGTGTTCGCTTGGTCTTATCGAGACATGCCCGAATTAGATCCAAACATAGTCGAACATCGGATTCCTTTGAATCCTGAGGCCAAGCCCGTCAAACAAAAGCTACACCGAATCAAGCCAGAATGGTCTTTACAAGTCAAGGAAGAGATCGAGAAGATACACCGCTTCGGCTTCATCAGGGTGATCGAGTACCCTACATGGCTCTCCAACATAGTCACGGTCACCAAGGCCAATCGAAAAGTGCGCTGCTGTGTGGACTTCCGAGATCTCAACAAAGCAAGTCCCAATGATGACTTTCTACTACCAAATATCGACATGTTGGTAGACACTACAACCAATTTTGAGGTCAAATCCTTCGTGGACGGGTTCGCCTGCTACAATTAAATCAAGATGGCCAAAGAAGATCAAGAAAAAATAGCCTTCACAACCCCCTGGGGAACCTACTGCTACACAGTGATGCCATTCGGACTAAAGAATGTTGTGGCTACCTACCAACGGGAAGCAACCGCCCTCTTCCACGACATGATCCACAAAGAGATCGAATTGTACGTCGATGACATGATCATCCACTCAAAGGGATCAGAGGGACAACACCTCACGGACCTGAGAAAGTTCTTCAACCGCCTCCGGAAACACTTGATGAGGTTAAACCCTGCCAAATGCACATTTGGGGTCAGCCGAGGCAAAGTCTTAGGATACATGGTCACCGAGCGAGGCATCGAAGTTGATCCTCAAAAGATCAAGGCCATCATCGAAATGAGACCACCGCAAACTCAAACTAAGGTGAAAAGCTTCATGGGCCGCCTACAGTATATCAGCCGCTTCGTCGATCAGTTGACCTCCATGTGCGAGCCAATCTTCAAACTGATGAAGAAAAATGCAGACGTCGAATGGAACTCAGAATGATAAGATGCCTTTGAAGAAATAAAGGCGTACCTTGTGAGTCCTCCGATTCTCTGTCCTCCCCACGAGGAGAAGCCACTTTTGCTATACCTAACTGTGACCGACACCGCAGTCGGAGCCATGCTATGTCAAGAAAAGAAAGAGTCACGAGTTGAGAGTGCCATCTATTTCGTCAGTCAAAAGTTTCAAGGCAGCGAACTCAACTACTCAGCCCTCGAGAAAACCTGCGCAGCTCTAGTATGGGTTGTCGGAAAATTACGACACTACATACAGTCGCACAAGGTGCACTTGGTCTCCAAAATGGACCCAGTCAAATACCTCTTCGACAAACCATCTATGTCAATAAGGCTCGCCAAATGGTCTTTCTTCCTAGCGGAATTTAACATCAAGTACGTAAACCAAAAGTCAATCAAGGGACGGGTAATGGCCAAACAGCTGGCTGACTTCCCAACCGACGAGGCTCGAGGTCCTGAACCACAATTTCCAGATGAAAGAATCTTTGCACTCGAAAGCGAAAATCGATGGCAACTGTTCTTCGACGGAGCGGACAACAAAAGAGGAAACGACATCAGTATGCTCTTGGTCGACCCCAAGGATGAGCACACCCCAATCGCCATAAAGCTAAATTTCGAGGAAACCAATAATGCCGCCGAATATGAAGCCTGCACAGCCGGACTAGAGGCCGCACTCGAAAGGAACGTCCAGAAACTCATGGTCTACGGGGAATCCGCCCTAATCATCAATCATGTTTCCAACAAGTGGAAAACAATAGACCCAGGCTTGCAAAAAATACCACGCCTGCATGGAAGACCTCATCACACAATTCGAAGAGGTCACCTTTCACTACTTGCCAAGAGATCAAAACCGGTTTGCAGATGCCCTAGCCACCTTGGCTTCGCTCGTGGAGATCCTTGAGAGAAAAGCAATCAAGCCCTTCAAAGTCGGACGAAAGGAAATTCCCACCTACTGCTATGAGATCGAACCAGAGCCCAAGCCCATCAATGATCCATGGTACACTCAGATCTTCCAATACCTCAAAAATGGGGAAACCGCCTTCATGAACAAGGAAGGTCAGCCCAGGGAAGGAGTCAAAGCTAAGAGCATCATGGCCCTAAAATGCCTCGCCTCTCACTTTGTCATCCTTGGGGACATGCTATACAAAAAACGCTACCAAGGATCGCTCCTATGCTGCATCAGCCAGGAAAAAGCAAGTGAGCTCATGAACGAAGTCCACAACGGGGCTTGCTGTCCCCACATGAACGCTAGAGCCCTGATGCAAATCATTCTGCGGATGGGCTACTACTGGATCTCCATGGAGGCAAACTGCATCCACTTTATCTGAAGCTACGACAAGTGTCAACGGTACTCCAACCTCAATCATTTACCTCCTCACGATCTCTACTGCATGACTACGCCCTGGCCCTTCACCACATGGGGAATCGACGTCATCGGGAAAATCGCTCCAGCAGGTAGCAACGGCCACTAATTCATCTTGGTAGCCATCGACTACTTCACAAAATGGGTCGAAGCCAAGTCCTAAAAGGTGCTCACCTCCAAGAAAGTTGCACATTTCCTCAAGGAAAACATCATCTGCCGATACGGCATCCTGAATGAGGTCATATCAGATAACGACTCCCATTTCGAAGGAGAATGCGAAAGACTGCTGGCCGAATTCAAGATCACATGCCACAAGTCTTCTCCATACCGGCCACAAACAAACGGCACCGTAGAAGCAGCAAACAAGACCCTTGAACGGATCATCTGAAAAATGACCACCGAGTGCTGCTGGAAAACGAAATCAACGAAGTCGAATGGCTCCGAAGCCGACACGACGAACTGGCTCTGCTAGACGAGCGACGACTAAAGGCCATGGAACACGTCCGAGCCTACCAAAGTAGGATAGGTAGAGCTTTTAACAAGAAAGTCAAGTCCCGAGACATCAGAGAAGGCGATCTGGTACTGAAAGAAAAGCCTCCCACTCGAACCAACCCATTGGGAAAATGTGAACCAACATGGACCAGCCCTTTCGTAGTTCAAAAGATCTTCTCCGGAGGTGCCATGAAGCTGACAGACCTAGATGGCAATCCCTTCATGAATCCAGTCAACGGAAGCAAACTTTGCAGATACTTCACCTAAAAGAAGACCAACTGTGCATCTCTTGACACTGCAGGTCCTTTCGCGCGGATAAGATTTCACTACAGTCTCATCCACGCATATGACATTGTCATCTGCAAACAGTTTTCAATTTTCTGTTATTTTCAGTTTAATCACTGTTTTCAAACTTTTTTTCCAGCCCAGTCCTTTGTGTTTCCCTTATTTCCAGAGAACCCCCTTTCTTCAAAGTCCTTTTTCAAAACACACACTCACACATACACAGACACAAAAAGTTTCAAGTTTGGAAGACTCATCATACGAGGCATTCCGGGTGCACGTCAAACGTCCATCCCGGAGTGTAACGTGACCTCTGAACTCATTTTCTCTAATTTTGGGCATTTTTCAAAGTTTTGGCCTCTTAAACCAATAACGGCAAAGGGACTCCGTTGATTTTTCAAAGTTCGATAAAAAAAATTTCAAACCTCCAAAAAAGGGCATTGTCGGGCTTTGACGCAAGAAATCGGGTACATCACAACTAGCAAATTCAAATAAGAAATCGGGTACATCACAACTAGCAAATTCAAATAGCAGAAGAAGATAAATACAAAACTGCATTTACAGTGCCTTTTGGCCATTATGAATGGAATGTAATGCCTTTTAGTCTTAAAAATGCTCCATTCGAATTTCAAAATATTATTAATAATATTTTTTATCCTTATTCAGAATTTATTATTGTTTATATTGATGATATTCTAATTTTCTCTAAAAATATTGATCAACATTTCAAACACTTACAAACATTATTTCATATGGTTAAACATAATGGATTAGTAATTTCTGAAAAGAAAATGCAATTATTTCAAACAAAAGTAAGATTTCTTGACCATGAAATAGAAGAAGGGTCTTACTTGCCAATTAACAGGTCAATTTAATTTGCTTCAAAATTTCCTGATGAAATTAAAGATAAAAAACAATTACAAAGATTTTTAGGAAGTCTTAATTATATAGCAGAATTTTATAAAAATTTAGCTGTTGATAGTGCTACATTATATGATCGACTTAAAAAGAATCCTCTGGCATGGGGATAGACCATACTAATGCAGTTAAATTAATAAAATTGAAAGAAAAATGATACTTTCCTTATCATTAGGAAACGAACAACGGAGAAAAATTGTAGAAACAGATGCTTCAGAAATTGGCTATGGTGGAATTCTTAAACAATTTAATACTTCAAAATAAGAAAGAACTAGTAAGATTTATTTTTGGGAAATGAGATGATGCACAGAGAAATTATTCTACAATTAAAAAAGAAATGTTATCAGTAGTAAAATGTATATCTAAATTTCAAGAAGATCTTTTAAACCTAGAATTTATATTAAGAATAGATTGTAAAGCAGCAAAAGAAGTCTTAGAAAAAGATGTAAAAAATTTATTATCAAAACAAATATTTTGCCAGATGGCAAGCCATTCTATCTGTTTTTGATTTTTATATTGAATATATAAAAGGTGAATCAAATTCACTTCCTGATTTCTTAACAAGAGAATTTTTACAAGGATCCCCGTATTGTCCTGAAGAACTAATAGTTCTCGAGGCAGAGGTAGGAGAAGAGACTCCTACCAAAGAGAAGGGAGAAGTTATTATGCAGGAAGATCTTATCAGAATTATACATTTCCACAATCTTATCCTTATATAGGAAATTTAGAAAAACATAATACAGGTTCTTCGTCTAATCCTCCAAGGAATGCAAGAGATGTCTTATTAGATTAATACAATCATCAAATGACATAAAATCTTTGAGAGAGCCCATTTTTTGGCTTGAGCCATGTGATAAAAAATGGGTGGCAGATCCATACTATATTGCCAATAAATATTTTGAACAAAGAGCCCATTTCCCAATAAAAGGAAAGAAAAATAGTGCTTCCTATGAAATTATTCTTAAAGAAACATGATCAGTTTATTTTGATCACAAATTTAGAAATAATGAAGCAGTTCAAGAAGGAATTCAAAGTGTTTATGCTTTTTCAAAAGCATAAATTATGAAAATCTTAAATATAGCTGATTGGGGAACTAACCCAAATCAGTTAAGACATTATTTTTCAAATCCTGATCATCAATTTTATTATAATTAGTGGGATTATATAGATGTATGGCTAAATGCCTTTTTATATCAAATTTCTCAAATAAAACATACATGGTTTTTTATGTTTGATAAAGAATTTATATATGATGAAATTCCAGTTGATTCTTTATAAACTGGCAAAAAATTGGTCCCGAGGAAGATTATTTCTTTTACAGAGAAATAAGCTCATTATTTAAGGAATATTGTGTCAATCATCCATCCCTCAAAGGAGAAAAAATAAATCCCATATCTATTAATATATAAAATCTGAAGTCATTAGCCATTCATTTTCCCGCTCACTTTTAGAACATTCTGGAAACCTTCCACTGTCTTAGCGTATTGTATGCCGGCCGCTCATCTTCCTCTCTCTCTTTACTCCATTTCATCGATCACTGGAAATGCTATCTATTTATCCCCTTTCTTCTCTCTCTTTCTCTCCAACCAACCAACCTCCCTCCCTCCATAACCTCTAATTTTCTAAAACCCCATAAAAATGTCAAATTGAAACCACAAAATCACAACCTAATCCATGCCGTACTCGGCGTTCTTCGTTCCCAATTACCTCCGAACAATGTCTCTAAAACACCCTTCAACCCCCGCAGCCGCACTTATTCTTCAATTCCGCCATCCGATCTCGATTCGATGGCGAAGGTAAGCATCTCTCTCTCGCTTTCTGTCTCTCTCACGCCCACTCCATGAATTTTTTGTTTATTCGCTACCACCTGCTAGACCTCTTCTCGATCTTTCAATTTTCTCAGGTACAACTATCGACTTCAACCTCTGAATCTCTTATTATGATCGATTTTTCGCCGCTCTAAGATTCAACGTCTGAATCTAAAAAACTTTGCGACCTTCCTACCACAGATTTATGTCTTGATCCTTTGAATCTGATTGTTTAATTCCAATTTTGTATTATTTGGGTTTGAATATGATTGTTAGAGTTTCGATTTTGCTTATTTGAGTTTGATTATGAGAAATCATTGAGTAGTAATAGTTTGATTGACAAAAACACTTTATGTTTTTGTGTATATAATGGTTTGTCTTTCATTGCTAATTGTGGACTTTCCTATATCTCTATGAAGCAAGCAAGATTTCAACTTCTTGATACAGAGCCTTTTGCGGATGCTTTTGGATCCAAGAAGAAGAGGAAGCGCCCGAAGTTGATGGCATCTGATTATGAATCATTGGTTAATAAGGCTGAAGGTTTTCAGGGTAAAAAAAATACTTTTTTTAATGTTATTAAGTTTGCTTCGTAAATCCTTTCTTTTGTTTGCACAGATCCCTTGCATTCGTAAGTTGCTATCGAGTTACTGTATTTGATTGGTTATTCATTTTGGTACGGATGGAATAGTTCATAAATTCTGCATAACCCTTATAGTCTTGTAATGGTCACTATGCAACAGGCATAGTAAAAAATGAGAGGCTGCCTGCAAGTATACTTACACCAACATCTAATTTGGCTTGCGAAGTTTTTCTTAATCCATTCATTTTTTTGTGATTTTTTTTTTTGCCTATTTGAAATCTATTATCCTCCAATGAAGGAGTTTCTTGAAGGAGAAAGCTTCGGAAGTTGTTTAAACTATGTTTGTAATCTCATTTTGTGTATATAATGGTTAGTCTTTCATTGCTAATTGTGGACTTTCCTATATCTCTATGAAGCAAGCAAGATTTCAACTTCTTGATACAGAGCCTTTTGCGGATGCTTTTGGATCCAAGAAGAAGAGGAAGCGCCCGAAGTTGATGGCATCTGATTATGAATCGTTGGTTAATAAGGCTGAAGGTTTTCAGGGTAAAAAAAAACATTTTTTAATGTTATTAAGTTTTCTTTGTAAATCTTTTCTTTTGTTTGCACAGACCCCTTGCATTCGTAAGTTGCTATCGAGTTACTGTATTTGTTTGGTTATTCATTTTGGTACGGATGGAATAGTTCATAAATTCTGCATAACCCTTATAGTCTTGTAATGGTCACTATGCAACAGGCATAGTAAAAAATGAGAGGTTGCCTGCAAGTATACTTACACCAACATCTAATTAGGCTTGCAAAGTTTTTCTTAATCCATTCATTTTTTTGTGATTTTTTTTATATTTTTGCCTATTTGAAATCTATTATCCTCCAATGAAGGAGTTTCTTGAAGGAGAAAGTTTCGGAAGTTGTTTAAACTATGTTTGTAATCTCATTTTGTTGCAATCAATGTTGAATTACGTCGTACCAAGGCTAGATTACTGGAGGAGGTTTCTAAATTGCAGAGATTGGCTATGAAGAAGGTTACATATCTGTCTCTCTTTGAAATTTGTTGATATTTCTTATTAAAGCAAGAGATGGCTGCCCTAGGTTAACATTCTTTTCTTAGCCCTTATCTCTTTACTTTGGTGGTGTTGTTCCATTCATGAGCTATCTCTATTTACTGAACATGAATATCAGATGTTGCATTGGAAGCAGAGTATGAGAATCTTAGGCATCGTGCAGCTGAAGAGTCCTCTTGTCAGCCCATGTCTTGCGAGACCATTGATGGTGCTGGTTCGTGCAGTGAAGAAGGTGGTATGAGCTCCGGTGTACGAGGAATGAATTCAAGTGTTGATGCAAATGTTACAGACTTATGCTTTGAAGATTTATCAACTGATTATATTTCAAGTGTTCCTGGTCACGGGAAAAACATAGAGAAATTGAAGTGAATTTGGAAAAAGGTCGTACTTCCTTGGAACTACATAATATATTCAACGTGCAAGATTATTAGTTAAACTACATTCTCACGTATCCCTCTTAATTGTTGCAGTTCATGCCAATTTTTGCCTTCCTCCCCTTCTAGCACTGCTGTTGCTTTTCATCTTATCCTTCTTATCTTATGTATCTACATTAGTTGACGTTCGGTTTGTCCAATCCATCTCAAGGTACTCTCTCTCATCATATCTTTTGGTGGTGCCGCATTTATGGTTTACTTCTTAAGAATATGTTTATCTTCAAATTTTATCCTTCTGCTTTTGTCACACATCCATCCTTTTTATCTCATTTTGGATTCACCAATTTCTCTAAGAAGCGTTTTAGTTACCATCGTTTCATACTATTGTGTACATCAAGCAAATAGCCGCTAGATGGAATCACTTAAATCTATGGATACTCAGCTTCCTAAATCTGCTTTTATTCCGTAACTGTAATCATTTTCAGTAAATATTGTATAAGCTTTTTACTGTAATCTTATAAATTCTTTCATCTGTTTCTGTGATAAGTTGATAGCGTCTATTTGCAGTTCCACTTTTGCTTGTGTCAAAGTAGTAGTAAAACTAAGTATCTTGGGTAAGCATCATGATAAGCTATAGTCTTTAGATGTTTGCAAGTGACCAAGAAGTATTTTTGTCTGACACGCTTACTTCCCATTGTTGCTTCTTGTGTTTATCCTTGCGTTGGGAAAGAAACGACTACTTGTGATCAGAGTATCTCTAAAACTTTTGCTTGTGAACTGAACAACATGATCCTGATGCATTAGTTTGAGATTCCACTTTTTGCGAAAAATGTATGTTTTGGCTCTTATCAATCCTATGCATTTTGAAATCTCTCATTGACCTGATTCTTATCTCTTATATGGCGTATCATTGACCATGCACCTGTATGTGATAAAAAATTTAGCTTCTTGGGTTTGGGTATGCATGTCAGCTTCTAAAATAAAACTTTGAAGCTGCTCCACATTGTGTCATGTAGAACCTTTGGTAGGCAAGAAAGGAGAAAAATTTAACGGACCCACTTTGACATAATATAAGCTTTCCTTTGTGATGCTCTTCACGCTTACTTCCCATCGTTTTAGAATAACTTTACTTAAATTGATTTTCACTTTTATTGGAAAGACTGTGGATGAAACAACAAATGTTGTTTACAAAAAAAATTCAAAATTTGTAGTTGTTATTGTTAATTCCATTATGAATATTTTTAATGACATTTTTAGCAACTTTTTTTTAAATTAGTTTTCGTTATTTCTCACAGTTTGTTGGTCGTGTGTTTAACGCACGGGTGTTATACTAGTTCACAGGTAAAGCCCAAATGCTATTCGTGATGGAATTTCATATTCCATGGATTTGATCATGGTCTTACACTTGTGATTATGATGATTTAGATATTTTATATCTCATAAGAACATATTCTTACAAATGGTGGAATAAATTTGATATTATCGAACCTCTAAAAGAAATGAATAAAGTATGTGCTCAGCTCAAGGAAGAAGCAAAAGAAGCAGCTAAAAGCAAAGGAAAGGAAAAAGAAGATGACATAGAGGATCCAATGGAGAAGATAAAAACAACAATTCTATTGACAAACCCTGAAATGTCCCAAGAAAAATTAGATGCTTGTAGTAAGGACAAGTTTGCAAGTTTTATTAGCTCTATTCTTAAAGAAAAATGGGGAGACATTGCATCATTGTCATCCACTCAAAGCATGGGAGATGAAAATGAATGCATGAAAAATTACATGGGAATGATCCCATACTCTCAAAAGACCACTTCATACGGAGAATAGTGGGAGACATGAAGAATCTCAAGTGGGAAACATTATCATGCAGAATATTGAAATTAAGGAGACAATCATGAAGAATATTGAAAATAAGGAGGCAAAAGAAAAAATAAAAAAGAAGAAGAGACGAAAAGTAAAGAAGAAGAAGAAGACGTAATGTTGATGGACATTATGTCTAAAAAGAAAGAAAAAAGGAAGTTGATGACGCTATAAAGGAGAGGCTTCAATACGGGAGAAAACACTCGAAAATATTACAAGTCTCATGCGTTGAGAAACTCTACCAAAAATTCCTTAAAGATTTTTAGTTTTTATTTTTTCTTTCCATGGTGTGAAGAAATAAGAATCCATAGTGGATTCGGATTGTAAGTTTTTATTTTCATCTTTTACTTCATGTTTTTATGTTATGTAAAATATTGTGTTGTAATTTATGTTTATAAATTATTATTGTGAAATTATAAGATTGTGTATTTAAGTATTAATTGTGTTTTAATTATTAGTATTGTTTGTTAATAAGTGTTAGTATATTTTATTAATACATTAGTTTAGTATATTACTATTATTTATTTTGGTTTAGTATATTATTATTATTTATTGTGGGTTAGTATATTGAGTATATTGATATTATATTATTATTATTATTTATCGTGGGTTAGTATATTGAGTATATTGGTATTATATTATTATTATTTATTGTGGGTTAGTATATTGTTATATTGGTGATGATGCCAAAATCGTCAAAACAGCCCAAATCCAAGCGATGATTGCTCCGGTGATTGCAAGGCCTGAAAATAAGAGAAAACACGTAAACTAAGCCGGGGCGGATCCGGCTAAAGGCCCTCCGGCGTGAGAGTAAGTTCACGGTTGATATTAGAGAAATCAAATTGACAGAGTTTCTCCAATGTAAAAAGTAACGTACCGAATAATGAGCCATGGGGCTTGTATTTATAAGAATGGATAAGTAGAATCCATGTTGGAATGAACTTGTAAGGAGATAAGATATAATCTTAAGAGGATCATATCTGTTAAGGAATCCTTGTTTGACTTGAATTGATATTGGTAATTGTAATCCTGATTGGGTTACAACTGTATAATCCTTGTTGAATAAGGAGTGTAACTGCTAGCCGGAACGCCGAGGAAGACAAATGATTTTCCTCGGCCTTGGGCAAATTAGCCGAGGAAAGTGACTTTGTTTCCTCGTCATTTGGTAAATGGCCGACATGAAAATATGCCGGGGAGAATACTTTTGTTTCCTCGGTAATTGGTGACATGCCGAGCAAAGGACTTTTCTCTCCTCGGTAATCGAGACAGGCCGGCCCAAGAATGGCGACATTTAGTCAAGGTAAATGTTCCTCGGCATACGAGGAAAATAATGCTCGGCCATAACACTTGATGAATATATAATATCCATGGCCCAATATAGTTGGGCCCAGGTTCGGGCAAGCCCATGTTCGTAGCTCGGTTTATTCCGTTCAGTGGCCCCCAACTTTCTAGCTCGGCTTAGACGAATAGAAAGTTAGCTCGTCCTCGGCATATGGAATACGAACAGGTTCGACACGTGTCCTCGGCGTCGCTTCATATGACTGACGGTTGCCATTCTGGGGCCCCCCAGTCTTGTCACGCCTTGAACCCATCATTTCGCATTTAATTCTTGGGACTCCGGACCTGGATCTTTACTTTACCCACGGGTTGACCCGGATTGGAGGGGTATAAAAACTAAAACCCCTTTCATTTTACTCTTTACAAACCCCAAGCAATCGAGAGCAAAGGCGAAAGAAATTTCAGGCGATTACAGCAACCTTCAAACCCAGTTCCCGGTGAGCTTAATTTTTCCGGCGAAGTCGCTTTCTGCATTGATCCCATTCACTCTTGCAAACTCAGGTATGAAATTTCTCCTTCCCTTATAACTTCCTTTCATGTTCCAGCGTTTTCTAGGGTTTAGGAGTGATTTTGTCCATGCCAAGAACCGCCATTGTTGAAGGTTGAAGCTTTTCTTGATAAAAACTTTAAAAACTTCAGTTCTTTAATTCTCTTTGCATTTTATATGAAATTTCTGGAATATTGAATGAACTCCCCCTTCGTTTTTGATTCCCCTTAGAAATGGCTCGATCTTGGGACCATTCTCCCCGATTCCGTTATGGATATCATACTGGAAATTTGAGGGTCTATCGTAGAGAGAGGGGTCCATGGTTGATGCTGAACTTGGATGATATAAGCAAGCAGTTGAGGGGTTATGGTCGCTCTCGTTTATTCATCCAATACCCGGATTCTACAAGAATAGATAGGATTGATTCCGGGTCACCAAATATTATAGTGTTTGGGGATAGGGCTGAGATGGTGGAGCACATCGAACTGTTCTACCCGGCCTCCAATCGCGAAATGCGTGAGCGTCTGCGAGGTACGGCCCCCTCCTCGGCCTTATGAAATGACGAGGAAGGAGATCTTCCTTCCTCGGCCTTATGGAATGACGAGGAGGGGAATCTTCCTTCCCCGTCATTTAATCAGCCATTGACGAGGTTAATAATTTGGTCTCCTCGTCTTTATGCAGATATGACGGGAAGAGAAGGAGAGCCCTCCTCGTCTACTCAAATAGTTAATGCCTTCGTTGAAGGTGCTCAAGCTGATGCCCGCCTTGTCCGACGAAGAAGCCGAGGAGCAGGTAGCCGAGGAAAGCAAATTGAGAGGGCACCAAAACCTGGGGATCCCATGATTGAAAAGTTGTACTCCAAGTACAAAGTGGATCGTGCTGAATATAAATTAACTTATATGGGCAAGATAGAGCCGAAGACGGAGAAAGAAGAGACGGCCTTCTATTATAGCCAAGATTACGTCCATTTTTATTTCAAACAGTTCCAACAAGGACTCCGTCTTCCCCTAGACCCCTTCATTTGTGAGTTTTTGGACGATGTAAAGGCAGTGCCGGCCATGCTAGGAGCCAATGGCACTAGGGTTTTGGTTAGCTTTATCATTCTCTGCCGTAGTTTAGGCTATGAGCCGACCATGGGAGCCTTCCGTCACTTCTACATTGTCCAAGTCATCAAGGAACAATGGCTGGTAGTAATTAGGAGTGCCAATAGGAAACCAAAATTGCTCCTCCCCATGTCTAGTAAAGTTCCAGGCTGGGATAACCATGTTATCCGCGTTGAGAGCCGCCAAGGCTGGGAGTACCAGTCTCCTTGTGATGATCCAACCTCCTCATTTGCCGTCCAACAATATGGGTGGACCAAAGATTTGATCAGACGCTTGGAAGAGTTTGCTAGGGTAGGGGTCCTGGACTGGAAGCAAGTCGAATCCTCGGACCATTTTTATATCCAGGCAGGATTGATGCCGGGGAACGAGGACGGGGTAGCTCCCCTCGTAAATGTTAAAAGAGGGCGTCGCTTCAACGATTGGACGGTACATCCAGGCTTCGTATTTCACGAGGATTGTATCAGGTGCCATGATGAGCGTCCCCGTGACCAATGTATTGGAGCACCTAACATTGTTGGACGTAAATTTTTATCTTACACTTGTAATTTGTCATATTATTTTGCTCGTACTTGACCTTGGGCTTCCTTGCTCGTACTTGACCATTTCTTCCTTGTCTTTTACAGATCTGACCACCGAGGAAGAAGCTACCCTTGCAATGGAGAGACTGAGCCCTCAGGAGCTAGTGAAGAGGAAGAGGAGGTTGAGCAAGAAAGCCGCTTTAACAGAAAGGAGGGAGGATACTAATGCTCGTAACCTCATCCTTAATGTTCAGACTGACCAACCCCTCCCCCTTAAATTGCACGGGGAAGTGGATGCCGAGGATCCTGCTGCTGATAATCAATCCAATCCATCAACTGTAGAGGGGCGTAGCCTCCATGTTGGTGCCGAGGAAGAAGCAACCGAGGAAGCTAACCTCGTCCAAAGGAGGTCCTCCAAAAGAACTCCAAGTGCCAGCCGAGGAGCCGGCCGCCAAACGGCAAGCGTCGCCGTGGCCCCCGAGGTTGATGCCCCTCCCTTGACCGCTCGCCAGTCAAGACTATTGAAGAGGCCGATGAGCCGGCAAAAAATATGTCCCTTGGCATTCCTCGTCTTAAGTGGACTCCCCGTTGGCAAGGGAGGGACCCTTGGTGAGATTGGGCCGAGCTCCCATCCAAAGAGCCATGGACGAGGATGCTTATGAAACCCTTTGCAAAGAGGGTCCTAATGAAGATACTGTGCTTTGCCACAAGGGACTCCTGCTTGCAGAGGTAAATGTTGATCCCTTTCTTGGGTTAGTATCTTTGATATTGGATTTATCTTCCTAACGATGATTTTATCTTTCGCTGGCTTCTGGCCACGGCGCACGAGAACGTGCCGCCAAGAAGAAGACAAGGCGCCTGAATGAGGCCAAGGCAGCTCAAGCAAAGAGCGAAAAAGAAAAGTCTTCCTTGGCTAAACTTTTAGAGGCCAAGGATGCTGAGCTTGCAGCGGCCAAGGCCAAGGTTGAGGCCGAGGTAAAAAGGGCCGAGGAAGAAAGATCAAAAGCCGAGGAACATCTCCGGCTCAAAAATGAAGAGCTTGCCTGTGCCAGGCGTATAAGGTCGAGCCTGCACCAAGGCTGAGGAAGCTGAGGCCAAGTGCCGAGGATTGGAAGCTACCCTTCCAGCTAGGGAGGAAGAGGCCGTAGCTCGGTTCAAGGAGAGCTCGGCTTTCAAAGAACTGATGATGGCCAGCTCGGCCAGAGAGGCCGTTGGACGAGCAAACAGCCCACCATGTTCGAGGACGGCTACCTCCACTTGGCCAGGAGCATTTTAGCCGATCCCTCCACTGGCTCTTGACATCAACAAGATTGCCCAAATTATATGCCGGGATCAATATGCCGAGGAGGTCGTGGCACTCCATCACTTAGTCCCTTATTCTGAGAGCAACCTGGAGCTAATAGCTGCCAAGGATGCCCATGCTTGTAGGGAAGTGTGGAAGCCGGCTTCTGTTGTCTCCGGCAATATTAAAGACCTAGTGGAGGCGATCCAAGACGCCGACGAGCAGGAGGACCTAGAGGCTGAGGGAAGGGGAACAGCCGAGGAAGCTGATGCTCAAGCCCATCAAACGACCCTTCCTCCACCTGGCTCCAATAATACTAGCTGGCTAGAAGAGCCTTTTGAGGATGCTCAGCCATCTTAGGATAGTTTTTCCTTTTTTGTTTCTTGTAATAGACAATAGGATCTTGTAATTTCCATTTGAATATTAATGAAAAAATCCTTTGTCATTATTCTGTCACTTTACTGACTTGATTATATTTTTGTATGCTATGCACTAGCCTTAGGAATGTGGGATCCGAGGAAGGTCCCTTGTTCCATGTGGAGCAAGTGGTTAGGCCGAGGAAGATTCCTACTGTAACTATACTGCATTTTATTTGGGCCGAGGAAGTTTTCCTCGGCTTTGAATGTTGTAAACTTGAATCAGAGTAGATTCATAGTGGGAGGTTTATCAAGCCATTAGGCCGAGGAAAGTCCTAGGCCTTGGACGTTAGTCTCCTAAGTCAAGATGTATCCTTGACTAGGAGAGTTGTAAGCCATCAGGCCAAGGTGGTTCCTTGGTCTTGGCTGCTTGGTATCCTGAATCAAGGTGGGCCCTTGACAGGATATATTGAGGGCCATCAGGCCAAGGTGATCCCTTGGTCTTGGCAGGTGTGTAGGCCATCAGGCCAAGGAAGATCCTTGGTCTTGGCCGTAAGCCATCGTGCCAAGGAGGACCTTGGTCTTGGCAATTGTTAAGCCATCGTGCCAAGGAAGATCCTGGTCTAAGCCATCGTGCCAAGGAAGATCCTTGGTCTTGGCAATCGTAAGCCATCGTGCCAAGGAAGATCCTTGGTCTTGGAACGTGGTAAGCTATCGTGCCAAGGAAGATCCTTGGTCTTGGCAATTGGTAAGCCATCAGGCCAAGGAAGATCCTTGGTCTTGGCTATTGTGTATCGGAGAATCTGAGGTAATGCCCTCATCTTCCTGTGCTGGGGTGAAGAGCTGATAGATAGTTGCTTTGCATGTTGGAAGAAACTGCTTTCGTAGAACTGAAATGTGATTACATCAAACTGCAATCCTATCAACTAAAATGCAACAAAAAGAAAACAAAAGACCGAAAATAAAAGACCGAAAAATAAAGAGCTAATCTATTGCAAAAATAAACTAGACTAGTGATAATATTTTCTAAGGTTGTCTAATGCCATGGATGCTTGAGATCCTTCCCCTCCTTGGTCCTTAATCTGTAGGTCCCTTCTCGAATGACTTGAGTGATGATATAGGGACCTTCCCAATTTGGGGAGAGTTTGTTTTGTTCTGCTTTCCGACCAGTGGCTTCGATCTTTCTAAGTACCCAATCGCCCACTTGGAATACTCTTTTGATGACCCTCTTGTCGTGATAGGCCTTGGTCCTTTGCTTGTAATTCACCATCCTCTTACATGCGTTGCGGCTAGTCGTTTTTCATCTATCGGGTCCGGAGTCTAGGAGCCTATTGACCTTGTTGACTTGCTCATCATAATGGGAGTTCCTTACTGTAGGGATGGCCATCTCTGCCGGTGCCATAGCCTCAGAACCGAAAGTTAGTGCGAATGGGGTTTCCCCGGTTGGCCCCCGGGTGGTTGTGCGAACAGCCCATAAAGCTAGGGGAAGTTCGTCCAACCATCTACCCTCGCGTCCTTCAAGGTTCTTGGTGAGGGCGGTTAGGACCAGTTTGTTGGCAGCTTCTGCTTGACCGTTGCCTTGGGGTCTGCTAACTGAAGATTTTGCATGGCGTACTTTGACTCTTCCCAATTCGGTTGTAAATGCCGTGGAGAATTGGAGGCCATGGTCAGAAACAATTGTATGCGGAAGGTCAAATCTGCACCAGATGTTGTCATGAACAAAGTTGATCGCATTCTCTTCCGTTATCTTGGCCAATGCCTTGGCTTCTATCCACTTGGAGAAGTAATCAACAGCTACTATCACGTACTTGCAATTACCACGGGCGGGTGGGAAGGGTCCAATGAGGTCGATCCCCCACATATCAAATGGCCACGTAGGTATTACAAGTGTTTGCTCGACTGCAGGTAGTCTTGGAATGTCAGAGAACCTTTGGCATTTGTCACATTTTCGAACATAGGCATGCGCGTCTTCCCTTAGGTTTGGCCAGTAGTAACCTAGCGCTATGATTTTGTCAGCTAAGGTTCTGGCCCCCGGGTGTCCGCCGCAAACACCTTCATGTACTTCTGCCAGGAGGTTCTCAGTTTCCTTGGGATAGACACACCTTAGCAGGGGCTTCGTGAAAGATCTTCGGTAGAGGATTCCGTTCATCACCACGAATCTTGGAGACCTCTTCTTGATAAGCTTGGCTCGAGCATCGTCTTCTGGGAGTTTCTCCTTCTCAATGTATTCGATGTAGTCATCGATCCAGCATCTCTCTTCCTCGTCCAGAAGCATGACTTGTAATCTTTCGTACGCAGGTTCCTCGGCATAAACTACATATGGGTTGGTCTCCGCAGGAGACACGTCCATGGTGGCTAGTTTGGAGAGAACGTCTGCGACTTGGTTGTCTTCCCTTCCTATCTGCTTGAGCTCGAAAAATTCCATTTTCTTCGTCATATCTAGGACCAGGTCTCTATATTTGGCAAGGGTGACATCTTGAGTGTTATATTCTCCTTTCACTTGTTTGACAACAAGCTGGGAGTCACAGAAAGCAGCCACCTTAGTTGCTCCATAGAAGGAGGCCAACTCAATGCCAAATATGAGAGCCTCGTATTCAGCTTGGTTGTTAGAGGCAGGAAACCTGAAGCGGATGGCATCTTGTATAGTATATTCTCCTTCTGGGCTTGCTAGTACTACTCCGGCTCCGCTTCTTTCCTTGGTAGCTGATCCGTCCGTATACAGGATCCAACAGTTGGATGGGAGTTCAATGGGAGAGTCTTTTTCCTCCGGCGCGTTTTGCTTCCGGGAGGTGGGGAGATGCTCACCCATAAAGGCAGTCTCGACCATGAAGTCAACCAAAGGCTGTGCTAGGAGGGTCTTCCTTGGTTGGTAAGTGATATCAAACTCCGTTAGAGCGATTGACCAATTAAGGAGACGTCCTGAGCCGTCCAACTTGTGAAGGATTTTCTTCAATGGTTCGTTGGTGTAGACGGTGATAGGGTGTGCGAGAAAAATATGCACGCAGCCTTCCTTGAAGCAATGACTAGGCGTATGCTATCTTCTCCACATTGAAATATCTGCTTTCCACATCTGGACGAGCTTTTTGAGACATAGTAGACGGGCTTCTGAATTCCTTCATCCTTTCGAACTAGGACAGCTGCGACAGCGTGATCGGTGGCAGCTAGGAAGACGTATAGCATCTCACCGGTAGTCGGACTGCTAAGCAAGGGAGGGGAACCCAAGTATTCCTTCAACCGGAGGAACGCTTCCGAGCATTCAGGAGTCCAGGAGAAGTTCTTGGTACCCTTCAATACCTTGAAGAAAGGCAGTGACTTTTCGGCGGACTTGGCGATGAATCTTCCAAGGGCTGCAATTCTTCCATTAAGTCTTTGGACCTCCTTGATGGTGGTAGGTTCCTTCATGTCAATGAGAGCCTTGATCTTTTCTGGGTTTGCTTCAATCCCCCTTTGGGAAACCATAAAGCCCAGGAATTTCCCTGCAGTAACTCCGAACACGCACTTGCTTGGATTCAGCTTCATGTTGTTGGCTCGGAGGTTATGAATGGTTTCTTCTAGGTCAGGAACGTGGCTGCCTTCCTTGGTCTTTATGACCATGTCATCAATATAAGCCTCCAGTGTTTCTACCTATCTCGACTTTGCAAAAACTTGATTTACCATCCGTTGGTAAGTGGCACCGGCATTCTTGAGCCCAAAAGGCATCATAATGTAGCAGAAATTCCCACGGGTGTTTGAAAGGCGGCCTTCTCGATGCCTCTTCTTTCGCCATTTTTATCTTCGATGATAGCCTGAGTAGGCATCTAAGAAGGCTGAGAGTTTGGTGTCCGAGAAAATGGAGTCCACTAGCTTGTCAATTCTGGGGAGAGGATAGCTGTCCTTGGGGGCAGGCTTTGTTTAGATCGGCAAAGTCTATGCACATACGCCATTTCCCATTTTGCTTCTTCACCATAACGACATTAGCCAACCAAACAGGGTATTTAACTTCGCGAATTATTCCAGCCAATGAGTAATTTCTGCACCTCTTCTTTTATAGCTTCCTCCTTGTCCCTTGCAAAATTTCTCCTCGTCTGGAGATGGTCTTCGCTAGAGGATCAACTTCTAAGCGGTGGAGGGCTACTTCTTCATTGATTCCCCTCATGTCTTCGACTCTCCAAGCAAAGACGTCGAGACTGCTTTTCAAGAGGGATATGATTCTTTCTTTCTCTTCTTCCGTGATAGCTGGCCTCCTAGCTTGATTTTTTGTTCGGGATAGTCGGGATTAATGACTACCTCTTCTAGCTCATCTACGGGCTTCATTTCTAGTCCGTCTCGAAATTCCGGGGATTCGATGATGATCTCTCTCGATTCTTCTCCCTTCATTGTCGTTTACATTGAGGCCTTCTTCCTCCATAAGTTTATCAATGTCCAGGAAGATCGTTCTTCCCGAGTCATGGTTGGCCCCCGAGTTCTGGTCATTGACGAATGGGGTCTTCCTCGGAGATGGGTGGAACTATGCCTTGGTCATCCGCGGTTTCTAGGACCATAGGCTCTTCTTCCAGCTGTGGTTAGAGTTATGCCTTGGTCATCCACAATTTCTAGGACCATAGGTTCCTCTTCCTCACTTTCCCATACTTCACGGATATAGTTCATTCTAGAGCTAGTTTCCGTGGTCTTCCTGAGATTTGGTGATCTTGATGTTCTCCTCGGGCGTATCTATCTCCACGCTTTTGACTTCTTCCGGCTCTTGACAACATGTTCCAAGAAATCTTTGGGGGGTTGCCCTCACGCATCCAACTGCCAAAGACGTAGTGGGAAATTTAACTCGTTGGTGAGGAAGGGAGGCTACCATCCCAAGTTTGGCTTGACTTGGAATGCCGACTGATCGCATGATAGTCACTAGTCAAATCCATGACTATAAAAGTGACAGTAGCTTTGGCTCGGAAGGGATGATCGCCGACTTCGAGTTCTAGTTCCACGGTTCCCTTCGCTCCAACCTTATGGTTGGTGAATCCTTCAAGCCTTCCATGATATGGCTCTAGCGCAGTGTCTTTCAACCCCATTTGTTGGAAGGCTGAATAGTACAAGATGTCACGGGAGGCCCCCGTGTCAACAAGAAGTCTTTCGGATTCCACATTGTCAATTCGACCCTTGATGACCAATGGCTGCTCACGAGCTGCTCGACTTCCCGCCAACTCATTCGGAGAAAAACTAATGACTTCTTCTGCTTTATGGATCCAAGCAGGGACATGGTATACTTTGCTTAGCTCGTGAATCTGATCCCTTAGCTTTCTGGTAGAGGTCACCTCTTCGCGGATCACATGTAGTTTAGCCCTAGGAGGCCTTCGATCTTCATCCTCACTCTTGGAATCGTCTTCACTCTCCTCTTGCTTCCGCTTTCGCTTGCCATCTTTCTTCATGACATAACGGTCTAATTTTCCCTCGTCAACCCATTGTTGGATTATCTTCTTAAGGGCCCAGCAACCATCAGTGGTGTGCCCGTTGTCCTTGTGAAAATCACAGTATTTGTCTCTTGTTGCGGGGATACTTCGGGTTATCGATCGCGGACGAGGTGGAGGAAGGTTCACCATCTGCATGATTTCGGAGATGGGCTTTGTAAGGGGGGTGAACTCCAGCTTCTCAGTGCTTCTGGTTTTATTTTTTCCTTTCTTGCCGTTCCCATTGTCATTCTGTCGGGAGTTAGTTGCTTCGGGTTCCGTCTTGTCAGCTCCCCTTTTCTTTGTCTTATCTTCAGCCATGGAAATGGCATAAGCCACTTTGTACAATTCGGCCTTGGAGCTGGGTTCCCTGGCTGAGAGTTCATAAATGAGGGGGCCAGACTTTAATCCAGAGTTGAAGCAAACTATGACCTCCCTATCAGTAAGGCTTTCTTCGACTTGATCTGCCATTTTTCGGAACCTGTTGTAGTAGCTAAGGGTGGTCTCCCCCTTCCCTTGTTCAATGTTGGCCAAGTCGGTTAATCTCATCTTCCTCTCTCCCACTCCGCGTGGCAAAGTGATCTAAGAACATTCTCCTCATGCCCCTCCAAGAATCGATGCAACCTTTCTTGAGCTCACGGAACCAGGTCAAAAGTCACTCGAGAAGGTGCTCGCGAAAGCTTTGCATAGCAAGTCATCAGCAGTGGTGAGGAGATTCATGGTTTGTTCAAAACTTTGCACGTGGTCCTTGGCGTCAGTGGTTCCGTTATATTTCTCGAAATTTGGGAGTTTGAGGTTAGGATGGGGAGGTGCTGCAGTTATCCTCAAGGAAAACGGACGGGTGGCCCAATCATAATCATCGTCATTATACTTCTTTCCCCTCTCCATATCATCCAGCCTTTGCTTCAACAGCTCCCATTGCTTTGTTTCTATTTCCTTCTCACTGCTTGAGCGAGTGCTTCGTTGGGAGCTTCTAACGGACTTTTCTTTGGGGCGATCATTCACCCTACTATGCTTTTCTTCATGACGGTGACCATCACGTTTGGAGGGGGCCCTATCACGTCTTGGTTCCAGGTCTTGTGCGCCAAGTATCATCCTGTAGGGCTCTGGGGTCCTTGGCCTAGCAAATTCCCGATGCCGAGGACGAGGAGAGTCCGGTCGACGAGTACGATGAGAATCTGAATGACGAGGACGAGGAGAATCTGGCCGACGAGCTCGAGGAGACGCGGGACGCCTAGGTGTCATGATGAGGCGAGCAGGTGATAGGCGTCTATTCAAGCTGAGTCTTGTTCTTAGGTCCTTGGAGTTCACTTCCTCTTCCCTAGGAGTTATTTGGCTTCTCAAGTCGACCACAGGCTCCTTATGCTTACTGTTATGCCGAGGATGAGGAGAATCCCTGGGAGTTGGCAGCCGTAGCTCAGCGAGCCTTCGTGGGAGGAAAGCCTCGATGCTCTCCCTCGTCCCTTCTCAAAGGTGGGCCCATTGATGGTACAATGAAGGGAGCCATGGAATGGTCTGGATCCATTTGCAACAGAGCAACTTGTGTCTCATACATCCTTTGCAAAGTCTCCATTTGTTTGTGTAACAAAGAGCGTCGGTCAACGGGTTGAGATCCTCCTGCTTGACCGGCGTCGGCATTCTTTGTTTTCTTCCTTCCTGCTTGCTTCCCACGAGTACGAGTAGGACGAGGAAGGTCATTGCCCTCTCCCTCGGCATTTGCCTGACCTCTGGAACGAAGAGTCATGGCAAGGGGAGGAATGGCATCGGCTTGAGGTAGAGGAGGAGGAGGAGGCAGTGGCTCCTCGGCTCCGGTGTTTCCCCCATTCACTTGGGTGGGATCCTCAGCAGTAACACTTGTGAATTGTCCGTCCATTACGAATCACAAACAGATTATTAAATGCAAAATTTTCCAAAAATCACAATTTCACTGCATTCGAATTTATGGCTAAAATTAGGGTAAATTTTAACCAAAACAAACGGCCAATTGTGATTTTCCCAACACAAAAATTCAAGCCACAAATTTCGCCTTCGATCGTGAACTAGCAGCTTCCGCGATTAATGCAGCTTCCGTGGAAGTTTACAAATTCCGGACCGAATCAAGAATGAGCACTGTCGGAGCGAAAATTACCAATTTCGATCAAGAACAAATCCAACGAAAAATAGCTTCTCAGGCGAGATTTTCCAGGCCAAACAAAGGGTGTTTGAATCGTTTCCCGGCAATGGAACCAATTGATGATGCCAAAATCGTCAAAACAGCCCAAATCCAAGCGATGATTGCTCCGGTGATTGCAAGGCCTGAAAATAAGAGAAAACACGTAAACTTAGCCGGGGCGGATCCGGCTAAAGGCCCTCCTGGCGTGAGAGTAAGTTCACTAGCCTGATATTAGAGAAATCAAATTGACAGAGTTTCTCCAATGTAAAAAGTAACGTACCCAATAATGAGCCATGGGGCTTGTATTTATAAGAATGGATAAGTAGAATCCATGTTGGAATGAACTTGTAAGGAGATAAGATATAATCTTAAGAGGATCATATCTGTTAAGGAATCCTTGTTTGACTTGAATTGATATTGGTAATTGTAATCCTGATTGGGTTACAACTGTATAATCCTTGTTGAATAAGGAGTGTAATCGCTAGCCGGAACGCGAGGAAGACAAATGATTTTCCTCGGCCTTGAGCAAATTAGCCGAGGAAAGTGACTCTTGTTTCCTCGTCATTTGGTAAATGGCCGACATGAAAATATGCCGGGGAGAATACTTTTGTTTCCTCGGTAATTGGTGACATGCCTAGCAAAGGACTTTTCTCTCCTCGGTAATCGAGACAGGCCGGCCCAAGAATGGCGACATTTAGTCAAGGTAAATGTTCCTCGGCATACGAGGAAAATAATGCTCGGCCATAACACTTGATGAATATATAATATCCATGACCCAATATAGTTGGGCCTGTGTTCTAGCGCAGTTCTACGTAGAAATTTCTGGCTTATTCCGTTCAATTGGTATTATATTATTATTATTTATTGTGGGTTAGTATATTGATATATATATATATATATATATATATATATATATATATATATATAATATTAATATACTATGTTTACAGATTACAACAATCAGGTCACATACTAAAAAAATAAAATGTCACTAACACTAACTCGCTTTGACCACTTTTATTTTTTTAGCTTTTGATTATTAATTAATCCAAAAAAACATTTTAGTTCTTTCTTCGCTAGGGTTCCACAAATCCACACGAGACTATAAGAGCCCCCCTTTCATTATGTTTGTTTCCCTATTTTTCCGTCTGACCCCTTTCTCCCTTTTTGTTTTCAATTCTGCGTGCTTTCCAGCAGCAGCAGCACAGTTGAGCTATTTCGTTCTCTCCGGCAGCAGCACAGTTGAGCTATTTCGTTCTCTCCGGCAGCAGTGGCTTCGAAAAAGTGAGCCCTACATCTAACTTATTTCTTCCTAAGGATTGGAGGATCTTAGGATTTTTGGGTTACAAATGCAGCGGAAGACTTAGAAATAACAATCTAAATCCTAGCCCTTAGATCCGTCTAGCATGAAGGGATTAGAAAAACAAGAAATAGAATTACATACCTTGAATGCAATTTAGTTTGTCAAAATAGATCTCAAAATTCAAGCCTAGAATTTTGATGTCGAATCTTCTATATTCCTTGTTCAACCTTGGTGATGAATCAATCAACGGAGATCTTCAAGCCTTAGGAGATAAAGCAACCTCCCTCTAATGGTGATCCACACGCGAACGAAGCAAGAACGCTTCTTGTTGGATTGCTAGATGATCCTTCCGATTATTGAAACGTTTTCAATAATCAATGGCAAAAACAATATAATTGATTTTGGGACTTTTGATTCTTAATCAATAATCAAAGCCTAGAATTTCATAAACCTAGAACAATGATGTGTGTGAGAGAGGTTTAATAGCTGCACAAGGCTTATATTTATATCACATATAAATTTTCTATCAATTAGGGTAGGAATCCTTGTTAAACCAAAACCTTACCAGCCAAGGAAAATGCGTACGGACATAAATTGAACGCTGGCACGAATCGTGCTCAAGAGCACGAGTCGTGCCAATGGCAAAGTATGTCGCACTACGTGTCAAGCCATTGGCTAAATCTGTCGCACCACGAGCCAAGCCAGGAAAGTCACGTTTGATGATCAAGGGCACGAGTCGTGCCTGAGGGCACGACTCGTGATCAAGCCAAAAGCACTCGTTTCACGAGTCGTGACCAAAAATGCAGTCGTGCTGATTTATGGTACGAGTCGCGATTCCTGGCACGAGTCATGCCACCCTCATGGCCAAGTGTGTTGCACCACATGCCATGCCAGAATTCCAATTTTCAGCCAGAATAAAATTTGCTCTTTGTGTGTGACCCAATAAGAATTATATTATGTTGGTAGTGAGACGAAACATCGACATCACAAGACATAAGTTGTTTCTAGCAAACCATTATATCCACCCATTTAATATAACATCAAAGCTTGATTTCTCGATAGATCAAATGTCACAATCCATTTGTACACGATGTCCAATTGAACATGAGTCATGGTCTATGTCAACTCATTCCGTTCAATGCTTTCTTGATTCCGAATATGTTGATAATCCAAATGAATTTGAGCTCTATCAAATTACTTGAGTGTGGCCACACATTTCATCAACACTATTCATCGAGGGTCCCAAGCAAACATCTCTCTCAAACAGAGAGGGACAAATCCCATCTTGACTTATCATTCTTCCCTACAAGAATTCAATCGTGCCAACATAGCCCTTATTGCTATCCGATTAAAGATAGTGTTAGACTATATCAAACACAATGTTCATTATATGGAAGACGATGATAATCTCAGGTTCAAAGGATTCAATGACACGACTATCATAAGATTTAATCATGACAATAGACCATGTCATAAATCTCATAAGTAGGTCATGTCCAATACTTGTTCTCTAGCAAGTATCCATAAGTGTAATGTGCATTTCCATGCATATAATCATCTCCATGATTATCCATTACCAACTTATACCAGTTGTTCACAACAACTCGGGACGCAGTTCAATATAATAAATATGTAAACATATACTCCCTCCGTCCCGCCGATCTTAAGAAAGCTTTCCATTTTGGGCGTCCCACCAATCTTAAGAATTCTCAAAATGGAATGTTTTTATCACTATTCCCTTCACTCATTCTCTGTCCTACATTATTTTAATACTCACAACACCATTATAATTTACTATTTCCTTCACTCATTCTCTCTCCTATTTTACTATTACACTCACAACATTTACTATTTTCTTAATTCCCGTGCCATTTGAAACTTTCTTAATACTTATGGGACGGAG
Organism: Adenophora triphylla var. japonica; assembly: GCA_022495995.1. Taxonomy (NCBI): domain Eukaryota; kingdom Viridiplantae; phylum Streptophyta; class Magnoliopsida; order Asterales; family Campanulaceae; genus Adenophora; species Adenophora triphylla. The sequence goes on from JAFEMH010001000.1 coordinate 246,092, forward strand.
GGAGTAATGAACAAAATAAACATGCTCTATAATAAATGATTAAGATGATACATAACAATATTAGTTCATGAGTCAACATAATTATAAGCCTAGGGCATAACACCAACAATCTCCCACTTGCACTAGGCCTAATCCCATATGCATCATTTTCCCATGAACCTCACATGACCATCATGCTTTGCTTGTGCGAGGGGCTTTGTAAGCGGATCTCCAATGTTATCATCGGTTGATACTTTGTATATCTTAACGTCTCCCCGATCAATGAACTCTCGAATGAGATGAAAACGTCTAAGTATATGTTTGGATCGCTGATGTGACCTTGGTTCCTTTACTTGCGCAATGGAACCATTGTTGTCATAATAAAGTTCCACTAGATTAGTGATACCTGGAACAACTTCCAAATAACTAATGAACTTCTTGATCCAAACTGCCTCCTTAGCTGCATCGGATGCCGCTATATATTCGGCCTCAGTAGTAGAATCGGAAATAGTACTCTGCTTGGAACTCTTCCAACATATCGCACCTCCGTTAAGCATAAACACAAATCCCGATTGCGATCTAAAATCATCTTTATCGGTTAGGAAGCTTGCGTCTCTGTAACCCTTTACAACAAGATCATCTTCCATCCCTCCAAAGACCAAGAACGCATTCTTAGTCCTTCTTATGTACTTAAATATCGTCTTAACTTCCATCCAATGGTTCTCACCAGATCAGATTGGTATTGACTCGTCATGCTTAGAGCATACGAGACATCAGTCTAGTACAAATCATGGCATACATGATAGATCCAATAGCCAAAGCATATGGAATCTCATTCATTCTCTTTCGCTCACCGGTTGTCTTAGGACACCGAGTCTTGCTAAGAATAATACCGCTGGCCCGTTGACAAGTTTCCTCTCTTAGAATTTTCCATCTTGAATCTTTCTAAGAACTTTGTCAATGTAAGTACTTTTACTCAAACCAATCATCCTTAATTAGATCTATCTCTATAGATCTTGATGCCAAGAATATAGGTGGCTTCACCCATATCTTTCCTTGAGAAACATTTCCCTAACCAAGACTTGACGATCGAAGTGCGGGAATGTCATTTCCAATAAGTAAGATATCATCGACATATAATATTGGAAATAGTACTACCCTCCCACTGAACTTCATGTATACACATGGTTCATCTTCGTTCTTGATGAAGACAAACTCTTTGATCGATTCATCAAAATGAAGATTCCAACTCCTAAAAGCTTGCTTCAACCCATATATAGATCTTTGCAACTTGCATACTTTATTAGAATTTCTTGGATCGACAAACCCTTCAGGCTGTGTCATGTACACATCCTCAAGTAGTTTCCCATTTAGGAAAGTTGTTTTGACATTCATTTGCCATATCTCATAGTCATAATATGCGGCTATGTAATTAAAATTCTAACGAGACTTAAGCATGGCAATAAAGGCGAAAAAGTTTCATCATAGTCAATACCATGAATTTGCCTATATCCCTTTGCTACAAGCCTATGCTTGTAATTATGCACCTTTCCATCCATTTTGGTCTTCTTCTTGAAGACCCACTTGCACCCTATAGTTTTTACACCTTCAGGTGGATCAATCAAGTTCCAAACTTGATTATCATGCATGGATTGTAATTCAGATTCCATGGCTCCTAGCCATTTATCCGAATCAGGAGTGGACGTTGCCTCTTGATAGAAAGTGGGTTCGTCATTCTCAATGACTTCCACTTCATTACATTCCGATACGAGAAATCCATATCTCTCGGGTTCATATCGTAACCTATCCGATCTATGATGGACATGTGCATCTTGAACCGGTTCCCCAACTCCATGTGAACTTGGTTCTGTCTCTACTCTCGGTTCCATATTATCTTCGGGCTCTTGAACTTCTTCAAGATTAATTTTACTCCCACTATATCCTTTATTGAGAAACTATTTCTCAAGAAAAAGAAAAGTACCATATTGAGCAACAAACACTTTGTTCTCAATGCGGTTGTAAAAAATAATATCCTTTAGTTTCCTTAGGATAACCAACGAAAAAAATTTGTCAGATTTTGGTGCTAACTTATCGGATACAAGTCTCTTCACATAAGCTTCGCTACCCCAAATCTTCATGAAAGACAAATTTGGTTTTCTTCCATGCCACATCTCATGTGGGGTCTTAGGAGCTGATTTAGTAGGGACTCTATTCGGTGTGAACGCGGCCAGTCTCTAATGCATGTACCCAAAAGGAAATAGGAAGGTCAACTTGACTCATCATCGAACGAACCATGTCTAACAAGGTTCTATTCCTCCTCTCAGATACACCATTCCATTGTGGTGTTCCGGGTGGAGTCAACTCTGAAACTATTCCACAGTTTTTGAGATGATTGTCAAACTTGTGGCTTAAATATCCACCACCTCGATTGGATCGAAGTACTTTAATAGTTTTACCAAGTTGATTTTGTACTTCATTTTGAAATATTCTAAATATCTCAAACGATTCACTTTTGGACTTCATCAGATAGACATAGCCATATCTAGATAAGTCATCAGTGAATGTAATGAAATACCAAAATCCTCTCCTAGCAATGCTACTTAATGGTCCACATACATCTGTATATACTATGGCCAATAAGTCACTATCCCTTTCACTACTCTTAGTGCAGGGTTGGTTTGGTCATTTTATCCAATAAAAAGATTCGCATACCTCATATGATTCATAATCATGTGAGTCTAAAAGTCCATCTTTATGGAGATTAGAAATACGTTTCTCATTTATATGACCAAGCCGGAAATGCCACATGAATGTGTTGTACACATCATTCAGTTTAGATTTCTTATTTACATTATAGATATCTTCAACATCATTTTGTTTCTCAACATCAAGGATATAAAGGTCATTAAATGAATTTGCAATACAATAAAGCTATCATTTAAATAAATAGAAAACCTCTTATTCACAATAAGAAACCTATATCCTTCATTATCCAAACAAGAAACAGAAATAATATTCCTACTCAAATCTGAAACGTAATAACAATTGTTCAAAACAAGTAATAGTCCACTAGGTAAAGTAACTTCATAAGTTCCTACGGCTAATGCAGTAACTCTTGCTCCATTCCCCACATGTAGGTCTACTGCACATTCTTTGAGTAGCTTTCTATTCTTTATTTCCTGCACATTTAAACAAATGTGAGATCCACATATGGTATCTAAAACCCAAGAACAAGAAGTAGAAAGGATAATATCTATCATATAGATACCTGAATTAGTAGCAATTGTATTACCCTTCTTCGCTTTTAGGCCTTCCTTTTAAGCCTTGCAGTTTCGCTTTCAATGACCAACCTCTTGGTAATGGTAGCAAATTGCATCCTTTTGAGACACTTTGGGTTTAGCCTCTTCGGCATTGGCAACATTTGCCTTAGGTTTAGCAACCTTTGCTTTACCTTCTTTGCCTTCCTTTTTGAACCCCTTTCCTTTGTTAACCAATAACAAATTTGCGGTAATAGGCTTCTTGATATTTTTCTCTGCAGTCTTAAGCATCGCATGCAATTCTGATAGATTTTTCTCCAGTCCACTCATGTTATAGTTCATAATGAAATGACCATAACTTTCTAGCAATGAATTCAATATTGTATCCATTGAGAGTTCCAAACTCATAGGATACCCAAACCTATCAAGGTGCTCAATATATCCTTTCATCTTAAGGACATGAGGACCTACTGACTGCCCCTCTTGCATCTTGCATGCATTAAGAGCCTTCACCACATCATACCTCACTTGCCTAGCTTGCACTTGAAACTTTTCCTTTAAGTGTAGTGCTAGGTCAAAAGCAGCTTCCATGTGTTCAAGGTCCTTCTGAAGAGCCTTACACATGGTGGCTAGCATAAGGCAAGCAACATCATTAGAATCATCAACATGTTTCTTATGTTTCTCCTTATCTGCCCTTGCAGCATTGGTAGCGGGTTCTGCAGGAATAGGTTTGTCAAGAATGTACAATTTCTTTTCTTGCCTAAGAACAATCTTAAGCTTCTGATCCAATCAGAATAGTTTGTACAGTTCTCTTCGAGCTTGTCCTTCTCAAGGACGGATCGCAGCGACAAGAGTTGATTATTGTGTGATGCCATTCTACAATAAGAAACACAAACAATATGAACACATAAAAGTATCAATTCATTTACCATCTAAGAGACAAATAATGTATTTCATAAATACTCCCACTAAATTATACACCTTCAGATACAAGCATGTATCATATAATTATAATGGGCTAAGATCCATATTTCACTTAATTTAGGTTTAACTTAGTCAATGTCTGAAATCAAGCTATTTAGGTTGATAACACTTATCAATCATATCATATATGACTCTTAGATCTTTTATTAGATACTAGACATCTTATGTCAACACATGTTTTTATCTCATTTATGCCTTGGGTCAAAACTCTTTTAAAAGCACCAATTAAGTATAACCTTTTTCAAACGTATGAGACACATATAACGATGCACCCAACTGAGTCGAAACTACATCAACCGTTATCTCATCTTGATCTATATTAAGATATAATGATGCACCCAACTGAGTTGAAACTATATAAAAAATATCAGAATATTTCACAAGTGTTCTAATCAAGAGGTGGCATAAAACTTGAACATTTAAGAAGGCTTTTCCATATAGAAACAAACATCGCATGGTTATATTTGAAACTTATGTGTACATAATTATGAACATGGGATTTCACATAACATCCTACTTTAGGATCATACAAAAATTCTTGTAACAAATAACAATTATTAATTACATAATTTTTCAATTCTCAAAATTTAAGGATTCAAATAATCATGTTAATCAAATTAAATATGACATCAAATCCTAAACAAACAATTTGTTTCAATTTGAGAATTTACTAATTAATCAAATTAAAGAGATCAATCACCCATGTAGAAGATTAATTACATCAATCATCTAGTAATCATAATCATGTTATATCGCATATAATTTGTTTCACAAAACAATACACATAAAATCGTCAATCCATATCATCTATCATGTTAAAGCATATAATCCAATTATATCTAGCATGCCAATTTAACCTAATCATGATTAAACGCGTCTCTGATACCCTTTGTTGGGTTTTGGGGTTACATACGCGCGGAAGACTTGGAATAAATCACAAAACCCTAGCCATGAATCCGTCTAATATGAATAGATTAAAACTATGAATATAGATTTACTAACCTTAGTTGCGAGTTTGTCTTTCGTACACGAATCGTAATTCAAATTTGAATCGTCGACGATACTTTGATCTACTTCCTTGGTGATGAATCAACAATGTAGGTATCCAAGCTTTATGTGATAAAGCAACAACCCTCTCTCGGTAATCCACACGCGAACACCCTCTCTCGGTAATCCACACGCGAACGAACCAAGATCGAATCTTGTTGGATCGCTAGATGATCCTCAATTGTTGAAACTCTTTTCAACAATCTATGGCTAATATGAAATTGAATCTAGGGTGTTTTGATCTTTGATTCGTAATCAAAATCAAACAATTTGTGTTTCTCAAACCCCAAAATTCGTGTGTCTTGGCAAAGGAGAGGGGGGCTATTTATACTTTATAAATATCCCTAACTGTTAGGGAGAAAAGCCCTAATCCAAGCCAAAAATGGAGCAGTCAGACGCAGGGCGTGATCACCCCTAGAGGGCGCGTGATCGCCCCTTTTGTCCAGAGAAAAGGCGCGATCGCCCCTTCCATAGGCGCGCGATTGCCCCCTTCCTTTTTCCATATTTGAGCCATTTTCAATCCGTTCTTTGTGTGTGACCATATAGGAATTTTATATATGTTGGTATTGAGTCGAAACATCGATCCTCACAAGACATAAGTGATCTCTAGCAAGCCATTATGTCTACCCAATTAAATATAACATCAAAGCTTGATTCCTTGATAGATCATTGCCACAATCCCTTTGTTACATGATGTCATATTGAACACAAGTCATAGTCCACATCAACTTATTTTGTTCAATGCTTTCTCGACTTCGAATATGTTGATAATTCAAGTGCATTTGATCTCTATCAAATATCTTGAGTGTGGCCACACATTTCATCAACATAATTCATCGAGGAGCCCAACCAGACATCTCTCATTATGAGGGACAAATCACATCTTGACTTGTCATTTTTCCCTACAAGAATCCAGTCGTGCCAACATAGCTCTTATTGCTATCCTATTAAAGATAGTGTTAGACAACATCAAACACAACGTTCATCATGTGGAAGACGATGATAATCTCAGGTACTAAGGATTATAATGACACGATATCATGAGATTTAATCATTATATATATGATTATAGACCATGTCATAAATCTCATAGATGGGTCAGTCCAGTGCCTTATTCTCTAACAAGTACCTATAAGTGTAATGTGCATCCCCATGCATATAATCATCTCTATGATTATCCATTACCAACTTATACTAGTTATTCACAATAAATATGGACACAGAATATTATAATAAACATGTAAAACATATAATACTCAAGATAAACATTCTCTATTATAAATGGTAAAGACGATTACATAACGGTATGAGGTATGAGTCCAAATAACTATAAGCCTAGGGCATAACACGAACATAATGTTGCCTGTTATGTGTCGATTAGCTCCACTATTGACAAGCTAAGGCTCATCATTTGGCTTACCATTCATTCAGCCAGTTGTGCGATCAGTTGTCTGCACTTGTGTCTGCACATACTCCTTGAATTTCCATTATTCAGGCGTGAAGCTCAGCAAGCCAGCTCTATCATCATTTGTCATACTAGTCGCTCCCTGTCTGCTGGTATGCACCGTGTTGACTCGTGGATTGAATGTGCTTGAGTGTCTTCCCGTGGCCGAAGTGTTTTGGGCTCCACCTCGTCTCTTTGTGTTCCTCAAGCGCTGTTCTCCCCACCATTCTGGATACCCCACTAGCCTGTAGCATGTATCTGTATCATGTCCCTTCTTCTTCCAGTGAGAACAAACAACACTGTTCACCTCCTTTCTTTCCCCTTTCAAACCAGTTGTGCGATCAGTTGTCCAATCAGTTGTAAGCACACTTGTTCCCACAACTGTCTGAACAGCAAAGCTGGCAGGTGAGGGATAATCTTTATACATGCTGCCCCGGACTCTTTCTTCTCGTGCAACCATGGAATATGGATGGTGGTGATTGCATTGGTTGTGTTGGAGGAACAAAATGTTGATTTGTAACTTATATTTATAATGTAATTGTAATTAATCTATTTTGACATTTTCAATATAGATTATTTTGTAATAAAATTTGTTCTTATACTATTAGTTATTAAATTATTTAATTAATAGTTTTAGTAAAATTATTATTCATTTTTATAAATAAAATTATTCAGTATATATATATATATATATATATATATATATATATATATATATATATATATATATATATATATATATATATATATATATATATATATATATATAGGGTCCTATTATAATGAGAACCACATCTATATGAGAACCATAAGAACCACTAACAGCCATTGGATTAAAAAACACATCAATGCTCCAGATTAAAAAAAAATATAGAGGGGGTGGCATTTTCGTAATTATTTCATTTAAAATCCCCCTCAAATTTCAAAATAAAATATCTCAATATCTATAAGTCAAAAAAAAAATTCGAAAACACTGATTTTTTTGTCTTGACGAGACGATTCAAACTAGATCCCTGAAGATAGGATTTTGAAAAAATAATATTGAACAACGTCTAATTTTTAAAACTATAATTTAAAAGAGTGATGGCATTCGCACTCCAACTGTCATCTTCCTAATGTAAGAAATATTGGAGTAACACGTTTTTCCAATCTGGGATCCTTCAAATACAAAACTCCAATTGCCATTCAACATAACCTAGTTCCAACTCTAAACTGTTCCTCACGAGTTACAATCTTCTTTCTTACACCCTAGAGTAGTATAAAGCATGAATTCTTTTTCTTTTTCATCATTTGGCTGCTGAGAAAAATTAATCTATTTTCCATCTATAATCATCTTAGTAAATACTAGCTATGTTGTCTTAGTGAACACTAGTTGTATTGTCTTAGTGAACACTAATTAATTAGTGAACACTAGCTGTATTGTTCACTAATTAATTAATGAACACTAGTTGTATTGTCTTAGTGAACACTTACAGCTAGTGTTCACTAATTAATTAGTGAACACTAGCTGTATTGTCTTAGTGAACACTAATTAATTAGTGAACACTAGCTGTAAGTGAACACTAGCTGTAAGTGAACACTAGCTATGTTGTCTTAGTGAACACTAATTAATTAGTGAACACTAGCTGTAAGTGAACACTAGCTGTAAGTTAACTAGTTATGTTGTCTTAGTGAACACTTGCTATGTTGTCTTAGTGAACACTAGCTGTGTTGTCTTAGTGAACACTAATTAATTAGTGAACTCTAGCTGTATTAATTAGTGAACACTAATTAATTAGTGAATCCTTTAATTAGTGAACACTAATTAATTAGTGAACACTAGCTGTAAGTGAACACTAGCTGTAAGTGAACTAGTTATGTTGTCTTAGTGAACACTAGCTATGTTGTCTTAGTGAACACTAGCTGTGTTGTCTTAGTGAACACTAATTAATTAGTGAACTCTAGCTGTAAGTGAACACTAGCTATGTTGTCTTAGTGAACACTAATTAATTAGTGAACACTAGCTAGTGAACACTAGTTGTATTGTCTTAGTGAACACTAATTAATTAGTGAACACTAGCTGTAAGTGAACACTAGTTGTAAGTTAACTAGTTATGTTGTCTTAGTGAACACTAATTAATTAGTGAACTCTAGCTAACAACGACATGCCATGGTGCAGGTGGAGCGTGAACTTGTTTCTGGAGCAACATGAAAGCCATGGGAGGCTGCCAGTAGTGTGCCTTTCTGTAATTTCCAATGATTACTCCTCGAAAGCAAACCAAAGTATTATTGTTGTTTTACTTTTTGGAAAGAAACTGGAACTTGGAAGTAAGCCCTTTAAACCTGTGTTGGTTTCAGAAAATCCTAGCATACTGCAAGGTGGTTGATACCATATCAAAATGTGTTTGTAAGTTGTCTTTCCTCTGGAAGTCCTTACATTTGAGCCTTCAAAATTTAGATGAGTATATCGTGTCAATAAGCCTCCGTTTATTTGCATTATCTCATCATTCAGCAGATAATACGAGCTCGCAAAAATGTTGTCAAATATTTGCCGCCATGAAAACTAATGGTATATGTAGAAATAAGTGCCACTGAGAATGTGCATTACATTTGGGACGGATAGATACGTTGGGTAGAGATACTCTGTGTTCAAACACATTAAGAAACAAAAAATATGAATAATTTTAGGAAATGGAACATGTAGAGAGATCTAGTTGAAGAAGCATTTTGATATGTCAGTGTTTTCAAAATCCTGTCTTCAGGGATCTAGTTTGAATCGTCTCGTCAAGACAAAAAAATCAGTGTTTTCGAATTTTTTTTTCGACTTATAGATATTGAGATATTTTATTTTGAAATTTGAGGGGGATTTAGTTCACAATAATTACGAAAATGCCACCACCTCTATCTTTTTTTTTTAATCTGGAGCATTGATGTATTTTTAATCCAATGGTTGAGTTTAGTTCTCATGGTTCTCATATAAATTTGGTTCTCATTTGAATAGCTTCCTACATATATATATATATATATATATATATATATAAACTAATTGAGTATAAAAGATGTTTAGGGGAGCAAAGTGTAACTGTGAAATATCAAGGAATAATTTAAGATTAATTAAAGTTAATGGACTGATTTATAGTGAAATAATATTGATTTTTAAATAAAAATATTTTAAATTATATTTTTGATATCAGCAACGGAATGCTCGTCGCAGTGAAAAATATTAGTTAAAAGATAAATATTATTAAATTTGCATGACGGAATCTTCGTTATTATACAGCGACGGAAGTTGTAAGCAATAGACATCAGCGACGAAACATTCCATCGTTGTTAAGAGACGGAAGTTTTTGTCCGTTGGTGAACAGAGACGGTAGTCATTCCGTAGCTTCTTAGCGACAAACATTTAGCAACGGAATGTTCTTTACTATACAGTGACGAAAGTTGTCAGCAACGGATATCAGCTACGAAAATGCTTGGTCGCTGTTCAGCGACGGAAGTCTTTGGTCCGTTGCTGAGCAGTGACGGTAGTCATTCTGTAGCTGAAAAGCGACAATCTTTCTGCGATGGATATATTCCGTCGCTGGACTGAAATTAGCGACGGAAATCGAATTTTAGCGACGAAAATCTCCGTCACTAAAGACCAGTTTTCTAGAAGTGTTGTCATGACTATGAACGGGTAAATCACAAAAAATTGCTCAAGAAAAGCTTCAAGAAACAACAACAATGGCGGTTTCAAGAACCACCAAAGGCAAAACCCAGAAAATGCGAGAAAAATCAAAGGAAATATGAAAGGTGAGAGAAATTATACCTGATTTGAAGGTTGATGAAAAGAAATATTGAAGATTTCAAACACAAATCCAAGAAATCAAGCAAGGAAGTCAAGAAACAACAAAAAATATCACCTTATGGGTCGCTCTCAAGTTGCTACAGTGATAAAAGAGTAAAAATGAAGGAGATTTCTTTTTTATACCCAGATTTGAGTGGGTATTGGTCGCTCAAACCGGGTTGAGGCGTAATTTTCCTCTCCTCATTAATGGTTCTAGCATGTTCCCAAGAAGAATGTCCCGTTAATAATGGGCGTTGTTAGTCAAATATATGTTTAGATTTAGAATTGCTTAATCCCAATCACAACAAGCATTATTGAGGACCCCTAATTTTGATTAGACCAAATAGAATTTTTATATGTATGATAGGTTCCCTTAGTGCTAGTGCCCAATGTTTTTAATATGTAATTTTCTCAAGATTTTAAGACTTGAAGACCTGAAGATTTTCCTATCAGTTTGTGTGTTTACTTGGTAAAGAAGCTTCCCTAACCAGTTGACCACTCAACCGGTAAGACATGCCTAGGCGGTCATCTACCTGACCGATTTTCTACCTCACCGGTCATGTCCTTCATTCTCTAACCGGCCCTGGCTTATCCTTCAAGCTTCCTTCAGCAAGCCGAAGCATTTATTGCTCCTAACTACTCAGCCACCAACTTTTGCTGAAGTTGGTAAAGCAGCATGCTTAAAAGACATTCCTGCTACTGTCAGAATCTCAAAGTGGAATGTCAAAGTTACCAGTACTCACATCACCTCAACTACTCAATGGAAATCCTCTCTATCAAATATCAAGCATTAAATGCAAAGATACTCAAATTTTATGCCTGCCAGTCCAAGTCATCATTACAACCTCTTCAAAGACAATGACTCCTTTTTGAAGCTCACTATAAATAGCTTCCCCGGAGCATTGAAGATGGTTGGTGAACTTAAGATCCTTGAGAGTGAGCTGCCAAAAACTACCAACCTGCAAATACTCAAGTTCAAGGCATTCAATTCCAGTCCCCGTTTTCACTAGACATCTCTGTAGGACATACACTGAGCACCTTCAATCAATTCATGCCGTGTTCCTCAACAAGACTACAAATGGAACATATTGATTGAATCACACACACACCCTAGAGAAATCAGCTCAACTTGTGAGCACATATCTAAAAACACTTGGTCTTTTTTGTAGCATGATCCATTAGTGGTCACTTTACTTTTAACAGGCTTCAATCATTGGGCTTGCAACTTGTAATAGTTAGGAACCATTAATAGCAGTGCACTTTCACAAATCCAAGTTCTGACCAAACTTGGTAGAGAACGTAGCAGTTATTTAACACTGTGAACCTCTTCAAACAATGTGTCATTTCTATGTGTGTTTGTTTATTTCTTGTGTTGTTGTAACCGGTTGATAATCTCTCAACTGGTCACAGCCTATTGACTCTTGTTATTGCTTACTTGTTTGTCTTACTTGGAAAGAAAAGTTATCCTTGTTGCATGAGATTTTAACTTACCTTTTAAGACTCTTTACCTTACCGTTTTAAGAAACTCTCTAACCGACTTTTTCATTCCGCTGTGCAAACCTGAGTTCATCGGTTAGCTAGAGTTGTAAGTTAATATTTTTAAAGATTTAAAGAATTTTAGAAAAAGTTTTTTATCGGGCTATTCACCCCCCTCTAGCCTGATTCCTACCAGTTGGGCCTAACAATTGGTATCAGAGCTAACAATTTTCAAAAACTATTTTTCCAAGCTTAACCGCTTGAATTGCCAAATTCAAGATGGCAGGAAAACTCATGCAAACATGGAACATGGCGACTATTCCCATGTTGAACGAAAACGAATTTCCAGTATGGAAAAACAGAATCATGCGGTATATGGATTCAATAGATGATAGGTTAATGACTGTAGTCAGAGATGGTCCCATGACACCCATAAAAATCAACACCACACCCAGAGCACCCAAAACTCCTCTCATGGATCATGTCGATAGATCATCTGAACAAGAATTCGAGGTTTATGAAACTTATGTTCCAAAACCCCGTGAAGAATGGACTGAGGAAGACAAGATTTGTGCTTCCATGGACAGAAAAGCTATGCACATTCTAACCTCAGGCTTGATGATAGACTGTACAAACAAGTACAATGCTATGAGATCGCTCAACAAGTGTGGCAAAGTCTGCTCAGATATTTTGAAGTAGATCAAGTGGCCAAGGACAACAGACTCTACAAAAGTGTTGCAGAGTTCGAGTCCTTCAAGAAGAACCCAAGTGAAACGTTAAAGGAAACGTACGACTGTTTCTGCGAGGTGAGTAATTCTTGTGCTTCTTTAGGTAGAGTTTACACTATGAAAGACCTGAACATGAGATTCCTCAATTCTCTTGGAGATTTGTGGCATGTCAAGGTCGCTATTTTGAAAGAATGCCGAGATTTGAACACTACTCATATTCAGAACATTGTGTCAACTTTGTTTCTATATGAGGAAGAGCTCAACCGGCTGAGTGGAGTTCAAAAACAATTTAAAAATCTATCTCTGCCATCTCAGTCCGAGATCTTCCCTGGTTCTTCTATGCTAAATAGCCAACCTACCAATGACTCTCCCTCAATCTCTGAGCCTCAACCAGTTCAAACCAATACCACTTCTAGTATGCCTTTTGAGGAAGAATATGAATTTGCTTCCTTTGCTAGAAATTATAGAAAGTTTAAGGATTTTAAGAGATCCCAACAATCCCACAGCAAATACTTCCAACCCAAATCCTCATCATTCCAAAGATCTGGGAAATTTCAAAGAAAAGGCCAAACCTCAACCTCAACCGACGATAAAAATGCCCAAGGAGAGCTTGTGTGTTACAACTGTAGAAAACCCGGCCATTTTGCTTCCAAATGTCCTCAACCTAAGTATGAATTTCTGATGAAGAAACCGTTCAAGAAAAATCCTAGATCTAAGAGCTTAGTTGCCGAGGAAGGAACCGAAAAGGCTATGCATGTCTGGTTTGAGACTGATTCTGAAAATGAGGATGCTGACTCATATGAAGATGTTGATGTTAGTTTTGTTGCTATTGATGGAACCAATGATGAACCCATCTCCTTGCAGTCTCCTATCTTTAGACACCCCAACTTCAATGAACAATCATCTTACAATGACCAGACCCTACCTATGAGATCTCCTTTGACTTACTTTGATGATCCTATTCCCAAGGCAGATAACCCTTACAATTTCAAAATCTAGAACATAGGTGGAGCTCTCTACGGTCAGTGTAAAACCATGCCCACTCTCATACCTCTGGTGCAACCAATTCAACAGACCTACCAAGCTCAAGCCTTACCGATCTCTTCTTAATAACCGATACTTGAGCCCCGATCGATTCAATTTTTGAAGACCCTAACTGAGCCAAGTCCTCAATCGATATCATCCCTACCTAATTTTAATCCTAACTTTGAACGATCATCCTCAACCTCTCAGCCCACCATTGACCCTATGCCCAATATGTCAAAGTCTGAAATGGCAGAGGTGATGAATGAGCTCTTCACTGATTTTGAAAAATTAAATGATGCTCACAAAGTTATGACTGTTAATCTTAAAAAGGTCACAACTGAAAATGACTCTTTAAAAGCTGAAATAAAAGTTTTGAAAGAAAGTAAGCTAGAGTCTGATCAGTTGAGAAAAGAAAATCAAGGACTCACTGAGAGACTAAATATCTGTGTTAGTCAAATTGCTGATTTAGTGTCAAGAAATAACTCTCTTTCAAAAACTATTGACACTTTTCAAAATCCCGAGCTGCTGTGGAGACCATCATACAAGACCAGATGTCTCCTAATAGAGATCTATCAGGTATAGGCTTTGGCTTCAGCAGTAATGACGGCAAAGACAAACCAGTCATTGAGTCTGTTACTGAGAACTTGATGGACAAATTTGATGATACTCAATCCAACCTGCTTAAGAAAGGTTCACCTAGACCTTTTGATGCTGTCCCACACACCTATCCCAAGGTGAAGGAACAGATGAAGGTCAAGATTGACAAGAACAGATCCCAATGGATCGAGGTAGCTGATCCTGAGCTAGGACAATATGTCCTGCTTGGTGATGGTGACAGCAAAGTTGGAATTAAACTTGCTGGCCAAGTTGCAGGCCCGAAAAACTTAATTGGTAAAGCAGCCTCAACCGGTAAAGGAGCAACCGGTCAGACAACTGTCACCGGTCACACAGCTCCAATCGGTAAGGGCTCCCAACCGGTCAACAAAGGTAAAGCCAACACCTTTACTCCAATGGTTTTTGTTCCTGTCAAATCATCTGATCCCTCTGAAGCATTGGCAAAATTGAATATCAACTCGTCTAAGTCCTCATAACCATCATCTAATAAATGTGCAAATTGTGGTTTTATTGGTCACAAGGCTTATGAATGCCTCTTGAATCACTTATCTGGACCCACTGAGTCTAAAAGCTCAGGTGGTGGCCAGGTATGGCTGCCAAAGAGGAACTAACTCTTTGGACCCAAAAGAATAAGGGGGACCATAAGCTTATTATTTCATTTCAGGAATGCTTTATAGCCTCATCTGATGCCTGTAAGGATGTTTGGATTATGGACAGTGGATGCTCTAGGCATATGACTGGCCATGCTAATCTCCTAACCGATCTTGAAGAAGCATCTGGTCCTCCAGTTGTCTTTGGTGACAATGCAAGCGGTAAAATTATTGGTCGTGGATCCATCAAAAGTGGTACAGTTACTGTACAGAAGGTATCTTTGGTGGATGGTCTAAAACACAACCTTCTCTCCATATCACAATTTTGTGATAAAGGTATGCATTGTATTTTCAATTCTTCCAACTGTTATGTGAAAGACATTGCTATAGGAGAAACCCTCCTCACTTGATATCGAAAAGGTAACGTTTATGCTATAGATTTAAATACTGTTTCGAGTGTTACTAATGTTTGTTTTGTAGCTAAGAACATCAGTGAGAATTCCTGGCTATGGCACAAGAGACTCAATCACTTGAATTTCAAATACCTATCCAAGCTGGCTAACAAAAATCTAGTTGCCGGTCTACCTCATGTGTCTGCTGATCATGGAAGGAAATGCAGAGCCTGTCAATTAGGAAATTAACATAAAGAATCATTCCATAGCAAGCCCTTCATGTCCACTTCTAAGTGCCTCCAGTTGCTACATATGGATCTGTTTGGCCCCACAACAACTGCCAGTTTAGGGGGTAGCAGATATGCCTTGGTTGTTGTAGACGATTTCTCAAGATATACCTGGTTGAAAACCTTTGCTTCAAAAGATGACACCTATAAAGTTGCCACCAAATTGTTCCGTCTACTTCAAACCCAAAAGGAGTGTGACATCATCACTATGAGATCAGATAATGGAACAAAGTTCAAGAATAATGGAATCGCTCAGTACTGTGATGATCACGGAATAGATCATAATTTCTCAGCTGCTGGAACACCGCAACAAAATGGTGTTGTTGAGAGAAAGAACAGAACCTTGATCGAAGCTGGAAAAACAATGATATCCGAAGCTAGGCTACCCAAGTATTATTGGGCTGAAGCTATCCATACAGCATGCTTCACCCAGAATCAATCTTTGGTTAACAAATTTCAAAACAAGACCCCTTATGAGCTTTGGCGTGGCAGAATTCCCAACATCGGTTTCTTCAAGATTTTCGACTGCAAGTGTTATGTTCTTTACAACGGTAAAGAGCGCCGAGGTAAATTTGATGAAAAAGCCGATGAAGGTATTTTTGTTGGTTATGCCAAGCATAGTAAGGCATTTAGAGTTTTTAATAAACGTCTATTGAAAATTGTTGAATCTGTTCATGTTACATTTGATGAATTTGATTTGCTAGAGTCTGACAAGGCTCCAAATAGTACTGATAATTCTGGTGTTTTTGAGACAGGTGAATCCAGTAATTAAAACTCCAATCAAACCACCAGTATTAATGCAAATCAATCTCCAGCTCAGCCTTCAGTCTCAAGTGGTGTAACCTGTAGAGAACTAGTTGATGACTCATTCTTTCCTCAATCGGTTAGACAACCTAATGTTTAAACCCCTTTAACCGATCCAATACCAGCTAGTCCCTCTGTTACTGTTCCTAATGCACCAACTGAAGCTGAACCAATTTCAAACATTAACTTACCATTTCCTCTCCACTAACTGGTCACCATCAGTCAGCCTCACCTCTTCCTAACTTTAAGTATCCAAATCTGGCTCATGCCTTCCGGTAAAGTTTCCTGACAATTCCCTGGACTTTCCTAAAGTTCAGGGGCAATTTGGGAACTTTCTAGAACCTTCCAAGGGGTGAAGGACTTTCTAGGAATTAAAATTCCACGTAGTCCTTCATTGGTAAAGACCTTCTAGAAGGCCACCTTGCATGGTTCTAGAAATAAGCTTACATCTGGATAAGACTGCACGGCCTCATTTGCCCTGAGGTTACAGCCGCACGGCATCATTAGCCATTGCCAGAGTGCCTATAAATAGAGGCCTCCTCTACCCATTTTAAGGAGGATTTTCAGTAGTGTTACTCTGCCAAAATACCACCACGAAATTCCAGAGAGCTGAGAGTGTCAAAAACCATCTCCCTCCTCTTCGAAACCTTCCAAAGTTGGTCCTTCCCTAGGCAAACTTCAAGGAGATAGAGGGACACCACCATTGGTAACCTCTCCTCCCCTTTATCTTGAAATATACTTGTATTTATGTGATATATTGCTCCTTGCTTTACATATTACTATATACTTGCTTGGTACTTGATATATTGTCATTAAAGATCCCATCTTTAGGCATGTAAAACATATTACCCCCTTTCCCCTATCACATAGGATCCATGGAAGATCCAACCCAAGGATGAACAATGAGACCTCAAAAGGCTTGTTCTAGGGTGGATCTCTCACATGGTGATGTGAAAAGTAGCATCCTTTGCACTTAAAATATCATTTTTACATGTAAAGTAGCATCCTTTGCTCTTAAAATGACATCTTTATATATAAAATAGCATCCTTTGCATCAAAGTAGCATCCTTTGCATCAAAATAGCATCCTTTGCATTAAAAATGTCATCTTTGCATCAAAATAGCATCCTTTGCATTAAAAATGTCATCTTTATGCATAAAGTAGCATCCTTTGCACCTAAAATATCATTTTTTTCATTAAAAATGTCATCTTTAGTTTAAACATGCATTCCCCACGTCCCTCATGGTTGGATCTCTCTCCTAGGATTGCCTAGTGACCTTCATAAGGCACAAAAAGGCATAGGATGAGTATAAAGATCCAATCTTTATACCCCTTCCCTAGTCCCCCTTGGTACTTGGAGCATCTCTTGGAGCGAGATGGTGTAAAGGTCCTATCTTTACATCATTTCTCCCACTTAAAGATGCCATAGAAGGATTCTCCTTTAGAAAAGGATGAACTTTAGCCACATATCTCCGATCATCACTTGAGACGAGCATAAATGTCCCGAAAGAGTCCAAATCGTCTCAAGATGTAGGATTGATAGGCAAAGGTCATTCCTTTCTAAAGAGTCTCATCCTTGGACTATAAAAACGGTGTCCCTATCTTGATCACATGTGACCCAAGTTCCCATCATGATGATCATAAGTCCAAGATGAGAACGGGACCAAAGTCCCTAACACATCAAAAAAAACAAGGAATTCCGAGCGATAACCAACTCATGGTTTATACGTCCGGAAGACCACTTGGTACATTTCCTTCTTTTCAAAGCGCACATCCCACACACGAAAACACTAAGGCAATCATGAAAATCGGATCTTGGAAGACTTGCTTCGGCAAGGCTCTTTGGGTGAATGACGATCCGTTCTTCTCAAAGGGTGACTTAACCTCCGGACCCAAATCCTTTTTTTCAAAGTTTTGAGGAAATCAAAATGGCGTGGCGACTCCGTTTTTTCAAATTAAACCGGATGTTTCCAAACCGATGTGAGGCGGTAATCCCCTTACACGAGAAAGCGGTTCAACATCTAAAAACAAAAAGCCGCGATCTTAGGCACCACATTCACAGTTTGGCGACTCCGCTGGGGACTAAACCAAAGGAGAAAGCTTTCATTTTTAAAATAAAAAAAATGATACCCGGTATATAGGTGAAAACCATTAACTTTCCTGTATCGCTTCCTAAACTGAGGCTTAGGATAAACGACGGTCTAACAATCCCACGTACCGGTATCTCTTTTCCAAAAAAAAAAGGAAAGCTTTTTCCGAGTGGGTTAGCCTTCCGCCACAGATCCGCTTCTCATACTTGCCCTATGTTCCTTGCATTGCATTGCATACATCCATGGTTCTTGGGAATTATGCACATTCTGAAACTGAACAAGAATCTTGTTGGAAGCTGAAAAGGTGCCAAAAAGGCCGAGAAAACCGCCTGCAGATCAAAGAAAATGGAACCTGGAAAGTTGCTTGATGCAGCCGTACGGCTTAATCCTCCCTGGATTCTGACCGGGTGGCTTCATTAGCAATTCCACCAGGACAAAAATTGAGGTTAATCTGGTAGCTTTGGCAGCTTGGGGCTATTCAGTTCCAAGACTGACCGGGGCTCCCAGAAAATTTACATGCTTAATTGCTGCATTTCCCCCGTCTCAAAAATCATTCCTTTAAAACACATTTCTGAAAATTTTTGTTTTAACTCAAAAAGGAATATTTTTAGGAGGCCGCACACTACGCGCACCTTATATATCCTATACACTTTGCACGCACGTCCCTTTAACCCGAGGTGGTTGTTCAGTTGCAGTCACGGACAGTATTACGATGCTCCCGGGTGCGCACGGAATCATCCCAAACTCCCCATGGCAACCAGTGTCGACCAATGCACAGTGCGTGTCACACATTTCAAAACCATGACTTTTGGTTGGTTTTTGGTCTAGACCGTGTCATATAGCCCAGTTGCATACCCCCATAAAGGTCAAACCTTAGCCCCTGTCGAGAGTCAAGATCTATCGCGCAAGCGGAGCTCTGCCGAAATTCCGCCAAGGAAAATAGGCAGAATCTTGACCCCGGCATTGACTTTGACTTTGACCCGCACGGGATACGTAAAGGTCAAACCTTAGCCCATGTCGAGAGTCGAGATCCTTCGCGCAAGCGAAGCTCTGCCGAAATTCCGCCAAGGAAAAATTGGCAGAATCTTGACTCTGGTATTGACATTGACTTTGACCCGCACGAGATGCGTAAGAGTCGAGATCGAGTCCGTGCCAGAAATCCAAAGATCTTTCGCGCAAGCGAAACTCTGCCGAAATTCCAACAAGGAAAAATTTGCAAGATCTTGACCCGGCATTGACTTCGACTTCGACTCACGCACAGCGTATGCAACGAAGTTCAATGTGACACTGAGTCATTCGGCTTTTACCGCCCGACCCATGCGTGTTATATTCTTGGACATTGCCAAAAGTCAAAACGTCAATCGCGCAAGCGAAACTCTGCCGAAATTCCGTTAAGGCTGGAAGACGAGACTTTCCCGGTATTGCCTTGACCATAATCCGCATCGCTCGTGCGTCAAAAGTTCCTATAACCCGCTAGACCCGTTAGGAGCATTCTTCTCTCTCGGTCGGTGGGATCCGCGTGCCCTATAGGACCCTCGCCCGGGGCTGTCCACCCTGGAAGGTCGAAATACAGGTGGAATACGAGGGGCTTATAAACATAGTGACGGAGCCCACTGATCCAGGATCTAGAGTAGTTGCGAAAAAGAAGGGCAGAACCCCTTTTCCAACCAAATAGAAATTAATAAAAGACACTGTTTTAAGTAAACTGAAAGATTCTTAATTTGCATATTGCTTGAGCCTTCAGCCTAAACACCTACCCCGAGTCTAAACCTCTCCTATCCCTTTCCCGCAGTGAGAAAGAATTGGGTGAGAACACCGGGACAGCAGTTTGTCGGCACAGAGGTCTCAGATAACCCATCAAAATCTTCAAGCCTCAACTTCCCAGTGTCAAAATGGCCAATGTGGTAATCAACAATGGTAATAACCAAGTAGTTGGAGGGGCCGTCCCAGTTCAACCCAGGCCCACATCTGGTATGATGTGTGTGATTGCGAGGACTGTTTGGAAGATGCCTATCAAGATTGGATTAACGAGGATGCTCCTTCAAGAAAGAAGAAGAAGAGGAAGCCCATGCAACAGAAATTAAAGAAAAGGTACGAAGCTGGGGACAAGAGCGTGGGAACTTTAGGAGAGCCTTCGGGCAAATTTGACTATTACGTCAGTTATGCCAAGGAGCCTACCAAAGAACCGATCATCCAAAATATAGTCCAGCCTGATACTCCTGTCGTCATTGACCCTCTTAAGGCAGAGTGTTTTGAGTTCATTGCCATTGTGAAGTTTAACGAAAAGCTAGCAGATTTGGAAGCAGAATACAAAAAGCCTATAGAATACATGGTAAATCAAGGAAGGATCAAAGTCTCTCCTGAAGAAGACTTTATCAGTATTATCCAGGCCAACCCTCCTGTTGGCTACACCGACAAGGTTGTGATATCAAAGATTGGTAAAGATAAGATGACTTATCAGCAGTGTATTGACAAGATGAGCCAGACCCTTCAGTCAATGAGTCTGGTTGTCACGGACGAGCTCGCTGAGAAATTGCATCAGGTTTCCCTAGCTCCCCTCACCATCTTTCCAAGGTACCGGCCTACCAATGATTTCCGACAAGTTTTTGACCAATTTGATGTTTCCACCTTTCTGAAGAACGCTGACAAGACTGCTACTCCCCAGAGCAACAGCAGGAAAGAGTGAACCCCAGTCAAACCGGCGTCAAACACTTCGAGTCAATAAGTAGTGTAGGGTCCAGAGTCAGTAGGGTCAAGAGTCAGTTGAGTCAGGAATCTTTGAATTCCAGTCCTCCGAGTCGTCCGAAGGCCTCACGCCTGAGGATTATGAATATGTAGCCAATGTCATCTTTCCTTTCGCTTTGAATGAAATGACAGATCTTTCTGAGTATCCCCTTATTGCCAACTTAACAAATGATAAATTAACTCAAAACTTAACAACAGTTAATAATGAATCATTTGAACAAGATGCAAACACACTAAACGAAAAATACATTAAAGAAATCTTTAAGCAGGTTACAGAAAAGAGGAAAATCAGGCCCAAGCTGCCGAGGAGGTTTTGACAAGCGTTAACTTGGGTACTGTCGAGGAACCTAAAGAGACACAGATTGGAAACTTCTTCCAGGGGGTTGAACGGGACAGACTGATCAATCTGCTCAGAGAATATATGGACGTGTTTGCATAGTCATATAGGGATATGCCGGGGCTAGATAGTTTAATTGTGGAGCACAGAATCCCTCTAGCACCAGATGCTAAGCCAATAAAGCAGAAACTGAGAAAGATCAAGCCAGAGTGGTCTCTTCAGGTCAAAGAAGAGATTGAGAAGCTACTGCGGGTAGGATTCATCCGATTCATCGAATATCCGACATGGCTATCCAACATTGTGACTGTGACTAAGGCCAATGGGAAGGTGCGCTGCTGTGTAGATTTCCGGGATCTGAACAAGGCCAGCCCCAAAGACGACTATCCCTTGCGAAACATAGACATTCTGGTGGACGCCACTGCCAACTACGAAGTCAAATACTTTATTGATGGCTTTGCTGGTTACAACCAGATCAAGATGGCCGAGGAGGACCAAGAAAAGACAGCCTTCACCACGCCGTGGGGAACATATTGCTATACAGTGATGCCATTTAGGCTTATGAACGCCGGGGCTACGTATCAGAGGGCAGCGACCGCACTCTTTCACGACATGATCCACAAGGAGATTGAGGTCTATGTCGATGACATGATAATCCACTCCAAAGGCGAGGATGGACAACACTTTGTCGACTTGCAAAAGTTATTTGAGAGGTTGACACATCATTCCATGAGACTGAACCCTGCCAAATGCACCTTTGGAGTGACAAGGGGAAAAGTGCTTGGGTATATGGTCACGGAGCGAGGTATCGAAGTCGATCCCCGAAAGATCAAGGCCATTATGGACATGATGCCACCTTGAACCCAGACAGAGGTCAAGAGCTTTATGGGCAAATTACAGTACATCAGCCGCTTCGTCAACCAGTTGACTACCATGTGCGAGCCCATCTTCAAGCTCATGAAGAAGAATGTAGACGCAGAATGGACCGAGGAATGCCAGGATGCCTTTGACCAAATCAAGGCGTACTTAGTATATCCTCCGGTGATATGACCCCCACATAGACAGAAACCTCTTCTGCTCTATCTCACTGTCACTGATACGGCAGTTGGGGCTATGCTTGCTCAGGAGAAAAAGGACTCTCGGGTAGAAAATGCCATTTACTTTGTCAGCCGGAAGCTGCAGGGAAGTGAGCTCAATTACTCAGCGTGCGAAAAGACTTGTGCAAGACTGGTCTGGGTAGTCGGTAAGATGAAGCATTACATGCAAGCCCACTCTGTGAACTTGGTCTCGAAAATGGACCCCATCAAGTACATCTTCGACAAGCCTTCCCTCTCGATGCGCCTAGCAAAGTGGTCCTTCTTCTTAGTTGAGTATGACATCAATTATGAGACAATAAAGGCCATCAAGCGTTGTCAGACCATCTGGCAAACTTCCCTAGTAATGAGGACCGCGGGCCTGAACCCCAATTCTCAGATGAAGGGATCTTCATAGTTGAGCCTGAGAACCGATGGCAGCTATTCTTTGATGGAGCTGCTAACAAAAGAGGAAACGGCGTAGGAATGCTGCTGGTCGATCCGAAAGATGAGCACACGCCCATAGCCCTCAAGTTGAACCTCCCTGCCACAAACAATGTCGCCGAGTATGAAGCTTGCATTGCTGGTTTAGAGGCTGCCTTAGAAAGAAATGTCAAGGAGCTCGAAGTTTATGGAGACTCAGCCCTGATCATCAACCAGGTCTCCAATAAATGGAAGACTGTGGACCCTAATCTTCAGAGGTATCATGCCTACATGGAAGAGTTGATTGAGCAGTTCAGAGAAGTGACCTTCCATTACCTGCCAAGGGATAAGAACAGATTTGCAGATGCCTTAGCTACTCTAGCCTCACTGGTGGAGATCCCCGAGGGAAAGGCAATAAAACCCTTCAGAGTGGGTAGAAGAGAAGCCCCAGCTTTCTGTTGTGAAGTAGACCTGGGGCTCGAGCCTGTCAAAGAACCCTGGTACAGTCAGATCTACCAGTTCCTCAAAGACGGAGAGTCATCTTTCAGAGACGAAGAAGGTAGACCAAAAGAAGGCATCAAGGCCAAGAGCTTGCAAGCCCTGAAACGGTTGGCCTCCCACTATGTCATTCTAGGGGGCGACCTGTACAAGAAACGGTATCAGGGGCCACTCCTCCTGTGTGTCACCCAAGAAAGGGGCAGAGAGTTAATGACCGAAGTCCACAATGGTCCCTGCGGTCCTCATATGAATGCCAGAGCATTGATGCAAGTGATCCTCAGAATGGGTTACTACTGGATTTCCATGGAAACAGACTGTGTCCAGCATGTCCGACAGTGTGACAAGTGCCAAAGGTTTGCCAACCTCAACCATCTTCCGCCGCATGATCTGTACTGCATGATGACTCCTTGGCCATTTGCAACTTGGGGTATCGACGTGATAGGGAAGATAACCCCAGCAGGAAGCAATGGGCATGAATTCGTGTTAGTGGTAGTCGACTACTTCACAAAATGGGTAGAGGCCAAGTCCTACAAGGTCCTCACTTCCAGAAAAGTGGCCCAGTTCATCAAAGAAAACATTATGTGCAGATATGGGGTGCCCAATGAGGTCATTTCTGATAACGGGTCGCACTTTGAAGGGGACTGCGATTGACTGCTATCAGAATTCAGAGTCACTTGCCACAAATCATCCCCATACATACCTCAGACTAACGGAGCCGTAGAAGCTGCCAATAAGACGCTCGAGCGGATCATCCGGAAAATGGCCACCCGTGGTCGTGACTGGCCCGAAAAGCTGTATCTGGCACTCTCGGGCTATAGAACGTCTGTCAGAACAGCCACGGGAGAAACTCCCTTTGCCCTAACCTACGGGATGGAAGCAGTGTTACCCGTGGAGTTGGAAATCCAGTCACTAAGGGTCCTCCTGGAGAACAGTGTCAACGAGGTAGAATGGATGCGTAGCCGGCACAATGAATTGGCCCTACTCGACGAAAGAAGGCTGAAAGCCATGGAGCACACCCGAGCCTACCAGAGGCGAATGGCCAGGGCATTCAACAAAAAGGTCAAGGCCAGGGACATCAAAGAGGGTGATCTAGTACTGAAAGTGAAGCCCCCCACCAGAGACAACCCCCTGGAAAAGTGGGAACCCGTTTGGATCGGCCCGTATGTGGTGCAGAAGATACTATCGGGAGGAGCAATGAAGCTTGAGGACCTGGACGGTAATCCTTTTGTCCACCCAGTCAACGGTGATAAGCTCCGCAGGTACTATGTTTGAAAAAAAAATAAAAAGAAAAAAGAAGAAAAAGAAAAGGAAAAGAAAATAAAAGAAGAAAAAAAAGAAAGAAGAAATCTTAGTGCAAAAAAGAGTAATGCCCAGGTAGGCTGAAAAACCCAAAAGGGGCGGTCTATGCAAAAGACAGGGTTGCACACAAAAAAAAAAGAAAAAAAAAGGAAAAATCTTAGTGCAAAAAGAGTAATGCCCAGCTAGGCCGAAAACCCAAAAAGGGCGGTCTAGACAAAAAGCAGTGCACATAAAAAAAAAAAAAAAAAAAAAAGAAAGAAAGAAAAAAAAGACCAAAAAGGCAAAATCCCGATAGTTCACCAGAATGAACTACGAAGACCTGAGTCCCTTAGTCTTTCTTGTAAAAGGGGAACGTAGGCAGCCAGCAATGGTTCGGTCTAAACAATAAATAAGACAATAAAATGTTTCCATGAAATGTGTCTTATAAATTCTAAGATAATATCTCTTGTTCATTACAAGTTAAAAACTTCTTGATGAGTTCAAGCACGGTCTACTCTTGACTCTGCTAACCTGCTACAAAGATCTAAAATACAATAAAATGCCTAATAAACTACTGTGTTTGCAAATGGCAATAAGGGAATTCTAAGAAAAGACCTATCAGCTGTCATTCACTGAGTCTTCTTTGGTCTTCTTCCCTTTACCTCGACCTCGTCGAGTGTTCTTCCTCTTATTCTCAATGATGTCGGTCTCCCTCATCCCAATCTCATGTATCCTCACTGGAGCCTCCATCAAACCTGTGTCAATAAGTGCCTTCTCAACCCGGGCATGAGTCTGCACTTCCTCCCTCTGAGCCTCAGTTAAGGGAGCGACTTCAGAAAGCCTCTCATACCGAGCCTCCATGTCTCTGATAAGGTCACCCTACTGGTTATGGTGACTCGCCTTAGCTTCAGCTTCCCTCAGAGTCCTACTCGAGTCGCAGTCAGCCCCCAATAAAGCTTGACGTCTCTCTCCCAAAATGACCTGAGTCGCTCCCATCTCCCTCTCATACCAGTCCAAGTAGGCCGTGGTTAAGATGGTACTCTTCCTGCTCTTGAGAATAGCCCTGGGTGGGAAAGCAGTATATGTCCAAGCCCTCGAGAAGAATGAGAAACTGGTTGGATCCCTCAAGTCCATAGGCATCACCTCCCTTATACGGATGTCCTCCCAATCGCCCAACGGCTCCTGTAAGGCCCCGAATTGCCTGGATACCAAGTAGGGTATGTAGAAGGATGACCAAGAAAGCCCTGGAACCCTCACTACATAGGACTCCTGAAATGTCCTCCGGGTCTGCAATCTCCAATGAGGCACCCACCAGTGAATATCCGAAGTGGATAACCTAGCCATAGTCAACTCCCAGCTACCCTGGTCATGTTGCCTAGGTGCACCCTTCTAGGAAATCACCCAAGGGCACTGAGTAGGCAAAGCCCCTGGTAAAGCCCCAAGCCTCTCCTGCAGCCACAAAGTCAATACAGCCGGACTCCCAGACCTCATGAAATGGTCTCCCCTAGCCATCCAATCAATGCCATGCAGGGTCTCACCCAAAACCAATGGGACAATGTCTTTCCCAGCCCTGCAATCCCTGACCATGTCCAAGAGGCCACCATGACAGATCCCCACGGACTCAGCCGTGAACAGAGACGAGAACACGCAGAGGATAAAGGCATCCATAGCCACAGTGGTCGTAGCCATATCCGAATACCCAAACCTGCTTGGGATGTCAGAAAGGCCAATCCTATCAGGGGCTACCATCATCCCCTCAGCTTCTCCCAGAGAGATTTGCAGAAAAGATGCTAACTTTACTGCCACCGGCGCGTCTCCGATCAGAGGAATCGACACAGCCTCAATTTCTGGACCCCCAATCAATGCTCGGAAGTCTTCATAAGTTGGGACGAGCTCATTGTAAGAAAAGCAGTAAACATGTCTCCGGACGTCCCAAAACCTCGCCACGGCCCTCAAAAGGTCCCAATCGGGTGGGAGATCCTTCAAATGCCATAAAGACTTGATCTTGAAAGTGGTATCAAACAGTCTCTTGTTGGATTGAAAGTTACGCCTCATCCAAGATTGAAGATCAGACAGAAAACGGTCTCTTATCCCCTTTTGCAATCTAACAGGTTTCTCCATTGCAAGGTGATCAAAGTTGATGTCTTTTGGTCAGAAATTTGCTCTGGGATCAGTTGGGACAAGTCTAGGGTGAAAATGAAATGAAAGGGCCAAGCCTTGGTTTTATTCTGAAAAAATCAGTTCAGACAGAACTTCCAGCCGCACGGCTTCATTTTCCCCAAGTTCAGGCCGGACGGCCTCATTTGCCATCTGCAGAAAAAAATCTTCAGCAATCAAAGTTGCTGCCCAAGTGGAGTTCTCACCCCACTTTCTCAATGAAACCTGTACAAAAACATGTCCAAACACCAACCATACAGTTATATGTCATCACAAACCATTTTGGCCCATTTTCAGCCCCAATTCCAAGCAAAAAACTGCCCCGAGGCTCAAGTAATATGCAAATTCATAAAACATGAATTAGAAAAGCAAATGAAAGATTAATACATTGTTTTCGCCCCATCGGCGCCTAAATAAAACGAAAAATAGACAAATTGTGCATAAAAAAAGTGTTCAATGTCTGTTTCCTTCCTCCAAGATCAATTCTAAGAAATCCTAAGCCTCCACATTCTTCGTCTCCATCCCGAGCCCCTTAGGACGGAGCTCAAACCCAACCAAAGCTCTAAACTCCTCCGCCGTGATGTGGTCTCTCCAAGTCACAGGCCTCCCAGTGAACTGCAAGCCTGTAATGGCAGTAAAGTCAGCTGGCGTCACCGTAATCTCCCCCCAGCTGAGATGAAAGCTGTGGGTGGTGTCCATCCTTCTCAAAATTGGTCATCCTTTCCCATAGCTTCACCGCCACCTCAGAAGGTCCCCTCGACTTGTTCTCCTATAGGAAAACACAACAAAAATGTGTCAGTCCTTCATCTCATCTCAAAAGCACGCATATATTCAAAAGTGCACATATTCTCAAAGAAAAGCATTCATAAGACTTTTCTAGCATCTTTTGCCTAGAAAACGTGTCTTTCATCAATTGAAACACGTCATGTCAAGCACATTGCTCTCCTAAGAACAAAAATTCCATTTTTCAACATTCTTTGCACATAAGCATTAATTTCAAAAAAAATGGCATGCATGAATCCTTTTCATCGTCCAAAAGCTTGCTTTCTCATCCATGATCAAGAATTGACTTAGTTCTAGCACATGCAAGAACTCCGTCACATTTTAGACATTATTTTTCTTACTTTATTTTCGAAAAAATGTGTCATTCTCATTATTTTTCAAATAAATCACACATGCATGTTCATTTATCTCCTTAGCCTCATAGGTAAATCATCAAATTCTCAAAATCATCAACAAAATTCATAGGAAAATTCAAAAAATTCCTAAAAATTGGGTCAAGCCCTAAGTCAATCAAAATTCAATCAAAATTGATAAAAATCAAGCAAATCAAGAATGCTTACCCCAACAGATTGAGGTTTAGTAGATTTGTGTTCTCCCCTACCGGGATAAAACTGAGATGGAGGCGTGTTGAAGTCATACTTCCTTTCCGTTCGAACGAGCTCCCTCCTTCTCCTTCTCCTTCTAGCGGCTTCGAATATGGTTCTTCAAGCTTTACAACAGGTACTTTGATCTTTTGCCCCTATGTGGAATGCTATCTACCTGGCTCAAGACAGGCTTCGACAGGATATGATGGTCCATGCTGTTTGGGCTGATTTTGCTCTTCTTTACAATGCCCAAGAAACCCTTCAAGAGTCAGATCCATACCAGCTAGGGAGATATGAGTTACCTGAGGATGATCTTCCCTCCTTTGATCCTGAAGTTGTTAATCTGGGTCCTCGTCGAATGCATTTTATTAAGAATGTGATGGACCTAGTACAAAATCTAGTGGACATGAATATAGATTTTCAAGGCATGGGTGATATTTCTTTATCTGACTTCTTCTCGTCAGTTCAATCCAACAAGAATAAATGGGCTTCTGTAACTGATGAGGAGATTGAAGATATGTTCAAATATAGTGGCTCAGATGATCAAGCTAAAGGTGACAAGGATGATTGGTCAGCCTCTAGCTCTAGTTATTCTAGTGATTTTGGTGATTCTAATGATGATAATGACCGATCTGAGGCTGTCATTGACTGATCAGAGGAAGTTTATTTTCCACTCCCAAACCGATGGATACGGTTAGACATGTGGGAGGAGGCTTAATCGATACTTCACCGGTTACAGCCTTAAGAGGAGGTGGAAACATAAGTATGGATGCTTTACCAGTTAGTCAACTGATGCCTCTTACCGGTGAACCTACTGAATTGATTAGAGATTAGTTATCGGTGATTGAGCCCCCATCAACCGACAAGCCCCTAACCGATGTGTCTGCTCTACCGATTAGTGATGTGTTACCGGTTAGCCATCTTGCTACTGATGTGCCCCTTACCGCTATATCTATTGAACCGGTTAAGGAGAGTAAACTTGTTGATGCTGATGATATTAATTTGCAAAAAGCCTTGGCTGCCAGCCTGTTTGAAGCTGATTTGAACCAGCAAAGATCATCGGTTGAAGAGTTGGCCACTCAGCAAGTTATTCAAGCTTCTTTATTATCGGTTAGCCAAGCTGCTCCCTCTTCTATTTCCAAAGGCAAGGCACCGGTTCAGGAGGAGATTGAACCAGTTTTTGAGGAGGATTCCACATCAGATTTTCTTGAAGAGGAAGAAGTTTCAGATGATGATTTAGTTGATTGTGATCGACTTGATCCTGCTGTTCCTCCAGTTTATCTTGACTGTTGCCTTTATCAGAAGGATTTGCTCTCTCCTCTGAACTATTACACCTCAAAGGCTTCTATCCCACGATCAGATCATGGGATTCCACTTTTTGACTTTCATGAGAAGATTTCTAGCAGAGCATAAATTGAAGCTATTCCTTTGCCTCCACATATTGCTGACGAGCTCCAAAAGAAAACAAGAGAGGATAGAATGGAAACTTTTATTGATGTTATTGAGATTGTTGGTCTTGGTTCTCCTCCTGATGATACACCTCCCAAACTCACCAAAATCAATGGCCCAGGAGAAACCAATTACCGATGCCAGAAAGTCAAGGTTCTTAAACTTCGAAAAAGGCCTGCTCCTCCCAAAGGTCACCAGATCAAACCTAGCAAAATCGACCAACAACTTGTCACGGAATTCCCTTCCAAACAGAAACCAAAATACCCTTCCTTTCTTTCTCAACGGCTACCCAACATTCGAATACAAGGAGAGATTGTCCATATAGCCCCTAGACCGGTTGAGAGCACTTTATCAACCGGTAACCTATTTCTCAGATACCTCTCCATCAATAACAGTATGACTCCAAGTATTGGAAATGAGGATTTTTAGGTGGTCTTCTGAAGTCACTCGCTTGGTTGGATTGATGCCTAATGTGCCTAGGCAGTCTATAATGTGAAATGGTCATGCTCAGCCATGGAGCAATATTAGACATGTCTCCTTACTCTTGCTTGCTCTAAAGGTGATCCCTTTAATTCGGTTAAGGTAAGCTGCCTTACCTATGGCTCCAGCTGCTACTGAACTCTTGGAGCTTTCCTTTGCTGAAATGATGAGTTTAGAGCCAAATTAATTTCTTGAACCGGTTGATCAATTTGATTCCTCCTTTGAGTCTGTAGATGAAGACATTGTGATCTCTCCAACCGGTCAAGTTTCTAGGATCGGTCAGCCGCTAATCATCTCTCTTACTGTAAGTACCCAAATTCGGGTCGTTAAAATCCGTCAGAGAGTTAACCGAAATCCGTTAACTGGCCCGCTCCAGGTTAACCGGAACTCGCTAAACTCCCCGTTGCCTAGCCAACGAGACGTCCCGGGACTGCCCCGAGCATCCCAAAGTTGAAGCGTACTTGACACGCGTTATCGCACGTAAAAGTACAGCTTTCCCTGAAATACGCACTTTCCGGCACTTTTCGGAGGCATTTCGGACATTTTCCGGACTGTTATTTTAAAAAACGGACAAAACCGGGACCCGGGAATGAACTCCCATACATTTGGTGAGTCATGGGACACGTGGCAGCCATGCCACAGCCCTCCCATCACCCTTCAATCACAAATCAAAGGGAAAAGACTAAAATACCCCTGGATTTCAGTCAAAGTCCGGCCGGACTCCCTGTGCAAACTTTCTGAAATTGCCAGCAAGCCCCTCAAAGTTCCAAAATACCACATAACCCTGGAAATCAGTCTAAGTCTGTCCGGACTATTACTGCATTTTTCACCCTATAAATAGGAGGGCTGTCAAAGCCAAAATAACAACAAAAATTACTCCAAAAAATCACTCCACCCACGGCCCAAACTGAATTTCACCCCTCCCGAGCTCCCGTTTTGTCTCGATTCGCGTGAAACTTTTGTATTTCGATCAAATACGCCCCTCACCACTCCGAAACACCTTTTCAAACTACTTTCCGTGTCCCGTACACACCCCAGAGCCAAAGGAGTTGACCCTAGCCATAGGTATAACTCCCTCTCTCAAATCTCTCGTTTCGTCTCGGTTTACGCGCCAGTCGCTATAACCGTTTCGAACCACGTTATTGAAATGTAGACGCCTCCGTCTAACGGGGTCCGTTACGTTTTAGCCCCTCGATCCTCTTCTCTTCCCGTAAGAGAAGTAATCACGGGTTAAAACGGCGTTCCGACCCCGTTCCGTTTACTTTTTTATGTCATTTACCATTCCGGATCGATCGATCCGTTGATCGTCATTTACTTTCTGTCATTTACAATTCCGAGCCGTTTTGGCTCGTTGATCGTCATTTACAATTCCGAGCCATTTTGGCTCGTTGATCGTCATTTACAATTCCGAGCTATTTTGGCTCGTTGATCGTCACTTATGATTCCGGATCGTTTGATTCCGTTGATACTGCTTTAAATACTGTCATTTACAAAGTCCGACCCGTTTGGATCGTGATAGTATTTACTTTTCAAATTCTGAGTCGCAACCCGATTCGTTGATTGCAAAATCATTTAATACACTTTTTCCCGTAAAAATCGTTAACAATGTAATGCCCGGTTCAAAACCGGAGTTCGACCTTCGAACTCTCTTTCAAAAATGCGCGAAATGACGTTTGGCATCCAAACGCTCATCTTCAAACTAAAAGCCGCCATTTGACACTCAAAATCATTTAATACGCTTTTTCCCGTAAAAATCGTTAACAATGACTCACCTGGTTCAAAACCGGAGTTCGTCCTTCGAACTCCTTTTCAAGCTCAAAATCGACGTTTGCCACGCGAACGCTCATTTCCGTCTCAAAACCGACGTTTGTCATTCAAACGCTCGTCTTTTCAAACAAAGTCACCTAATCAACGTTTGACATTCAAACCAAGATTAAGCTTTTCATTCAAGCCCCCCATTTCAAAATGCAAACGCACACACACACGCACACGTTTTCGAGAAAGGTAGAAAGACTCGTCATACGAGGCATTTCTGGTGATCTCGTAATACTCTTCCCGAAACGTAACATGACCTCTGAACCTAACAATCTCTGGTACTCAAAGCTTTTTACTCGTTTTTGCTACCAATAAAAATGATCCCTTGTTTTCAAATCCTTTTCCTAAGTTTTTGCTACCAATAAAAACGACACCATTTTCACTAGCCGTTTCTCAACGTTTTGGGCTCAAAATACAAAAACCGCGTGGCGACTCCTCATTTTCCTTCCCATGAAGCAAGGTCTCAGACACCAACCCTCCGCGAAAGACGATCGCTTTTGCTCGCGCGAATCCGAGTAATTTCACTTACCGATTCTTCAATCGATCCTCCTACCGGTTTTCAAGCTGCCTCCCTTATCGGTCATTCAACCGATGCTCCCACTACTCCTCTTACCGAGAAACCTCCAACCGATCGCTCTCTGGCCATTCATCTATTCACTCCTACTTCTTCCATTCGCCCCCCAACCGGTGGTTTCTTACGTGCTCCTCAACCAACTCCTCAACCGGCTGCTCAACCTGATCCTCAACCGGCCCCTCCAACCGATGAAGATCTCAATAGGCCAGTTGTTGCTCTTGACCTTGCTGATTTTTATGAAGCCTTGCTCAAAGGTGTTGCTGATGTCAATCGTGTGCTTGCCAGTTCTTTTGTTAAGTCCAATCAGGAGGAGGAAAGAGAGCAAAGACTTGACCGTATGCTTACCCGTATGGAAAATGGCTTTGCAAAGGCTTTTGCAAATTTCATGGGGGTGCTGAACAACAGGGATGCTACTATCAACGATCTGCTTCAACAACTTGATTCCTCTACCAAAACCAATCAGGAGCTATGAAATGAAGCTATCTCAGGCCAAGTCCTATTGAAGAAAGCAACCGATGCCCTCAATCAAGCCGAGCAGAGAAATGCAGAATTGCAAACCGAGTTGATCAAAGTTAAAGCCAAAAATGAAGTTCTTTTGAAGATGCATGAAGAGAGGAAGAAGAGAAAAAGAGAAGAAAAGGAGAAGAAGAAAGAAAAGAGGAAAGCAAAAAGAGCCAAACCATAAGACCCTGTGACTTTGGCTACTCCTTCAGAAGCTGCTACTTAACCGGCCAAGGACTCAACTGATCCTCCAGCCGATGCAGCATAGAATGTAACCGATGAAATAACTTGTCTTTCTTGTCACCGGTCTGCCAATTATAATGAGAATCTCTGAACCCTAAACTTGTGTTTTGCTTTATTGAATTCCTTTTTTTTTTAATGATCCAACTGCTACTAACCGTTTCATTTTGCAGGTTATCTCATTCAAAATTCCACTTTATTTCTATTTGTTTTTCCCAAGCTTTATTTTATTGTAAGCTTTATTTAGGTTACATCAAGTTGTCACTTAACTTAGGGAATGACAAATTTAATAGATAAATTCTTAGTCATTCTTTTACTGAGTTGAGATAGATGTTAACCTAGGTTGATTGGACTTAAGCAATTAGGAGGAGATTGTTATTCAAATATATGTTTAGATTTAGAATTGCTAAATCTCAATCACAATAAGCATTATTGAGGACCCCAAATTTTAATTAGACCAAATAGAATTTTTCTATGTATGATAGGTTCCCTTAGTGCTAGTGCCCAGTGTTTTTAATATGTAATTTTCTCAATATTTGAAGACTTGAAGACCTGAAGATTTCCCTATCAGTTTGTGTGTTTACTTGCTAAAGAAGCTTCCCTAACTGGTTGACCACTCAACCGGTAAGACATGCCTAGCCGGTCATCTACCTGACCGATTTTCTATCTCACCGGTCATGTCCTTCATTTTTTAACCGGCCCTGGCTTATCCTTCAAGCTTCCTTCAGCAAGCCAAAGCATTTATTGCTCCCAACTACTCAGCCACCAACTTTAGCTGAAGTTGGTAAAGCAGCATGCTGAAAAGACATTCCTGCTACTGTCAGAATCTCAAAGTGGAATGTCAAAGTTACCAGTACTCACATCACCTCAACTACTAAATAGAAATCCTCTCTATCAAATCTCAGGCATTAAATGCAAAGATACTCCCATTTAATGCCTGCCAATCCAAGTCATCATTACAACCTCTTCAAAGACAACGACTCCTTTTTGAAGCTCACTATAAATTGCTTCCCCGGAGCATTGAAGATGGTTGGTGCATTTAAGATCCTTGAGAGTGAGCTGCCAAGAACTACCAACCTGCAAATACTCAAGTTCAAGGCATTCAATTCCAGTCCCCATTTTCACTAGACATCTCTGTAGGACATACACTGAGCACCTTCAATCAATTCATGTTGTGTTCTTCAACAAGACTACAAATGGAACACATTGATTGAATCACACACACACCATAGAGAAATCAGCTCAACTTGTGAGCACATCTCTAGAAAACACTTGGTTTTTATTGTAGCACGATCCATTAGTAGTCACTTTACTTTTAGCAGCCTTCAATCATTGGGCTTGCAACTTGTAATAGTTAGGAACCATTAATAGCAGTGCACTTTCACAAATCCAAGTTCTGACCAAACTTGGTAGAGGACGTATCAGTTATTTAACACTGTGAACCTCTTCAAACAATGTGTCATTTCTTTGTGTGTTTGTTTATTTCTTGCGTTGTTGTAACCGATTGATAATCTCTCAACTGGTCACAACCTATTGACTCTTGTTACTGCTTACTTTTTTGTCTTACTTGGAAAGAAAAGTTATCCTTGTTGCATGAGATTTTAACATACCTTTTGAGACTCTTTACCTTACTGTTTTAAGAAACTCTCTAACTGACTTTTTCATTCCGCTGTGCAAACCTGAGTTCATCGGTTAGCTAGAGTTGTAAGTTAATATTTTTAAAAATTTAAAGAGTTTTAGAAAAAAAAAATTATCAGGCTATTCACCACCCCCCCCTCTAGCCTGATTCCTACCAGTTGGGCCTAACAGGCGTGTCTATCCATGTGTAATAACCAGCGGATAAATGATTGTTGCCTCGTAATTTGAGAAAGTTCCTATGTATTCGTAAAAAATTGAGGACGAGCTATAGTTCCTCCTAGGCAAAGCCGAGCTAGGAAGTCGGAGGCCACTGAACGGTATAAATTGAGTACGACCATGGGTCATAAAACTGGCAAGGCCCAATGGTTTTGGCCCAAAGTAATATATGCACAAGTCTTAAATAGGACATAGGGAATGGGCTTCCCTACCTATGCCCGTCTTATCATCCTCGTCATTTCCCACTATGTTGACCTAGATATAGCAGAGAGACTTTAAGACTAAGGCAGAAATGTAGACATATGCTGACCAAGGCATAGGAAGATGCCGACCAAGGCGTCCCCAAATACCGACCCAGACCTATCAAACCACCATCATGACAAGGGAAATGGGCCTCCCTACCCTTGCTCACCTTCTTACCAGGCATGCACCTATGTTGACCAACATTTTATGCCGTGTAGCAGGCCGCCTAGGCATACGAACAGAAGTCTCTTCTAATCATACTAGAATAAGGACTATGAGGAATTAGGATCCGAGAGGCATTTGACTCCTTATCTCACCTAACATTCTATATAAGGCAGAACTCTATATCCAACACCTATAAATACAAGCAATAATTCACACCATTTTGGTACACGCATTCTCTTAACCGTAAACTATTGTCGATTGATTTGCTTTCAAATACACAAATACTTACTCTTACGACAGAGGGCTTCGTAGGTGAAGCTCCGACTTAGTTTACGTATTTGTTTATCTTTTCCAGGCTATTCAAATATTAAGGATACAATCTATCGTTGGATGTGGGCTGATACAACATTTTTGGCAACATCAATAGATATATATATATATATATATATATATATATATATATATATATATATGTGTGTGTGTGTGTGTGTGTGTGTGTGTGTGTGTGTGTGTGTATGTAGTATTCTAACCATCGATGTTTCTCGCTCATTTTTAGGATTGTTTTTTTCCTTCGAAAATCTAAACAGATTTCCTATAATTACAAAAACAGAAAAAAGTTAGTATGCACTCTGACTTACAATCTTACTTATCCGCGAAAGAGATTTCCTTAAGCAATATTCAATATTTTTTTCTATATGAAAGGTATATTAAAGGTAAAGAGTTCAATATTCACCAAATACATTTTTAAACTATTCTTATGAACAGTATAAACCGAGATACGAACACTGACTTGTCCGGGCAAGGCCCAAGTGGATTGGGCCCTAAACATAATCCTTCAAGTTTCAGCTACGAGGTAAGACCTGGGCTTCCACGTCTTCCTATCTCGTCATTCCATAAGGCTGACCTGGGCTCAGCAGGTGATTATAAGGCCCAACTCAAAGTGCCGAGAAGACCTCCATCGTAGGTCGAGATAATCTCCCTCGACGACGAGGAGTCTTCCTCAGTTACATAGTCATCATGGCTGGCGTCCCATTTATCTCTCATCCCTTCCCCGGCTCCTCGTACGCCGGCCAGGCTAAGGTAGGACGAGGAGAGGAGCATCTCGGCATACCAGCAGAGCAGTTAATCAGTCCTGTATAAATAAGGACATTGAGCAGTTACAATCCTCTTAGGATTGTAACATCCTATATCAATTCAAGTCAAATAAGGACCCCTCAACAGATATAATCATCCTAGGATTCATATCTTATCTCTTTACAGTCCAAATTCAACATGGATTCTACATATTTATCCCTATAAATACAAGCCATTATTTCCATATTTTGGTACGTTATCTTTTTGACTCTAAGATCTGTCAATTTGATTTCTCTCTATGCACACGTGAACTTACTCTCACGCCGGAGGGTCTTCGCCGGAAAAGCCCCGACTTAGTTTACTTTAGTTTACGTGTTTTTGTCTCTTTTCAGGTCATTCAATCGCCGGAGTACAACCGACCGCTGAATTTGGGCTGATTCGATCTTTTTGGCAGCATCAGTTTGGTTCCATTGTCGGGAATCAATTCAAAGAACCATTGAATAGCTTGAAATTCCATTTGCCTGAACAGTATTTTCGGCCGGATAATTCTTGTTTTTGGCCGGAAATCGCACTGTTTCGCTTTTGATCTGTTTTGTTGTGGCCGAATTCTGCAGTTTTTGCCTGGAAAATTTGTGTTTGGCCGGAAATATGGTGCTTGAACGTTCGCAGTTGAATTCTGTTTGTTGGCGTTCAAACTCTATTCTAATTTTGGCCAGAAAAATTGTTGGTTTGGCCGAAAAATATTGTTTGCTGGAAAAATTTGTTCACTGAGAATTTTGGGCCGTTTCTACTGTTTGTTTGTTATAAGAACTTTGTTTGAACAACAATTCTTGAATCCCAATGGAAGACGGCAGAACCATCAGTGTTACTAATGAGGAGAACCGAGGTCAGGAAGATGAGATCCCTCCCACCAACGAGATGCTTCCACCTCCTCTCCTCTGAATGACGAGATACCTCCACTCAGCACGACTCTCCGATCTTCTCGGAATCAGCCAGCTACTGAAGGAGAGGGTACCAACCCTGCTCATCATAATCATCCACGAGGAAGATGAGCTATGAGCAAGAGGACTACGAGGAATGCAGAAGCAGGACGAGCTGAGAACACCCAGCCCGCTGACCGACGTACGCTCTTGCACCAACAAATGGAGACATTGCAACGAATCTACGAGACTCAAAATGCTCTATTGCAATTGGATCCAGAAAACTCAATGGCCGAGTTCATTAGGCCTTCGAGGTCAGGAAACTCTCGTGGAAGGGAAACTCAGGGTGAGAGACATGGTAGCCAGAGGAGCCCTCCTCATGGCCAAGATCCCCCTCCCCGTGAGCCTGCCGTACCACCTAGGCAACACCTCCGAGATGCTCCTCATCCTCGGCCTAATAATAATGAGAACGAGAAGACTGTGGTAGACCTAAGAAGCCACCTGAATTCGAGGGAGAAGGAGGTAAACTCAGCCGACTTGCGAGCAAGGCTCAGTCTGGCTAGGCGTTTATCCCCTCCTCGCTTTAACGTATCATCTCGTCCTAGCCATCGTTCTTGGCATGATTCACCTCATCCATGACACTTTGCAAGGCCGAGGAGTCCTCAACCGTAGAGAATGGTCCTTGGCAGTTATGAGGGAGAGATGAGGAAAGATAAAACACCCTCTAGACAAGGGGAAAACCACCTAGATGACGAGGAACACAGTACACTACAAGAAAAACGGCAGTTATCGACGGAAAAATCCGTCACTAAATGCCAAAAATCCGTCACTAAATTGATTTAGCGACGGATTCTCGACGGAAAAATTCCGATGGTAAAACGCTCGTCGGTAAATCTTTCGACGGATTACCGACGGATCTCAATCAGCTTTAGCGACGGATTTTTCCGTCGCTATTGTTTTAAAATCCGTTGGTAATTTGGTAAAAATAAACGACCAATTTTAAAGCATTATGCCAACGGATTAGCGACGAAAAATTCCGTCGCTATTTAAATGGTCGTTTTATTTTTTGGACCAATTTAGTGACGGATTATCGACGGATCATTCCGTTGCTATTATTTATTAAAAAAAATCAATATTTTTTTATATGCCAAATTATTGAGGGCTTTTCCGACGAATATTTCCGTCGCTAAATTTGCATTTTATATTAACAATATTATATATATAAATTTAAAAATATATATAAATATATTTTAAATATATATATATATATATATATATATATATATATATACTCCCTCCGTCCCACAATACTTGACACACATTTCTATTTTGGGCGTCCCACTGATAAGTCACACTTCCTAAAATGGCAAAGAATCTTTACTATTCCCTCCACTCATTCTCTCTCCTACATTATTTTAATACTCACAACACCATTATAATTTACTATTCTCTCCACTCATTCTCTCTCCTACTTAACTATCTACACTCACAACACATCAACCTTTTTACTTTTTCCTTAATTCCCGTGCGGAACAGTAACTGTGTCAAGTATTACGGGACGGAGGGAGTATATATATATTAAAATGTCCGTCGCTAAACAATATTTTATTTTATTTTGCTAAAAAAATCATTATTATATTTTTTGTTTTTTAACACACCAAATTACCGACGGATATTTTCCGTCGCTAAATTATTAATTTAAATTAAAAATTTTATATACATATATATTTAAAAATATATTAATATATTTTTAAATATATATTTTGATTCAGTCCCATAACTTTTATTATTCTCAAATCAGTCCCTTAATGTTTTTTATTCTCAAATCAGTCACTTAACTTTTTTTATATTCAAATCAATCCTTACATTTTTCAAAATTTCACTTTGCTCCACCAACATCCACCACCATCCACAACCATCCACAAATCAAACAAAAGTTTGTAAAAATCGAAATAAAACACAAAATACCGGAACAAATCGAAATGAAACCCATGGAATATATTTGGGCTCGTCGGAATCCATGGAATATGTTTGGGTTCGTCGGAGTCCATGTAGATCTAGATGGTTGAGCCTCGCCGGAGCGAGGTAGATGCTTTAGAGCGACTGTAGGGGAGGTGGAGGGGCGGCGGCGCGGAGAGAAAAGGGAGAGAAATGGAGAGAGAACTTGGAAATGGGGAGGCAGTTTGATTTTGTTGAATCTCTACACCCATTTGAGCTTCAATACAACTTGCACACAATCGGGGAAGACCTAGAATCAAGATTTCGATTTGAATTTGGGCTGCTTTGGTTATTTGAATGAAAGGGAAAACAAGATTTCGATTTAACGAAGTCTGACATGAACGAATCTGTAGAGTAGAGGGGTGCCGATGTGGGGCTGCTCGGAGAAGAAGAACAGTCGGCCGGAATCAATGGAGTTCTCCATAAAAAAAATCAGTCTGACTGCTCGGAGAGAAGAACAGACGAATTCTGATACGAACTCTACACCTATTTTGGTCTTCTTTCTTCATTCCATAAGGCAATCAAGGATCTAGGGTTCGATTGAAGTCCATAAATTGAAGAACACATTTATGAATTTTGATAGAAATCCACAAATTGAAAAACCCATTATGGCGTCCTTCGTCGTTGAAATTGTTAGGCTCTCTCTTTCCAAAAATTTAGTTGGCTTGGGCTTTGGTTTCAATGGATATACTTGTGTTTGATTTGGGTTTGTGGCAGTGGCAGTGGCAGTGGCAGTGGTGGGTGTTGATGGCTGTGGCAGTGGTGGGTTGGTAGTGGTGCTTGCGGCTGACTAGTGGTGGTGGTTGTCGGCGGAGTGGTGGGTGGCGGGCTGGTGTTAGGGAAGATGAAGAGGGAGGAAGTTAGCCTTTAGTCCGGTGATGGGTCTGTGGATGTGGAGAGAGAGAGAGAGAAATTGTGAAAATGTGAAAGGAATTCGTTTGGACTTGGTTTTGTTAAAATTTGAAAGGATTTGGTTTTGTTAAGAGAGGATATGGTTTTGTTTTGTGAGAGGAATTAAAGTGTGTGAGTAATGAATTTGGACCTTTGATTTAATATGAATGAATGGTTGAGATGGTGATCCAAGTGAAATAGTGTTTTAAAATGTGAGCCATTGGATTCAACTTAAATGTGTTATTATAAATGGCTAAGATGGAGATCCATGTGAAAGACAATGACTTAATAATAAATGATACTTAGTTTTTTTTTTGAAAAAATATTTAATTCATTTAAAATCTAATAAAATTATTTAATAATAATAATTGTATAATAAATGTAAATGCTTACTACTACAATAATAATTAGTAATAACATAATAATAATTAATATTAATAATAGTACTAATAATAATTAGCAATTTTTATTATTTCTTATTGACTAGGAAAAAATATTTTAGACTTTTTTTATTACTGAAATTTACAAAAAGTTATACTCCCTCCGTCCCAATAAGAGCTGCCCAAAAAATGTCTTGCACGCAAATTAATAAAATGGGTGGGAAGAAAAAATGTTGTGAGTGTAATTTGAAAATAGGAGAGAGAATGAGTGGAGGGAATAGTAAATTATAATGGTGTTGTGAGTATTAAAATAATGTAGGAGAGAGAATGAGTGGAGGGAATAGTAAAGATTTCTTTGCCAAAAAAGGAAAGTAGAAGCTATTAACGGGACATCCAAAATGGCAAAATGGGAAGCTACTATTGGGACGGAGGGAGTATAAAATATTTACATGCTTTTATTTGATTTACCCAAAATTTTAGTTAAAGTAGTATGTCTAATATCAATTTTTTTAAATAATTTTTTTGAAAAAAAAACTTTCCTACTAAAAAAAGACTAAAACATTTATCTATATTAAAAAAAATTAAAAAAAAAAACTCATAGTGAAGGATATTGTCTGTCCCTCATTTATTAAGTTAATTTCTAACTTATTTTATATAATTTTTTTAAAAAACTTCCTTACCAAAAAAAATCTAAAATATTTATCTCAATTCAAAAATAAATTTTAAAAAAATAATTATACTTTTAAAATATTAATAATACTTATTAGGGTATAGGGCATAGAGTATAGAATATAGGATATATGGTATAGGGTTTAGGGTTTAGAGTATAGAGTATAGGGTATAGGGTATAGAGTATAGTGTATATATAGGGTATAGGGTATACCCTATAGGGTATACCCTATAGAATATAGGGTATACGGGCATAGGGTATAGGGTATACCCTATACCCTATAGGGTATAGAGTATAGGGTATACCCTATAGGGTATAGGGTATACCCTATAGGCTCCCTATACCCTATACCCTATAGGGTATAGGGTATAGAAAGGGTATAGGGTATACCATATAGGGTATAGGGTATACGGTATAGGGTATATTTCATAGGGTATACCCTATAGGATATACCCTATAGGGTATGCCCTATAGGGTATACCCTATAGGGTATAGGGTATGCCTATAGGGTATACCTTA
Source organism: Adenophora triphylla var. japonica (assembly GCA_022495995.1). NCBI lineage: Eukaryota > Viridiplantae > Streptophyta > Magnoliopsida > Asterales > Campanulaceae > Adenophora > Adenophora triphylla. Next base: position 288,264 of record JAFEMH010001000.1, read on the forward strand.
TACCATATATAGGGTATACCCTATAGGGTATGCCCTATAGGGCATACCTTATACCATATACCATATAGGGTATACCCTATACCCTATAGGGTATATCCTATACCTTATACCATATACCCTATAGGGTATACCCTATACCTTATACCCTATAGGGTATAGGGTATAGGAATTACCCTATAGGGTATACCCTATACCCTATACCCTATATGGTATACCCTATAGGGTATACCCTATATCCTATACCCTATAAGGTATATCCTATACCCTATATCCTATAGGGTATAGTTTTTTTTTATTTTTTATGAATATAAATAAATATTTTGGACATTTTTTTAGTACTGAAGTTTTTTTCAAAAAGTTATATAAAAAAAGTTAGAAAAAAATAAACAAATGAAAGTATAATAAAGAAATCAGGGACGGGTAAAATTCTTTAATTTTTATTTATAAATGTATGTTTTTTTTATTTTTTTATGAATATAAATAAATATTTTTGACACTTTTTAGTACTGAAGTTTTTTTCAAAAAGTTATATAAAAAAGTTAGAAAAAAAATAACAAATGAAAGTATAATAAAGAAATCAGGGACGGTTAAAATTCTTTAATTTTTATTTATAAATTTATAGTTTTTTTTATTTTTTATGAATATAAATAAATATTTGGACATTTTTTTATATTGAAGTTTTTTTCAAAAAGTTATATAAAAAAATTTAGAAAAAAAATAAACAAATGAAAGTATAATAAAGAAATCAGGGACGGGTAAAATTCTTTAATTTTTATTTATAAATGTATAATTTTTTTTATTTTTTATGAATATAAATAAATATTTTGGACACTTTTTAGTATTGAAGTTTTTTTTCAAAAAGTTATATAAAAAAAGTTAGAAAAAAAATAAACAAATGAAAGTATAATAAATAAATCAGGGACGGGTAAAATTCTTTAATTTTTATTTATAAATGTATAGTTTTTTTGTTTTTTATGAATATAAATAAATATTTTGGACATTTTTTAGCATTGAAGTTTTTTTTAAAAAAGTTATATAAAAAAAATTAGAAAAAAACTAAACAAATGAAAGTGTAATAAAGAAATCAGGGACGGGTAAAATCCTTTAATTTTTATTTATAAATTTATAGTTTTTTTTAGTTTTTATAAATATAAATAAATATTTTGGACATATTTTAGTAATGAAGTTTTTTTTCAAAGAGTTACAAAAATAAATTACCGACAAATTATAATCCGTTGGTAATTAAATCCGTCACTAATCCGTCACTAACCTAAAATATAAATTTAATAATTATTTTAAATAATTTAGCAACGACTCAAATCCGTCGTTAATAATATGTAATTAATTTACCGACGGATTTTAATCTGTTGGTAATTAAATTCGTCACTAATGTGTCACTAACCTAAAATATAAATTTAATAATTATTTTAAATAATTTAGCAACGACTCAAATCCGTCGGTAATAATATGTAATTAATTTACTGACGGATTTTAATCCGTCGATAATCAAATCCGTCACTAATCCGTCACTAACCTAAAATATAAATTTAATAATTATTTTAAATAATTTAGCAACGACTCAAATCCGTCGGTAATAATATGTAATTAATTTACCGACGGATTTTAATCCGTCGGTAATTAAATCCATCACTAACCTAAAATATAAATTTAATAATTATTTTAAATAATTTAGCAACGACTCAAATCCGTCGGTAAAAATATCCGTCGCCATTCCGTCATAAATTCGTCGGTAAAAAGTGCGCAATTTTTTGGCGCCAAAATGGTGACGGATTAGAGACGGAATGGAATCCGTCGGCATATCCGTCACTAAATCCGTCGGTAATCTCGTCCTAATTTCGATTTTTATTTTTCACCCTAGGTCGTTGCTATTTCGTCGCTAATCCGTCAGTATTAGTGACGGATTTATTTCCGTCACTAATTTTCGTCGGTATCTGTCAGTTTTCTTGTAGTGGTAGGGTGAATGGTCACCCAAGAGAAAGGTCCCATCATAGCTCCCACCGGAGTTCCCACCAAAGCACTCATTCTAGCACTGAGAAGGGGATTGATGCTAAAGAATTGCAACTCTTGAAAAAGAGAATTGATGATATGGAGATGGGGAAGAAGGATGAAGAAGATGATGACACCTATGCCACCCGTCCCTTCTCTTCAAGAATAAATGATGTACCACCTAATCCTACCATCAAGGTCCCAAGTTTTGAAAAATATGCTGGAACCACTGACGCACGGGACCATGTGCAAAGTTTCGAGTCTACTATGGCCCTCCTCACTAAGGCCGATGACGTTCTCTGTAAAGCCTTCGCGAGCACCTTCTCGGAACAGCCCTGACCTGGTTCTGTGAGCTTAAAAAGGGATGCATCGATAGCTGGCCGAGCATGAGGAGGATGTTCCTAGATCACTTTACCACGGCAGGAAGGAGGAAGAAGAGGTTAACCGACCTTGTCAACATCGAACAAGGGAAAAAGGAGACCACTTTGAACTACTATAACAGATTCTGAACCATGGCGGATCAGGTAGAAGAAAGCCTCACTGACAGAGATATGATTGTTGGCTTCAATTTCGGATTGAAATCCGGACCACTCATATATGAACTCTCCGCCCGAGAGCCAAAGTTCAAGGTTGGCTTATACAACGTGGCTTACACAATTGCTATGGCGAGGGAGAAAAGCAAGATGAGGTCTGACAAGACGGAACTGGTAGCAGCTGGGACTCGCCATGCTTCCAATGGAAATGGAAACGGATTCAAGGGGAAGAATAAAATAAGGGGTTCTAAAAAGGCTGAAATTTTTACCCCTCTTACCAAACCCATCACTGAAATCATACAATTGGTGAACCTACCACCTCCTCATCCACTGAATGATAAACCAAAGTTCCCTCGCGACCCTTCCTAATACAGTGATTTCCACAAGGACCATGGTCACACCACTGATAGGTGCATTGCCCTAAAGCAAATGATCCAGAGATGGGTTGAAGAAGGCAAACTCGACTGCTATGTCATGAAGAAAGATGGCAAGCGAAAATGGAAGGAGGACGAGAGTGAAGATGATGATAAGAGCAAGGATATGGAGCAGAGGCCTCCAAGGGCCAAATTGCATATGATCAGGGAAGAGACAGTCTCTACCAGAAAGCTCAGATATCAAATTCATGAGCTAAGTAAAGTATACCATGTTCCTGCCTGGGTGTACAAGGCTGAAGAAGTAATCAGTTTCTCTCCCAATTAATTGGCTGGAAGCCGTGCAACCTGTGAACAACCCTTGGTGATAAAGGGTAGAATTGATAACTGTGAATCTGAGAGACTCTTCGTTGATACGGGGGCCTCTCGAGATATTTTGTACTATTCCGCCTTTCAAATGATGGGATTGAAAGATACCATCCTGGAACCTTACCATGGAAGGCTAAAAGTTTTCACCAACCACAAAGTCAGTGCAAAGGAAACTGTTGATCTACAACTAGAAGTTGGCGAACATCCCTTCCGAACCGTGGCTATAATCACTTTATTAGTCATGGACTTAACCAGTGACTACCATGCTATTATGGGTATTCCAAGTCAAGCGAAACTTGGGTTGGTCGTTTCCCTTCCTCACCAATGAGTCAAATTTCCTACTCGTGCTGGAATTGGATGCATGAGGGCGACCGCCAAGGACTTATTGGAGCATGTAGTGAAGAGCCGGAAAGCATCTCAAAGGGTGGAGATAGATACTCCGGAATACAACATAAATATCTCTAAGTCTCTGAAAACTACCCACACCAGCTCTAGAATGAGCTTTATCTTCGAAGTACCAAAAGAGGAACCCGTGGCCCTAGAAATTGCAGATGACCATGATATAGTTCCGTCCATCCCGGAGACAGATCCTGTTCTCGTCAGCGGCCCGAACTCGGGGGCCAACCTGTAGACACCCAATTCAAAACCAATAATTACATGATTACACTACTCTTCGTCTCTCTTTTGTGTTTTGATGAAAGCATATTAGTTTCGTCATGTTTTGTTAAGTTTCTAACTAACCTTGTTAGTTTTGGACATAACTGACTAACGGAATAACCGAAGAGGATAAAATGGCCATTTGACTAGTTGTCCCACGCGGGACATACGTGTCTCGAGTGAGACAAGCCCTCTGCAGGATGTGCATAATCACTTTCCTTCTCCGTTTTAAACTCTTTTCTTGATAAATCTTATCCAATCCGGGTATCCAATGATTGTGGAGTTCCAGAACCTTCCTTGGGAGGAATTCCAATCCACCTTTACCTCTTAAAACCCCTATAAATACCTGATGGCTTTCAGTATTTCAGAGGTCCCCGATTGCCGATCGAAAACACACAACACACACAATTTATTGGTTTCTTTCCATGAAAGACTCCTGCAAATCACTCTAAAAAAACTCCCAAATCCGTCCATCAACCCTGTTGATCGACGAACATCAAGGTTCAAGCCTAGAATCAAGGCGAAACTCTGTCCAAATCATTTCTCGACCGAGAAGACACCTTAAAACCACGTTCTAAATCAAACACTCCCTAAACACAAGGTAAACTCCTTTTACTTTCTTCTTCTCAAATCCCTCTAATTGCTTTTAGAGTAGTGTAATCCCATCAAAATGATTAGCCTAGAGTCCCTTCAATCCATGGAGGTGATCTCGAAGCATACAATCCGACATTCCTAATAAATTAATTTTTATTCTTATTAGATTGATAATACTCAATTGGCAAGACCGATCTCCGGATTGAGTGAAATGGGTTCTCCTCGACCTTTCCTTTCCATTCCATAACTTAACCCCCGAACCCTCAAATCTCTTTTAAATCAAAAAGGTTTTTCTTATTGTTCTCCTAAATAAATAATAAGTGGCGACTCTGTTATTCAAATAAAATATTAATACTACAGTTTTGGTGACTCCGCTGGGAAAAATTAATTAAGAGGGTTAGACTTGCGTTACAATTGAATATTATCAATTTTTTTTAATTTCCTGCAAAAAAAGATTTCTCTAAATTTTTCGAATTTTTCTGTACTGTTTTCGTCAAAAAAAATTTTGTTCGAATGCTTGTCCCGCACGAGACAATGTGGCAGCTGCTTAGAATCAAACTTTGTGGACTTTTCCTTCACGTTTGACCGCACAGGAAGAAGTTTGGCAGTTGACTTTTCTTGAAAAGTTTGACTGCACATTGCACACATAAAAAAAATTCAAAAGAGTTTTAAAAATTCAGAAAAGTCAAAATAAATTATTATTTCTATTTTGTTTGTATTAACTTTATTTTTCAGGGTAGAATGATTAATTTATACTTGAAATATATACTTGCGTGAGATTGAATTATTTTAATTTTTACCGGTCATTATTTGACTCGGGCTTTGTAATTAATTAATTTAATTCTCTCTCTCTCTCTCTCTCTCTCTCTCTCTCTCTCTCTCTCTCTCTCTCTCTCTCGCTCTCTCTCTCTCTCTTTAAGTGGATTACGACGTCCTGAATCTTTCTAAATTTAGGAGAAACGTAGGCAACCACTTTGTGCTGTCATTATCTATTTTTCTTTTATATTCAAAAAAAATTCTATTTTTCTCTATCACCTAGTATTGACTCTAACACACGCACACTCATGATTAACTGTCATCGCACTAAATACCCTTGATAAACCCGGGACCTACACTAAGGACGGATGACGGTAACCACCTAGTCCCCGGTCTCTTCGAAGTTGATCATCCCACTCCGCGTCTTCAATCCACCTAGATTGTCATATCGCGGGGAGCCTAGCCTTCCAGCCCTGCATCAACCACATATCATGTAGATTTACTTTTTATGACACTCCGTGACCGGTCGGTTTGATCTTGGAGTCCTAGTAATCCCTTGTCAAGATCGTGTTTTGTGCAATAAGCCATGGAAAAGAAATCAATAAATTGCCGCTTCGGATTTGTCCCTTCGGAAATGTCCCTATAATTGTCCATTCGGATTTGCCCCTAAAGAGAAAAATTTCTCACCAAAATTTATTGCACAAAACTCGATGTTATTTGAGATTACTTTGACCCTTAGGTCCCTAGGTTTGGATTTCGAATGTTAGAAACCCCTAAAACGGATTTTCCGTCTGACCAAAATTTGGACTAAAATCAGAAAATGTTACTTCCCGTGGTGTTGTCTCGCGCGAGACTGCCTGTCTCGTGCGAGACAAGTGTTCGGTCTTTTTGTGTTTTGGCCAAAACCTTCAAGCCTTCATTCACCCTATTGAGCCAACTAGTTGGGACTCGATCATGGTTTAACACAGTTGCTACATTTCTAGGTCATCGCCAAAGCTCGACACAATGTTTGCTTCTCTTTCTGTCACCAAAGCCGAAATCTAGGAAGCTAATGCCGAACTCATCCAAGCCCTGCTTAAGATGGACGAACAAAGTAAGAAAATTGAGGAACAAAATGCCCAAATGGTCGCCCTCATGCAAGAGCTCCACGATATGAAAGTCAAGAAAGGAAGAAAACAAAAGCAGAAAGAGGAATCCTCCTTCGATGAAGAGGAATCCTACACCAAAAAGAATAAGAAAACCAAAAAGTCAAGCAAGAAAGAGGAAAAATCCGATTCATCCTCTTCCTCATCCTCCTTTGATGATGAGGGACATATCTCCCAGGGTACTAAAATCAAGAAAGAAGGCAGTGGTGAAACTACTAAACTTAGTGACCATGTTACTAAGAACTACATTGAGAAGAAACTTGCAACCCTTGACACTTCAAAGGGATCATTCGTTCCATTTGATCCCAATTCCCTTCAACAATCAATCACCAAGTTTCCTCGCAAATACAAGACACCCGATATTGCCAAGTTTAATGTCACTTCTTGTCCTAGAGCTCACGCTGAGACCTACACTGGGCTATGCTTCCAATGGGTGTTGATAACACAATCTTGGCCCAATGCTTTCCTCAAACTTTGGAGGGTGCTGCAAGGGATTGGTACATGTCTCTTCCTATGACTACAAGGCTTGATTGGTCGTCCTCATGTATAGTCTTCCAAAGGCAGTTTGAAGACAACTCCCCTTACTGCCCTACTAGGAGGGATCTTGAACAAACCAAGCAACATCCCAATGAGTCTTTTGCAGAATTTGCTAGAAGATGGAGACTCAAACTTACTGAAATTGTCGAAAGGCCTACTCTCAAAGAGAAAATCCACATCTTCCTCCAATGCCTCCGTGATGAATTTCAAGAGAAGCTCGCCGGTAATTACTTTCCTCGTTTCAATGAAATCCATGAGTCCGAAATTAGGATTGATGACTTCCTAAAAAGCAAAAAGAAGGAAAATACTTTTCGCTTCAACAAGCCCACTACAAGTAAGGATGCTTCAGTCAATGCTATTGCGTTCAACCGCCCCAACACCAGCAAGTATTCTGTTGTTCCTCCTCCTGAAATGAAAAGAGGCACTATGACAAACTTGAAGGAATCACTCAAGAAGAACTCTTCGATGTGCTTGTCAAGAATGAAAAGGTCAAATCAAGGGAAGGTGGTCCTCCTAGAGATATGGGTCCTAATCATGCTCAGCACTTATTCTGCAAGTACCACAACTTCACCGGCCATGACACCAACACTTGCCACCACTTAAAGGACATCATCCAAGAACTCTTTGACAATGGAGAGTTAGAACGTCTCAATATCATCACCAATCCTCTCCCTCATAATACATGAAGAAGATGAAGCTCCGAGAATAAATCTACACTTACCACTTTGAGGCCGCAACCATCCTCTCCCTTTCTCCTTTGATAGAAGTAGATTAGGTTTTATGAACTCGAAGAGTCATTCTGTCTTTCTAGTACTTCTCACCTCCTCTAGTTTGTGTCATCTAAACAATCGAGTCTGTTTTAATTTCTCCATTGATAAAAGTCATCTTCTTTTCCTAAACACTTTCCCTAAGGTTATCCTACCTCATGAGTATCATTTAATTCATGCAAAATATTGCACACTCCATTCCCTAAATCATCGCAAAAAATAGAGACTTCTAAACTAGTTTAAGATGAAAGTTATAATTAGAAGGCTTAAGGGCTAAACATTACCCCTACTAAAAGTCAAAGGTCAACAAGCAAAGAAAGCCAAAAGGTGCTTTTGTCAACCCTCATTCCAAGAAGAGTGGGGCTACTCAATTCAAAGCTTTGAGAGTACAAAAAAAAAAACAACTCTCAAGCTTTCTTCACCCCCACAACAAAGGTGAAACTTCAAAGGCATGAAGGAATCTCCCACAAAAAAGTGGAGTCAAGTGATAACAACAAAGGAAATGAAGATTACTCAACATCCTTTTACATCAAGTGAAGAAGACTTTCAGTATCAAGAAAAATGTTTACCCTTAAGTCATACTAATGATTGGCTTTCTTCTCAAACTTATTTAGAAATTTCTAGATGATGCACGGTTCATTAAAAGATAGAACAACTTTTCTAGATCCTTGAGCTAAGTAACGTTTATTATTGAGTCTAGGGGCTTCCTGTTAGCCACTCTCATACAGACTCTTGAAATCTAAGCATCAAAACTGGGGCTTTCCTATCCTTTCCTCCCCCAGTCAATCTCTACTTTGACTCTTCAAAATAATCAAAATCTGCATTAGGAGCTTTCCTCTTTGCTTCTCACTCTCATCATCAGAGAATACACTCCTCCAAAGAGTCAATGCTTTGATCACCTTCCAAAAAATAGAGTCCGTCTCTCCTCAACTGAGTTGAGATCTTGTTTATCTCTCCTCAATAAGATTCTCTCCTCTAAGTTCTCTTTGAGTTAACATACTATTTTCAGAAGGAAAAAAAAGACGCAAAGGAGATGCCCGCTAGATTGAAAACCCGAAATGGCGGTCTAGGCAAAAATCAGGGTGCGTCACAGAAAAAAAAAAAGAGAAAAAAAATCAAGGACAAAGGGAGACTGTTCTTCAACCTTCTTCATCAATCATTATCCGATCCTCTTCAAATCAAATCAACAAGGAGAATCTTCTTCGATCATCTTCAAATCAAGAGAGCAGACTCACAAGCCTATTCACAAAATCATCTACCACATTCAAGCAGCTTGGGGCTTCAGACACAGGATAGAGATTTAGACATAAAGCCATTATGACAGTCGACAGATTTGTAGTCGTTTGCCTCCTAGAGTCACGATTCAAAGGAGAAGTAAGAATGAAGATTCTCAAAAGACCTAGATGTGTTCACACAAGGTTACTCATCAAAATGCTACAACAATGAAGAAATAGTATGGTACTCTCGCTGACTACAATAGATTATGCATAAACCTGATTTGGTCCCAACTTGTCAAACACAAGTACACTTGTATAGTTCACCCATCTCAAATACAAATCCATACAAATATCCCTACATGTCCATATACCATATACGCATCCATAAACTCACCACCAAAATGACCAACCGGCCATTTACACGAACAGACGTGGACACCACCACACAAGTTCAGTTAAACAACTAAAATCTGAAAAATCTATTTGTAATCTTTATGTTCTAGCAGGTGCAGAAAGGTAAGAATCATTTGGGTCCATTCGAGACCAATATGCATATATCCTTGCATTACAGGAGCCGACAGAACCTCAATTGACAACTTCAAAGTCTGTGACGGCAGCAAAATTTCAAGTCCGTGACCTCGACAAGATCAACAAAGTCTGTGACGGCAGCAAACTTCAAGTCTGTGACCTCGGCAAAATCAACAAAGTCTGTGACGGCATCAAACTTCAAGTTTGTGACATAGGAAACATCAACAAAGTTTGTGACGGCAGCAAGCTTCAAGTCCGTAACCTCGACAACATCAACAAAGTCTGTGACGACAGCAAACTTCAAGTCCGTGACCTCGGCAACATCAATAAAGTCTGTGACGGTAGCAAACTTCAAGCTCGTGACCTCGGCAACCACAACAAAGTCTGTGACGGCAGCAACGACAACAAAGTCCGTGACCTCGGCAACAACGGCAACGTCAGTAACCTCTGGCGGCGCATCATCAACAACGGGTATCATCAGAATTGGGTCAAGTCCTTGATTCCTCAGTATGATTTTCCCTTTTCAAAAGAAAAAAATTTTTGATTTTCAAAATGCTTTTCAAAATACCTAAGACAGCCTTTTTTAGTATTTTGGAGTTGAACTACGTTTGGTCTGATTCTCTGATAGAGATACGTAGGCAGCCGTGCGGCACGACCATTCCAATGTTCAGAATGATGTCTTTTCTATCGAAGACATGACTTCTTTCATAAGTCTTATCGCCGAGGGCTCTGTAGACACCCCATTCTAAACCAATAATTACATGATTACACTCCTCTTCGTCTCTCTTTTGTGTTTTAATGAAAGTATATTAGTTTTGTCATCTTTCGTTAAATTTCTAACTAACCTTGTTAGTTTTGGACCTAACTGACTAACGAAATAACTTAAGAGGATAAAATGGTCATTTGACTAGTTGTCCCGCCTGAGACATACGTGTCTCGCGCGAGACAAGCCCTCTACAGGATGTGCAGAATCACTTTCCTTCTCCGTTTCAAACTTTTTTCTTGATAAATCTTATCCAATCCGGGTATCCAATGATTGTGGAGTTCCAGAACCTTCCTTGGGAGGAATCCCAATCCACTTTTACCTCTTAAAACCCCTATAAATACCTGATGGCTTTCAGTATTTCAGAGGTCCCCGATTCCCGATCGAAAACACACAACACACACAATTTGTTGGTTTCTTTCATGAAAGACTCCTGCAAATCACTCTAAATAAACTCCCAAATCCGTCCATCAACCTTGTTGATCGACGAACATCAAGGTTCAAGCCTAGAATCAAGGCGAAACTCTGTCCAAATCATTTCTCGACCGAGAAGACACCTTAGAACCACGTTCTAAATCAAACACTCCCTAAGCACAAGGTAAACTCCTTTTACTTTCTTCTTCTCATATCCCTCTAATTGCTTTAGAGTAGTGTAATCCCATCAAAAGGATTAGCCTAGAGTCCCTTCAATCCATGGAGGTGATCTCGAATCATACAATCCGACATTCCTAATAAATTAATTTTTATTCGTATTGGATCGATAATACTCAATTGGCAAGACCGATCTCCAGATTTGGTGAAATGGGTGCTCCTCGACCTTCCCATTCCATAACTTAGCCCCCGAACCCTCAAATCTCTTTTAAATCAAAAAGGTTTTTCTTATTATTTTCCTAAATAAATAATAAGTGGCGACTCTGTTATTCAAATAAAATATCAATGCTACACAACCCTGACTTGAGGATAGTCGATCTGCCCGACGTTGATGAACTGATGGAAGAAGATGGCCTCAATATAAATGGCAATGAGGGTAGAAGACTTAGAGAAATCATCATTGAATCCTTGGAATTTCGAGATGGTCCAGAAATGGAGCCCGTAGATGAATTGGAAGAGGTAATCATCAATCCTGACTACCCCGAAAAAAACAATCAAACTCGGGAGCGAGCTATCCCCGAAAGAAAAGGAAGAAATCATATCCCTCTTTAAAAACAGTCTAGATGTATTCACTTGGAGAGTTGAAGATATGAGGGGGATTAATGAAGAGGTGTCCCTCCATCGTCTGGATGTGGATCCGTCTGCTAAAACTATCATGCAGACTAGGAGGATCTTTGTAAAAGACAAGGAGGAAGCTATCAAGGAAGAGGTGCAAAAGTTACTTAGCGCCGAAATCATACGAAAAGTGAAATACCCCATTTGGTTGGCCAACGTAGTGATGGTGACAAAGTAAAATGGGATGTGACGAATGTGCATAGATTTCACTGATCTTAACAAAGCTTGACCTAAGGACAGTTATCCTCTTCCCAGAATTGATAAGTTGGTTGACTCCATAGCTTGACACCGAACTCTCAGTTTCTTAGATGCCTATTCAGGCTATCACCAAATAAAAATGGCGGAAGAGGACATTGAGAAGACGGCCTTCCAAACAACGGAGGGAAATTATTGTTATGTCATGATGCCCTTTGGGCATAAGAATGTAGGTTCTACATACCAACGCATGGTGAATGAATTGTTCGGAGAACAAATAGGTTGTAACATGGAGGCCTACATTGATGACATGCTCATAAAGACCAAGGAGGGCAGTCACTCCCCTGAATTGGAGGAAATCATTAACAATCTCCGAGCCAACAATATGAAGCTAAACCCAAGTAAATGTGTATTCGGGGTGACAGCCGAAAAGTTCTTAGGCTCCATGGTATCTCAAAGGAAAATAGAGGCGAACCCTGAAAAAATCAAAGCCCTTATCGACATGATGGAACCTGCCAACATCATGGAGGTTCGAAGATTGAATGGAAGAATATCGGAACTTGGAAGATTCATTGCCAAATTCGCCGAAAAATCACTGCCTTTCTTTAAGGTCTTGAAGGGGGCCAAGAGCTTCTCCTTGACTCCCGAATGCACAGAAGCATTCCTCTGGTTGAAGGAGTACTTGGGATCCCCTCCCTTGCTAAGCAGTTCGATTACTGGCGAGATATTGTATGTCTTACTAGCCGCCACGGACCACACAGTTGCAACTGTCCTAGTACGAAATGACCAAGGAACTCAGAAACCAGTCTACTACGTCTCTAAGGCATTTTCAGACGTGGAAATCAGATATTTCAATGTGGAAAAGATAGCATACGCACTAGTTATTGCATCAAGGAAACTACGTGTCTACTTTTCTGCACATCCCATCACCGTGTATACGAATGAGCCCTTGAAGAAAATTCTGCATAAGTTGGATAGCTCCGGACGTCTCCTAAATTGGTCTATCACTCTTACAGAGTTTGAAATTACTTACCAACCAAGGAAGACCCTCCTGGCACAGCCTCTAGTTGACTTCATGGTCGAGACTGCCTTCATGGGTGAACACGTCCCCACCTCCCGTAAGCATAACACACAGGAGGAAGAAGAGTCCCCCATAGAATTCCCATCCAATTGTTGGATCCTATTCATTGATGGCTCATCCACAAAGGAGAGAAGTGGAGCTGGAGTTGTGCTAGAAAGTTCCAAAGGGGAGCACACAATCCAAGACATCATCAGATTCAAGTTCCTTGCCTCCAGCAATCAAGCTGAATATGAGGCTCTAATATTTGGTATCGAGTTGGCTTCCTTCTATGGGGCAACTAAAGTAGCGGCTTTCTGTGACTCCCAACTTGTTGTTACAAGTAAAGGGAGAGTATAACACCCAAAATCCCATACTTACCAAGTATAGAGACCTGGTCCTAGACATGACGAAGAAGCTGGAGTTTTTTGAGATCAAACAAATAGGCATAGGAAGATAACCAAATCGCGGATGTTCTATCTAAACTAGCGACTATGGATGTATCTGAGACCAACTCCAATCCATACGTAGTTTTTGCTGAAGAACCCGCATATTAAAGACTACAAGTCATGCTCCTAGATGGAGAAGAGAGATGCTAGATCGATGATTACATAGATTACATCGAGAAGAGCCAACTCCCAGAAGATGAAACGCAAGCTAAACTTATCAAGTAGAGATCACCAAGGTTTGTTGTGATGAACGGAGTCCTCTACAGATGATCCTTCACTGAGCCCCCGCTGAGGTGTGTCTATCCCAAGGAAATTGAGAATCTCTTGGCCGAAGTACATGAAGGCGTTTGCGGCGAACACCCAGGGGCCAAAACCTTAGCTGACAAGATCATAACGCTAGGCTACTATTGGCCGAACCTGAGAGAGGACGCGCAAGCCTACGTTAGAAAATGTGACAAGTGTCAAAGATACTCTGACATTCCTAGACTCCCAGCAGTTGAGCAAACTCTTGTAATACCTATGTCGCCATTTGATATGTGGGGGATCGACATCATAGGACCCTTCCCTCCCGCCCGAGGCAATTGTAAGTATGTGATAGTAGCAGTCGATTACTTTTCCAAATGGATTGAGGCGAAAGTATTGGCCAAGATAATGGAAGATAATACTATAAACTGTAGGGTTTCGAGGGTCCATGCGCAGCGGAAAATTGCAAATAACTCGAATACCCAAAGCCCTAGAATCGTTCTAGATGAATAATTAAGAATTATGAATTAGGGTTACCAACCTTGATTGCCTTTGTCGTTGATATACGTGTTCCAACTCCAGATTGAAGAGTTTGCAAGTCTTCAATATACGATCCTTGAATCACGAACAAAAGATCTTGAGAAGCGAAGATCCTCCACGTGTATCCACGCGATGAATGAACCCTAGAACTCTTTCTAGGAGGATTGCTAGATCCTTCGATTGAAACACTTTCAATCTAAGTGTATTATGGAATTGGTGTGATGATTTCAATTCACAATTGAAAAGGGTTCTCAATTTTGGGTTTCTCTAAACTCAAAATTCGTCACTTGGCTGCTAGGGTTGATAAAGGAGAGTATTTATACTTTATAAATACTGTGCCCTATTAAAAACCCTTGAGAAAAACGGTTTCTTTCGGGGCACATGGGCGGTCGCCCATAGGGACCTGGGCGGTCACCCATGTGTCCAGAGCCTAATCCTTCCTCCGAAAACCCATGTGGGCGGTCGCTCATAGGCACATGGGCGATCGCCCATGTGTCCAGAGCCTTAAACCCTTATTCGAAAACCATCGTGGGCGGTCGCTCATAGGCACATGGGCGGTCGCCCATGTGTCCAGACTCCAATGCCCGGTTTTCCAAATAAGATGGGCGGTCGCCCATAGCACATTGGGCGGTCGCCCAACACACCAGAATTCCATAATTCCATTTTGTCAATTCGTTCGATGCGTGTGACCCTATAGGACTATATTATGTTGGCAATGAGTTCGATCACATCGATCCTCATAAGACATGAGCGGACTCTAGCAAGCCATCATGCCTACCCAAATAATATAATATTAAGTTCGTTTTTCCTACATAGAACATATCACAATCCCATTGTCACACGATGTTATATTGAACATGAGTCATGGTCCACGTCAACTCATATTGTTCAATGCTTTCTCGTTACCAAGTAAATTGATTAATCGAATGACATTAATCATATTAATTCATTCGGGCATGGCCATGCACTACATCAATCTTACTCACGAGTGGCCAAGCAAACATCTCTCTTTACGAGGGACAAGTTTCCATCTTGACTTATCATTCTTCCCAACAAGAATCATATCATGCCAATGATAGCCCTTATTGTTGTCCGGTTAAAGACAACGTTAAACTATATCAAACATGATATTCATCGAGTGGAAGACGATGATAATCTCGGAGTCAAAAGGATATCAATGATATGACTATATGAGATTTATTTATGACATATGACCATGACATAAATCTCATAATGGGTCAAGTCCAGTACCTTGTTCACTAACAAGTACCCATGAATCTAATGTGCATCTCTATGCATATAATCATCACATGATTATCCATTAGACTTCATACTAGTGCTTCATAAGTACTAGGGACACAATTATTAATGTAAACATGCAAACACATATAATAATCAAAAGAAACAATCTCATATATAAATAAGCAATGACATTACATAAAGGTCTATCTCTATAGGCCTAGGGCACTAACACCTACAGTCTCCCACTTGCACTAGGCCCAATCACTCATGTATCTTATACCCATGGACCTAACATGACCATCATGTTTAGCTTGTGGCAAAGGCTTGGTGAGAGGGTCCGAAATATTGTCATCTGTTGGTACTTTGCATATCTTGACGTCCTCCCTTTCACAGATTTCTCGAATGAGGTGAAAACGTCTCAAAATGTGTTTGGATCGCTGATGTGACCTTGGTTCTTTTGCTTGGGCAATAGCACCATTATTGTCACAGAACAGCTCTATCGGGTTAGTGATACTCGGAACGACTTCTAAGTCACTAACGAACTTCTTGATCCAAACCGCCTCCTTAGCCGCATCCGATGCTGCTATGTATTCGGCTTCTGTTGTAGAATCAGCAACAGTGCTTTGCTTGGAACTCTTCCAACAAACGGCACCTCCATTTAGCATAAACACAAACCCAGACTGCGATCTATAGTCATCTTTGTCGGTTTGGAAGCTTGCATCTGTGTAACCCTTTACAACCAGATCATCTTCCATTCCTCCAAATACCAAGAATACATCCTTAGTTCTTCTCAAGTACTTAAGGATATTCTTGACTGCTATCCAATGGTTTTCACCAGGATCAGACTGGTATCTACTCGTTGCGCTTAGAGCATACGAGACATCGGGTCTAGTACACAACATGGCATACATGATAGATCCAATTGCCGAAGCATATGGAATATCACTCATCCTCTTTCGCTCATCATTTGTCTTAGGACAATGAGTCTTGCTAAGAGTAATGCCATGTCCCATTGGCAAGTTCCCTCTCTTAGAATTTTCCATGCGGAATCTTCTAAGGACCTTGTCAATATACGTACTTTGACTCAAACCAATCATCCTTCTTGATCTATCTCTATAGATCTTGATACCAAGGATATAAGCCGCTTCACCCATATCTTTCATTGAAAAACATTTTCCTAACCAAGACTTAACAGTCTCGAGTGCAGGAACATTGTTTCCAATGAGCAAGATGTCATCGACATATAACACCAGAAATAGCACTATGCTCCCACTTATTTTCTTGTATACACAAGGCTCATCTTCGTTTTTGATGAAGCCAAACTCTTTGACTGATTCATCAAAACGTAGATTCCAGCTCCGGGAAGCTTGCTTCAATCCATAAATGGATCTCTGCAACTTACACACTTTGTTAGAACCTTTTGGATCGACAAACCCTTCAGGCTGTATCATGTATACATCCTCAAGCAGGTTTCCGTTAAGAAACGCTGTTTTGACGTCCATTTGCCATATCTCATAGTCGTAATATGCGGCTATGGCAATTAAGATTCTAATAGACTTAAGCATTGCTACGGGCGAAAAGGTTTCATCATAGTCAACGCCATGAATCTGCCTATACCCCTTAGCAACTAGCCTAGCCTTATAAGTATGTACCTTCCCATCCATGTCGGTTTTCTTTTTGAAAACCCACTTGCACCCTATGGTTTTTACACCTTCGGGTGGATCAATCAAGTTCCAAACTTGATTGTCATACATGGATTTGATTTCGGATTCCATGGCTCCTAGCCACTTATCCGAATCAGGAGTGGACATCGCCTCTTGATAGGAAGTAGGTTCATCATTCTCAATGATTTCTACTTGATTACTTTCCGTCATGAGAAATCCATATCTCTCAGGTTCGGATCGTATCCTATCCGATCTGCGAAGAACTTGTGTATCTTGAACCGGTTCCACAACAGCTTGACTTGGTTCCGTCTCAACTATCGGTTCCTTGTCATTTTCGGGTTCTTGAATTTCTTCAAGATCAATTTTACTCCCACTAGTTTCTTTAGAGAGAAACTCTTTCTCTAGAAAGACACCATTACGAGCAACAAACACTTTGTTCTCGGATTGGTTGTAAAATAGATATCCTTTCGTTTCCTTAGGATAACCAACGAAAATGCATTTGTCAGATTTAGGTGCAAGTTTATGTTCAGAAACTAATTTCTTTACATAAGCTTCACAACCCCAAATCTTCATGAAAGATAAGCTAGGCTTTCTTCCATACCACATCTCATGTGGGGTTTTAGGAGCCGATTTAGTAGGGACCTTATTAAGCGTGAAAGCAGCTGTTTCCAGTGCATGTCCCCAAAAAGAAATAGGAAGGTTAACTTGACTCATCATCGATCGAACCATATCTAATAGAGTTCGATTTCTCCTCTCGGATACACCATTCCATTGTGGGTGGAGTAAGTTCTGAAACAATTCCACAACTTTTCAGATGATCGTCAAATTCTTGGCTTAAATATTCACCACCTCGATCGGATCGAATGGTTTTAATAGTTTTGCCAAGTTGATTTTGTACCTCATTTTGAAATATTCTAAATATCTCAAATGCTTCACTTTTGTACTTCATCAGATAGACATAGCCATATCTGGAGAAGTCATCAGTGAACGTTATGAAGTACCGAAATCCTCCCCTAGCAATGCTATTCATTGGTCCACACACATCTGTATGTATGAGAGCCAATAAATCACTAGCCCTTTCACTACTCTTAGTAAAAGGAGCTTTAGTCATCTTGCCCAATAAACAAGACTCGCAAACATCATATGATTCATAATCATATGAGTCTAAATATCCATCTTTGTGGAGTTTAGATACGCGTTTCTCGTTTATGTGACCAAGACGGCAATGCCATTTGTATGTGTTGTTCACATCATTTGGTTTAGATTTCTTACTAACATGATAAACATTCTCAACATTATTATCAACATCCAAGACATAAAGGCCATTAAAAGAATGAGCAACACAATAAAGCATGTCATTCAAATAAATTGAAAATTTCTTATTCGCAATAAGAAAATTGTAACCCTCATTGTCTAAACATGAAATAGAAATAATGTTTCTGCTCAAATCCGGAACATAATAACAGTTATTTAAAACTAAAATTAATCCGCTAGGTAAAGTGACTTCGTAAGTCCCTACGGCCAATGCAGCAACTCTTGCTCCATTTCCAACCCGCAGATCTACTTCACCCTCTTTGAGCGACCTTCTATTCTTAAGTCCCTGCACATTTAGACAAATGTGAGATCCACATCCGGTATCTAATACCCAAGAACTAGAAGTAGAAAGTAGAACATCTATCATATAGATACACAAGTCGTGGCAATCACATTGCCCTTCTTCTTCAGCCCTTCCTGATAAGCTTTGCAGTTACGCTTCCAATGCCCAGTTTCATTGCAATGGTAGCATACCGCATCCTTTTGGGATTTGGGTTGAGGCTTCTCAACAACGGCAACCTTTGCCTCCGGTTTAGCAACTTTTGCTTTACCCTTGTTTTTCTTGAACCCTTTTCCTTTGTTCACCATCAACACTTGATTGGTTTTCTTGGTGATATTGTTCTCCGCATTCTTTAGCATCCCATGCAATTCAGACAGAGATTTATTCATCCCATTCATGTTATAATTCAGAACGAACTGATTATAACTCTCAGGGAGTGAATGCAATATCATATCCGTAGCCAGCTCTAACTGGATAGGATATCCAAGCCTCTCAAGGTGCTCGAGGTGACCCTTCATTTTCAACACATGAGGCCCACAGGTTGTCCTTCAATCATCTTGCATGAATGAAGAGCCTTCATAGTGTCAAACCTTTCCTGACGTGCTTGCAACTGGAACATTTCCTTTAAATGATTTCCCAAATCATAAGCTTCCATGTGTACAAGGTCCTTCTGAAGGGCCTTACACATAGTAGCCAGCATCAGGCAACCAACATCTATAGAATCATCAACATGTTTCTTATGTTGGTCCCTTTCAGCTTTGGGTGCATTAGCAGCAGGCTCGGGAGGAATGGGTCCATCGAGAATGTACAACTTCCTTTCTGTTTGAGAACAATTCCCAAACAGCGGATCCAATCCACATAGTTGTTGCCATTCTCTTCTAACTTGTCCTTCTCAAGGACCGATCGCAGTGACAAATTCGATTAGTGTTAGCACCATTGATCTACAAAGATATGCAACAAGATATAAACATATATAAGCACCAATTTCATTTAAGAGATTAAATAATGTATTTCACAAATACTCCCACTAAATTATATAACCTTCATATACAAACATGCATAATATAATTTAATAGGCTAAGACCCAACTTTAATTTAATTTCAAGTCGGCTATGGCACGACTGCTCAAAATTAAACTAAAAAGGTAGATAACATTTATCAATCATATCAACATATGACTCTTAGATCTTTTATGAGATTATAGACATCATATGTCACATGTTTCAATCTCATCTTATGCCTTAGGCCCAAAACTGTTTTGATAGCCTTATTGAGTTCAACCATTTTAAACGTATAGCAATCACTATTTGCTCATCTTGATCATACAAAGATAGAATTAATGCACCTCGCTATGGCGAGCCCACATAAAACTACCCGTGTACTCACAAGTGTTTAAAGTGGGTAGCATAAACAAACTCAAAATTTCAAAGAAGGTTCAATTTTTCATGTTTATCAATTAACATGGCATGGTTGATTCATGAAAAACTATATGAGCATAATTATGAACATGGAATGATACAACACAAATCACATTTGGTCAGTAATTACTAGTACGCGGCCACGTGCTCCAAGGTTATCCCACACTTCCATCGAAGTGCCTGTGGGGAAGGTTTTGGTGTCCAACCCATATACCAAGTAATACTTCACAAATATCCTAGATTAATCATATTAATCATATTAATGAATTTAACATCCCATGACCTAGATTAATCATATTAATCACATATTACAATTTCATAATCATGGTATATCACTATATACAATTACTTCAAAAGTAAAACTCATACAATTTCACATTCTAAATCATATTCATCATGAAAATCCATATAATCACATTACACAATTATCATGATTATCTAACTAAACATCATGAACGGGGCTCTGATACCACTGTTGGGTTTCGAGGGTCCATGCGCAGCGGAAAATTGCAAATAACTCGAATACCCAAAGCCCTAGAATCGTTCTAGATGAATAATTAAGAATTATGAATTAGGGTTACCAACCTTGATTGCCTTTGTCGTTGATATACGTGTTCCAACTCCAGATTGAAGAGTTTGCAAGTCTTCAATATACGATCCTTGAATCACGAACAAAAGATCTTGAGAAGCGAAGATCCTCTACGAGTATCCACGCGATGAACGAACCCTAGAACTCTTTCTAGGAGGATTGCTAGATCCTTCGATTGAAACACTTTCAATCTAAGTGTATTATGGAATTGGTGTGATGATTTCAATTCACAATTGAAAAGGGTTCTCAATTTTGGGTTTCTCTAAACTCAAAATTCGTCACTTGGCTGCTAGGGTTGATAAAGGAGAGTATTTATACTTTATAAATACTGTGCCCTATTAAAAACCCTTGAGAAAAACGGTTTCAGCATTCAGGGCACATGGGCGGTCGCCCATAGGGACCTGGGCGGTCACCCATGTGTCCAGAGCCTAATCCTTCCTCCGAAAACCCATGTGGGCGGTCGCTCATAGGCACATGGGCGATCGCCCATGTGTCCAGAGCCTTAAACCCTTATTCGAAAACCATCGTGGGCGGTCGCTCATAGGCACATGGGTGGTCGCCCATGTGTCCAGACTCCAATGCCCGGTTTTCCAAATAAGATGGGCGGTCGCCCATAGCACATTGGGCGGTCGCCCAACACACCAGAATTCCATAATTCCATTTTGTCAATTTGTTCGATGCGTGTGACCCTATAGGACTATATTATGTTGGCAATGAGTTCGATCACATCGATCCTCATAAGACATGAGCGGACTCTAGCAAGCCATCATGCCTACCCAAATAATATAATATTAAGTTCGTTTTTCCTACATAGAACATATCACAATCCCATTGTCACACGATGTTATATTGAACATGAGTCATGGTCCACGTCAACTCATATTGTTCAATGCTTTCTCGTTACCAAGTAAATTGATTAATCGAATGACATTAATCATATTAATTCATTCGGGCATGGCCATGCACTACATCAATCTTACTCACGAGTGGCCAAGCAAACATCTCTCTTTACGAGGGACAAGTTTCCATCTTGACTTATCATTCTTCCCAACAAGAATCATATCATGCCAATGATAGCCCTTATTGTTGTCCGGTTAAAGACAACGTTAAACTATATCAAACATGATATTCATCGAGTGGAAGACGATGATAATCTCAGGTCAAAGGATATCAATGATATGACTATATGAGATTTATTTATGACATATGACCATGACATAAATCTCATAATGGGTCAAGTCCAGTACCTTGTTCACTAACAAGTACCCATGAATCTAATGTGCATCTCTATGCATATAATCATCACATGATTATCCATTAGACTTCATACTAGTGCTTCATAAGTACTAGGGACACAATTATTAATGTAAACATGCAAACACATATAATAATCAAAAGAAACAATCTCATATATAAATAAGCAATGACATTACATAAAGGTCTATCTCTATAGGCCTAGGGCACTAACACCTACATAAACTTCATCCACGACCATATCTGGTGTCGCTTTGGGCTCCCACACACAATTATTTCTAATCATGGACGCCAATTCTCTACGGCATTCACAACAGAGTTGGGCAGAGTAAGAGTTCGTCACGCCAAGTCATCAGTAAGTAGACCTCAAGGCAACGGACAAGCGGAGGCCGCCAAAAAATTGATCCTAACAGCCCTTACTAAGAACCTTGAAGGATGCGAGGGTAGATGGTTGGACGAACTTCCCCTAGCCTTATGGGCTGTTTGCACAACCACCCGGGGGCCAACCAGAAAAACCCCATTCGCATTAACCTTCAGTTCTGAGGCTATGGCACCGGCTGAAATGGCTATCCCTACTATGAGAAATTCCTACTATGATGAGCAAGTCAACAAGGTCAATAGGCTCCTAGACCTAGACCTAATAGATGAGAAATGACTAGCTGCACAGATGAGAATGGTGAATTATAAGCAAAGGACCAAGGCATATCATGACAAGAGGGTCAACAGAAGAGTATTCCAAGTGGGCGATTTGGTACTTAGAAAAATTGAAGCTACTGGTCGGAAGGCAGAACAGAACAAGCTCTCCCCAAATTGGGAAGGTCCCTACATCATAACTCAGGTCATTCGAGAAGGTACTTACAGATTAAAGACTAAGGAGGGGAAAGAAGCATCTGTGGCATTCCAACAATCTCCGAAAGTACTATCACTAGTTCTAGATTATTTTTACGTAATAGATTAGTATTTGTTAATCTTTATTTCTTCAGTAAGGTAGGATTGCAGTTCGATGTAATCAAATTCAGTTTATGAAATTTATTTCTTCAACATGCAAGACAACTACCAACTACCACCAACACTGGAAGACAAGGATCCCTTCCTCGACCTTCAACCAAGCAAGACAAACGTCTAGCCTACCTAGGCATAAACAGCTAACTGGCCAACAACTAAAACCTATGTACGAGTTACCTTCCTCGACGTAAGGAGATGAAAAAGAGGGAAGCCTAATGTCTTGAAGAGGAAACCCCTCGGCTCAAACGACTACATGTAAGACCATCTGAAACCTATGTACGAGTCCTCTTCCTCGGCATAGGGAGATGAAAAAGAAGAAAAATCCAACAGTCAAGACCAAGGAACTTTCCTCGGCCTAATGACTTGCCTCACTTCTAGCCAAGGAAACACCTTGGCATAAAATGACTACAGGCATTCCACGTCTAAAACCTATGTACGAGTCATCTTCCTCGACATAAGGAGATGAAAAATAAGAAAATATCTAACAGTCAAGACCGAGGAATGCCACCTCGGCCTAATGACTTGAACAGGCAAAATTGCCACAACTCCTAAAACTGAGCTATACTCCTCATTTTAGATCAAGAGCGAAGTACGAGGAACCCTTCCCCGGCTTCACCAAAAGTAAGGCTTGTACTTGTGCAAAACCCATAAACAAGCATTCAAACAAACAGTTCATAATGTTAACGACGACGTGAATTGGAAGAAAGGGACATTTCATTAATATTCAAAAGAGTGAATTACAAATGCCCAATTCCATTACAACAAAATAAAGAAAAAATTCAAAGGCTTCTTCCTCTGAGGGGGTTCCCCGAAGAAAGCCTGTTCACCGCCATCAGCGTTCAGCTCGGCATCGAGGTCGGTGGTGATGGTGACTTCATGAGTTTGAGCGTCAATTCAAGCTTCCTCATTGACAGGCTCCTCAGCAGCAGTCCCCTCATCCTCCACCTCCATCTCGTCCTCGATCCTTTCGATTAAAGCGTTAAGATTATCAGGATCGACAGATGGAGGAACCCAAGCATCTCGGCCTTCCCGAGCATCCATCATGGCGATCACCTCCAAGTTGTATTCAGAATAAGGAACAAGGTAGTGAAGAGCCCGAGCTGCATCATCATACCCATCCTGGCATACAAGCTGAGCAATGGAATTCAAGTCTAGGCCATGGGAGGTGTCCACCATAAGCCGATGGGCCAAGTGCAGGTAGCCATCCTGGAACATAGTGGTTGTTTTGTCGTTGACAGCATCTTTGAAGGTCGAGCTACTCTTGAAATGAGCAATAGCCTCCTCTTCCTTGGAGGGAATGAGGGCCTCTAGCTCTAGGCATTTTGCCCCAGCCCCCTCGGCTCTCTGCGTCACCTCGGCTTTGAGCTTTTCCAGCTCAACAATTTTGGCATATTTAAGCCGAAGGGCTTCCTCGGCGTGTAGACTGGCCTCCTCGGTCATCTTCTTCTCTTCCTTAGCCTTGGTCTTAGCTGCCTTCTCGGCCTCCAGCTCAGCATCCCTGGCCTTCAGCAACTCGGCAGCTGCAGCCATCTCGGAATCTCCCCTTCTTAGTCAGGCCTTAAGCTCATCTATTTGCTTGTCCACGACCTTGTTGTGTACATTCTCGTAGGCTGCAATAGTAGCAAGCTACGATATTAAACAACAACGTCAGAAATAATACAAGTGCAAAGTACGAGATGTAAAATATGAGATAGTCACCTCGGATATCAGTAGGCCTTTCCTGCCGATCAGATTTTCCTTTCTAAGCTTATCCCGGCATAACATCTGAAGAAGCTCATCGTCCATGGCCCTTTGGACAGCTGCTTAGCCCAGCCTAACGTGAGCGCCCTCCCTGGAAAGTAAGTTGAGGCCACTTAGGGGTTTGGGCGTGGTGATAAGTTTCTGAGCTAGCTCCTCGGCCTCAGAATAGGTCTTGATCGTCTGAGGGGTGAGGGCTGGAGGAGTTGAAGCATCACCGGCAGCCCATTTGGAAGGAGGCTCCTCAATAGAACCAGAATGAGGCCTCTTCTGGATCGAGGACCTATGAACGAGGCACATCTCCTAGGCAGCCGGGATATCAGTGTGCACCTCAGCTTCAATGGTTGGAATACGGGGGCTATGCCCCTCAGGTTTGTTTTTCTCAGTTTCCCGAGGTATCCTCATCAACGGCAACGGCTTCCCCGGCCGGCTTGATGGGTAAAGCAGCAGCATCTTTGGTAGGCAAGAGGAGTTGACGACGGGTAGCCTCGTCCTTCCTCTGATCAATAGCCGAGACCTTAGCAGCCCGTCTCTTGATCCTGATCAACTCCTTGGGATCAACGATGTCTTTGGAGGCCATCTCAGCTTCTTGTTCGGGGGTTAGATCTGCAAATACGAGGAAGAGACATTATATTACGACGTGGATAGAACAAATTTTTTTTTACAAGTTTCAAATACGAGGAAAAGAGGATTACAGCCTACGACGTCCTCCTCTAGAAGACATTAATCCTTTGGATCAAGCCGGCATCGAGCACAATCAGAATGAATGACCAGACCGGGATGGACCCTCCAGTCATAGAATCTCCTACCCCTTGAAATGGGGACGAGAGGCTCTAGGCCGTCCCTCGGTTCGGGCATTATACCGTCTTAGACATAGTAACGATCATCCAGCTCCAAGGCCGACCAATCCAACAAGCCTACCCCGGGAAACTCAGCAAGACGGGCAATCAAAGCATTAGACCACTCGGCTCGTAGCACCTCCTTGGGCGCAGCAGGATCACGAGTCGGTGAAGCGAATTCCCAGCCTTGTCAGCTCTCTACCCTAATGGCATGGTTTTCTCAACCAGCCACTTTACTGGACATGGGAAAGATGATCTTTGGCTTCTTCAAATCACTCCTTATTACTATAATCTTGGAGTCCTTGAGATAGCTCACAGAGAAGAAGTGGTGAAAGGCTGAATGGGCAGGTTCAAACCCTAAGCTACGGCACAAGACAATAAAACTTACAAGGACCCTAACCCCATTGGCTCCTAGCATGGCCGGGAAAGCATGTGTATCTCCCAGAAACTCATTAATGAAAGGGTCAAAAGGGAGATGAAGTCCCTGCTGAAATTGCTTATAGTAGAAGTGGACGTGGTTAGCATTATAATAGAATATGTCCCTCTCTCTCTCATTCTCAAAGGTTAGATGACCGACATAGGTCAGTTTGTACTCCTCCCTCGACACTCCGTACTTGGAGTATAACACCTCGAGCATTGGCTCCCCGGCCCTAACTGGCTTTAACCTGGGATGGTTACTTGAACTCTTCCTCCTCGGCTGCCTCTTCCTTGTCCCTCTACTTGTTCTCCCTCAACGAAGGCGTTTAGTCGATGATGAGGGACCACTAGTTCTGGCTTCACTCCCTCTTCCCGTCATATCTGCACAAAACCAAGGAAAGCATATAAGCGAAATTTTCCAAGGCATCAATACGGGAAAGAGGAAGATTGCCTCGCCTCGTCGTTCATAATAAGGCCGAGGAGGGAGCCTTACCCGACAACCGAGGATGACTAAGATGGTTCGACGTGAGGTAGAAAAGGATGATGTGTTCGATCATCTCATCCCGGTCGTGAAATATTACCATACTTGGAGATAAGGAATCAACTCGGTCAATCCTAAGTTTGCTCGGGTAACGGAGATCTTCCCTCGGGGTTCCAAATCTTGTCAACATCTCCCCAATTTCCATCAGGGTCACCATCAACCATGGCTCTCTCTCCCTTCGGTAAATTCTAAGGTTTCCCTTGTGGTAGCCATGGATGAAACGGGGACTATGTTCTCAAGAAAGAGTCATGGCTAAAATGGGACGAAGGGACAGAAAGGATTCAAGAATCGTATCAAGAAACTCAAGAAAAAGTTTCGAACAATACAATAATGGCGGTTTCTCAAACTTAAATTCAAGCGAAACCCTAGATAATACAAATCAAAGGCAGAAATCAGTAAAGGATAGAGAAATTATACATGTTTCCAATGAAGATTGACGAAATCGAACGGCAAAACGAATGTTTATGACGATTCTGGGCAACACAAGCTTCAAGAACATGAAGGGTTTTGAATCTTGGGGTTTCGCTCTCAAATGCCTGGGAATGATAAAGGTTGAAATTGTAGAGGAGCTTTGTTTTTATACCTCACAAATAGGTCAGATCCACATCAAAACGGGTCAAAGCGGGTACGGCGCCCCATGAATTTAATGCGTTAGTGGGTTCCCCATACATGTGTCAGACATCGTGGACCTCGCTCATCATTGCACTAGTAACCGGCGGATAATGGAACGACACGGACATCGAAGCGACATGGCCACATGACACCTGTTTGTATTCTCATAAACCGAGGACGAGATCACTTTCTCCTCAGTCATTCCATAAGGCTGACCTGGGCTCAGCAGGTGATTATAAGGCCCAACTCAAAGTGCCGAGAAGACCTCTCTCGTAGGCCGAGATAATCTCCCTCGACGACGAGGAGTCTTCCTCAGTTACTACGTCATCATGGCTGGCGTCCCATTTATCTCTCATCCCTTCCCCGGCTCCTCGTACGCCGACCAGGCTAACGTAGGACGAGGAGAGGAGCATCTCGGCATACCGGCAGAGCAGTTAATCAGTCCTGTATAAATAAGGACATTGAGCAGTTATAATCCTCTTAGGATTGTAACATCCTATATCAATTCAAGTCAAATAAGGACCCCTCAACAAATATAATCCTCCTAGGATTCATATCTTATCTCTTTACTGTCCAAATTCAATATGGATTCTACATATTTATCCCTATAAATACAAGCCATTATTTTCATATTTTGGTATGTTATCTTTTTTACTCTAAGCTCTGTCAATTTGATTTATCTCTATACACACGCGAACTTACTCTCACGCCGGAGGGCCTTCACCGGAGAAGCCCCGGCTTAGTTTACGTGTTTTTGTCTCTTTTCTTTTCAGTTCAATTGCCAGAGTACAACCGACCGCTGAATTTTGGCTGATTCGATCTTTTTAGCAACATTATCTTATTAAGTTATTTATTTAATTAAAAAAAAACAACTAAAATAAAAAAACTACACGACCATTCTTTAAATGGTCAAGCTAGTTAATAAGTCGAAAACGGGATGTTTGATTTTCTTTATTATGATATTATTACAAGTATGAAATATATAATTCATAGACACTTCATTATTCAAGGTCAAACATGTAATATTATCTAAAAAAATTGTAAAAACATTTCAAAGTAAGATTACAAGTTTTCTAAAGAAAATAATGCAGTAAAATAGAATTAAGATTACAAGAAAGGTATTTGACTGTGCTTTTATCAATGCAAGAATATACTGTATAATTTACTAAATAATTTCAAGCTTCTGTAATATTTAAACAATCATGGTTTGACTTTTTATTTGTGAGCTTATGTATTGTAATCTTACTAGTACTCCCTTATCCGTGCTACTGGTTCGGTGACAGTATGCAATTGGTCGGTCATACAATAATGTAGGACATACTCTGCGATTTAGAAATTGAAAACATGTCGATTGTTATGTATGGTTAAACCACCACCATAAAAACACACACGAAAATATTTACACAACAATTAATAAAGATTCTTAAATGTATAAAAGAAAAAAGAAAATCTTATGAGTTTCAAAAATGTCTTTGTTACATTCTACTAAGAAATTCATAATAGTCTAAGAACTTTGACCACAAATGAAAGTGACAAAAAGGCATTCCAACAGAAATTCTGAAACTAAAAAAAATGCTTCAATTTATTGTTATTCGAAACCACCATGAAGGGATCTTCAAAAAACATGCAACTTGAGGCGGCATCATGACTTTAAACCTATTGCAATTTAGATAAACCTATCGCAATTTAGATAAATGTTGATGGTGTGATATATTAAGTTCATAGAGACACATATAGAGGTTATATATTTTTTATATGAATAATTTATTATTTACAGTTCATTTTTAAAATTATTTGTTTTTCTTAAAAAGCAAATTAAAATAAAAAATGTGTTAAAATAATTTTTTTAATATCAAAACAAAAACATATTTTGAACAAAATAAAGTAATTTTTTAAACGAAACTTAAAATAAATAAATTATTAACCTATACTCCCTCCGTCCCGTAATACTTGACACAGTTACTGTTCCGCACGGGAATTAAGGAAAAAGTAAAAAGGTTGATGTGTTGTGAGTGTAGATAGTTAAGTAGGAGAGAGAATGAGTGGAGAGAATAGTAAATTATAATGGTGTTGTGAGTATTAAAATAATGTAGGAGAGAGAATGAGTGGAGGGAATAGTAAAGATTCTTTGTCATTTTAGGAAGTGTGACTTATCAGTGGGATGCCAAAAATAGAAATGTATGTCAAGTATTATGGGACGGAGGGAGTATACTTTTTAAAAGATTTGAATATAGGAATAGTAATACAACTCAATATGTAGCAACACTTATGCTTGGCATTTTTTGAACAACACGTGGCGTACACTATATCAAGCCTACAAAGAGAGTACATAATTTCATTTTTACCATCGTCAGAAATGTCTAAAATGCCCTTTGACAGTGACGTTTTTTAGCGGCAAGTGGGACTTTCCTATTGTTACTTAGATAGAGATTATGTGAGAATTTCTTACTTTGAAAGATTTCTTCATTTTTCTTTCATAGATTTGGAGACATTAGCTCGAGCCGATGTTTCTATGAAATAAGCAGGTGTTATTATTGTTAAATACTGCTTTCTCCTCCGTTACTAAATAAATGTTCAAAATTCATTTAAATGATAGTATATTAAACGATATTATAAAAATGTGTACTTTTACATAATTAATATAAATACTCTTGTATCCACTTTCTAAAATTTAAAATTTAGTTTATGCGACAGGGGGATGGATAGATCAATTGCATTAATGTATGGTTAAAGTTTTATATCATCACCCGAACATCAGTAGTATCATTGAGATAATATTTAGCCTTACTTGATTTGAACTAGTTAAATTGATTCACCCAGTGCAAGAATGTATTTTTTTTGTTAAACTACAATCTTAATATTTGATTCAAGCTATGAAACATTTCAATTCGATTTGTTTCTTCTCTTCTAAAATTTCACTAAAGTGACAAATTATAATTATAATTTAAAATATTTTATATGTACGTAAAAATCTTATTAAAATATATAATAAAAAAACAATGCTAAAAAGAGGGCTTAGTTTGAAAAATATTATATACTTTGGCATATTTTTTTACAGGCTATAATAAAACATTAAAAATATCTAACTATATATTATTAACATAAAGTCAATAAATAAAAAAATAAACTACTATTGAAATAGTAAAAAAACTAAAAAATAAATAGAAAAAATCTAAAATTCTATTATTAAAGCTAAATAGCAAGTATTAGATATAAAACCCAACCCAATATAAATTATGTTTTCAAATGTTTCGTGAAAACACTTTCATAAAATAACATTCCATATATTATAAATAATCATTAATATTATTTAATTAATCTAAAATTATGTTCAAATTACCTTTTTCTAAAATTAATTAAAAAAAGTGAACGAACATTTCCCAACGACGGGAGTAGTTTTTAATAGTGGTATGATGAAAAGAGGAAAAATTGGTAAAATGAATACAGGAACAATCCCCTTTTCTCAAAAATGTCATCTTTTTGGGGGGTATATCACAATTCAAGGGCAAACGACCTACTAAGGTATCGTACTTTCCTTTCTTTTTCAAATAGGGTAACCTACTAACCAGTTGTTTACTTATGTATCGTACTTTCAAAAGTAATTTCAAATAAGGTATTTGATCAATTTTTTCACTAACATCGTTAAAATTTTTAGCGGACTTGTGATATGGCATCTGAGCTGTCAATCTCGTTTGATTACTCAGCATTAAGAGACATGGGTTAATTTTTGAGTTAATTTTTTTTCAAAAACCCTAATGACGATAGAAGGGCAATATTGTGCAATTGAATATGAAATCGAAGGCTATTGAAGGGAAATTAGTAAGAGATTGATCAGAGATAGCACGGCGACAAGGAATATTGTTCCATTGAACAACAATTACCAAGAAATTGAAGGTAGACCTCTGTCTTCGTTTTTGAAAAAATAGGGTTCTTCGTGTTTGATTATGAATGGTGGGTCTGTGTAGCATTTGAAACCAAATGGCCTGAGTCTTTTTATTTTATAGGTAGAATAGAAAGAGATTTCAAATATTTTTGAAAAAGTTCCCCTTTTTGCACATGAGATTGTTGGATGGTGATGTGTGTAGGTCCATGTGCTTTTAAAAAAAAGGAAATAAATTGAATGGTGTAGGTCTTGTTTGTACATGTTTAATGTGATAGTATGTGTATGTGTATGTGTTAGTATAAGTATAATTATAAATTTTGTTTGCTGCTGTGTGTGTTGTGTGTGTGGGCCCTCTTCTTTCTCTTTCTTCTTCCATGTTCTAGGTCCATGTGCTTGCATTTTAAAGAAGTGTTAAATAAATGGCCTATTCTGACCCAATTTACAGAAAGTATTTATGGTTTGTATTGTCTTTTTTGCCCCTCTTTTTCAGGATGTCCAACTTAGATTTAAGAATTTTTCATGGGGGAGTGATGCATCCTTATCCCGATTGTTATTATGAAGGAGGTGAGGTGTCATATTACCACTCCATTAACACTGAGACCTTGAAATTTAATGAACTGGACATAATGATTAAGACTTTAAGTGATACACCAGTAGAGAAATACCATTATAGAGTACCAGGAGAGAGCATGGAAACTGGACTTCGATTATGTTGGCCAGAGGCATTAAGTAGTATCATTGAACTTTCCAAAATACATAAAACATATATAGAGATTTATGTTGAACATGGAGAGGAAAATGATGTTGTCTTAGAAGAGTTGAATGAGGAGGATATAAGTAGTGATGATAAGATTCAATTGGTAGACAGTGACCATGGTGATACTGATGATGATGTTGATAGTTTGGACCATGTAAGTGAAGATGAGAATGAAGAGGTTGTGTTTTTTAGACAAAAGAAGTTACAAGAAGAAGCTGATAAAAAGAAAAAAGGCAAGAATGAACAAGTTGAGGAATTGGTTGAGAATCTGAATGGGGGAAAGAAGGTTGTAGAGGGTGATGCTGAGATAGGTACCGGTTGTGAGGTTCATAAAAAAGTTGCGAGTTACCCTAATTTTGTTGTTTTGGAAGAAATTAGGAAATGTTCCACTTCTACAAATTTGGATTGATATGTGAGCGATTATGCAGATTCTGACAAAGGGTATGACACACCCAATTATGACAGTGAAGATGAGGAGTGTGAGAAAGAAAGGAAGATAAAATGGCTTGTCTTTGATCCAAAAGTGGAATGGGACAAACAAGAACCTGTGAAAGGAATGTTATTTGCTGACTCTTATCAAATGAGACATTGCCTAATAAACTATGCCAAAGGCTAAAGTTCTTGCAAGGTGTAAAGAAGGATGCAAATGGAGGTTATTTGCAAGTAGGCAACAAATGGAGAATAGCAACCAAGTGAAGTCCTACAATCCTGTGCATACCAAAGATTGTGTTCTAGACTTTAAAGTAAAGTTAGTTACTTCTAGATGGCTAGCCAAAGAGTATTCAACAGAGATTAGAGAGAATCCAAGATGGAACCTTAAAGATTTTAAGAAGGCAGTCTTGAAAAAACATAAGATCAATGTTGTTGGTGTAATGCCCTAGGCTTTAGTTATGTTTAACTGAAAACCGTTATGTATCATCTTTATCGTTTAAGTTTATTATTTGATTATTATATAGTTTGCATATTTATTGTAATAATCTCCGTCCCTAATTATTAAGAGAATAATTAGTATAATTGTCAATGGATAATCATATGATGATTATATGCATAGAGATGCACATTGAAATTATGGATACTTGTTAGAGAACAAGTGACTGGACTTGACCCGTATGAGATTTATGTCATGGTCAAATGTCATAATTAAATCTCATATGGCCACTTCATTTAGTTCCTAGACCTGAGATTATCATGACCTTACATATGATGAAAGTCATGTTTGATTTTAGTCAAACGATATCTTAACAGGATATTTATAAAGGCTATCTTTGGCATGATCAGATTCATGATGGGAAGGATGACAAGTCAAGATGGAATTTGTCCCTCGAAAGAGAGATGTTTTGCTTGGGCCCCTCGATGAGTGATAATGATGGAAAGCGTGTGGCCACACCCCAATATGATTGTATTATCATTATACTCAAGAATCGAGAAAGCATTGAACAAAGACAAGTTGACAAGGACCATGACTTGTGTTCAATATAACATCGTGAGACAAAGGGAGAAATGGAAGTGTACCATTGGAAACGTGAACTCTTACGTTATATTATTTGGGTAGACATAATGGCTTGCTAGAGTCCGCTTATGTCTTATGAGAGTCGATATAATCGAACTCATTGCCAACATAATATAATCCTATTGGGTCACACACAACTAGAATGAATTGGTTAAACCAAAGGAAGAATGATTGAGAGTTCCTGCATATGGCAACGTTTGTCACGCGACATACCTAGCCATATGGCAACGTTTGTCACACGACATACCTAGCCATATGGCAACCTTTGTCACGCGACATAACTAGCCACAGAGGCGGTTTACACTTGTTTCCTAATTTGATTAGGGCACAAACTCTAAATACTAAAGTAGTATAAATATGAGTCTGTAAACAGCCGAAACAGAGCCGAATTTTCAAGAGAGAAATTCACAACAAAAGTTCTCTCAATATTCTTCCATAGGTTTAAGAATCTAGCAATTCTCAAGAACGGTTCTTGGTTCATTCTTACGTGTGGATACAACAATAGAGGGTCTTCGCTCGTTTGACAATCAAGGCCTAGAGTTCCAATCCGAAGATTGAAAGGTTTTTGAAGATCTAAGATTGTGATTCAAAATCACAACCATTAAATTGTTCGATAGCTCAAGACCGGAAAGCAATTAAGGTTGGTAAATTCTATCTCATAGGAATTCAATTTAATCTTATAGAACAGATCTTAGGGCTTTGGGTTTTGTGTTAATTTGATGCTTAATTCCGCTGCGCATGGACCCATAAAACCCAACAGTGGTATCAGAGCCCCGTTCGTATGATTAAGTTTGAATTAACATGCTAGAATTAAGATATAAATTGTTTATATGCTTATTGCATGTTTTTGTATGCGATAGTTTTATTTTTTTTGAAACAATTTGCCAAAATCGTTTTCTGTTCATATTGAATTAAATCTGTAAAAGGGTTGTTTTATATGATTTAATTGCCTTGTGGTTAGAATTGATTGAATCTGAAAAATCTGCGAACCGGCAACCTACGTCGTGCGACATAGTTAGCCACGAGTGAAAATCTGGTAGTTGGGCAAGGTGTGCCACGCGACATACTTTGCCAACTGGCTGATGTTGTCACGCGACATACTTAGCCAACTGGCTGATGTTGTCACGCGACATACTTTGCCAATCTGGGCAGAATCAGTTTGATAATTTTTCTGCTAATCTGTGATTATGTTGATAATCTGAGATGTTTTATGTCTTAATCTAGATGCTATAAATTTCTGGAAATAAAATTTATAGGGCTATGCTAGATTAATTCATTGTTTATGATGCATGCTTAATTAATTAAAATGTGTTTTTATTAATTGTTGCGATGCATGAATTATTTGTTCTTAAGTGTTAAGAATTTTATTAGATGTTTAGTTGAAACATTGATTCATAATTTCCTAAATGTTTAGTTGAAACATTAAATTTTGGTTTTCTGATTGTTTATGAGAAACAAGTCAGTTTACGCAAAATTTGAAGGAATCTGATTGTTTATGAGAAACAAATCAGTTTATGAGTCTGATTGTTTAAGAGAAACAAATCAGTATACAAAGTATTGATTATATTGCATTCAAACTGATATTATAATTGTGCATGACTAGGAGAGTTCTGTCGAAGGAAAATTTGGTACTTAAGCAGTCCTTGTGGCTCACCTATTTTCTTGGGAACTTACCTGGTGCACAGTTATGATTATCCTTGTTGATATGCTTATAATCTACTTTAAAGAACCTTCATTTAAGTTTTAAGTTCTTTATGCCAATCCATGATTAAAACACTTGAGACCACTCGGATAGTTTTGGGTGGGCTTGCCATAGCAAGGTGCGTTGATTCTATTCCATTTGCGAGCAAGATGAGGAAATGGTGTTTCCTATACGTTTAAAGTTGATGAACTTAATTGGGTTATCAAAATGGTTTTGGACCCAAGGCATAAAATGAGATTAAAATATGCTTAGACACATGATGTCTTAAATAAATCTCATAAAAGATCTAAGAGTCATATACGATATGATTGATGTTTTCTACATAATTAGTTTAATCTTGAGCGGTACGCCATAGCGTACTTGAGATTAAATTAAAGTTGGATCTTAGCCCATTAAATGCATATTATGCTTATTTGCATTGGAAGGTGTATGATTTATTGGGAGTATTTGTAAAATACATTATTTGCTCTTAAATGATAAATGTGTTGATATTGATATGTGTTCATATAATTTGTATATTTTGTTGTAGAAATAGCATTACATAATGATAATTGCGATTCGTCCTTATGAAGGACAAAGTTCGAAAGGAACGATGCAAATAATTCTGATTGGATCAGAAGCCTAAAGAATTATTCTTGGGTAAATTTGTACGTTCTTGACGAATCCGTTCCTATTGAAACTAGTGCAAATGTTGCATATGGCAAATAAGGAAGCAACATTAGAAACATGCTGATGATTCTGATAATATTGCTTGCCTTGTAATTGCCACCGTGTTTAAAGGCTCTTATAAAGAACTTTGAGCACATGATAACTATTCTTTTGTTCTAGCATAACGCAAAAAGGGAAATGTTCCAAGTGCAAGCTAGGCAAAAAATATATGTTGTGGTGAAGGCTCTTAATTCATATGATGAAAGAAGGAGCAATCCGCAAATTGTGTTAATGGTTGACACAATAAAAGGGGTCATAAAGGAAGGAAAAGAAGGTAAAGCAAAAGTTGCTAAACCTAGGACAAATGTTGTCATAGCCGAAGAGGCTAAACCCAAAGTGTCTCAAAAGGATGCATTTTGCTATCATTGCAATAAGATTGTCATTGGAAGCAAAGTTGCAAGGCTTATTAGGAAGGCCTAAAAGGTGAAAAAGGGCAATATGATTGCTACTACTTCAAGTATCTATATGATAGATATTTTCCTTTCGACTTCTTGTTCTTGAGTATATGATACCGGATTGGATCCCACATTTGTTTAAATGTGCAAGGAACAAAGAATAGAAAGCTACTCAAAGAAGGTAAATTAAACCTATGCATAAGAATGGAGCAAGGGTTGCTACATTAGCCATAGGGACTTATGAAGTCACTTTACCTTGTGAAGTAGTACTTATTTTGAACAAGTATGACTACGTTCCGGATTTGAGTAGGAGTATTATCTCCGATTCTTAAATGGATGATGAAGGATATAATTTTCTTATTTTCAATAAGAAGTTTTATATTTATTTAATGATATGCCTTATTGTAATGCATATGTCATTGAATGGTCTTCATATCCTTGATGATGAGAAACAAAATAATACTCCCTCCGTCCCGCCCGACTTAGGACGTTTAGGTTGGGCACGGGGATTAAGGAAAAAGTGTAAGTGGGTGGATGTTGTGAGTATGAAAAGTGATGTAGGTGAGAGAAAGTGGGGTAGGGAGTAATGAGTAAAAATTTGTTGTGAGTGTAAATGTGGGTCCCATTAATAAAGTACTTTCCATTTTGGGGTTGTCCTAAGTCGGATGGGACGCCCAAAATGGAAAAATGTCCTAAGTCGGGCGGGACGGAGGGAGTATTGAAGATATCTAAAATATAAATGGGAATTCTGAATCGAACAATATGAACAACGTGTACATATGGCATTGCCGGCTTGGTCAAATAAATAAGAAACATATATCTAAACTCCATTAACACGGACTTTTAGACTCATATGACCATGAATCATTTGAGGAATGTGGATCTTATTTATTGGGATCATCGACCAAACCACCCTACACTAAAGTAGTGGGAGGGCTAGTGACTTATTGGTCATTATACATGAGATGTATGTGGACTATTAAGAGCATTGCTAGGGGAGGATTTCGGTATTTCATCATAT
Source organism: Adenophora triphylla var. japonica (assembly GCA_022495995.1). Taxonomy (NCBI): domain Eukaryota; kingdom Viridiplantae; phylum Streptophyta; class Magnoliopsida; order Asterales; family Campanulaceae; genus Adenophora; species Adenophora triphylla. Next base: position 325,146 of record JAFEMH010001000.1, read on the forward strand.
TTCACTAAAGACTTATCTAGATATGATTATGTCTATCTGATGAAGTCCAAAGGTGAATCGTTTGAGATGTTTCGAACATTTCAAGATGAAGTGCAAAACAAACTTGGCAAAACTATTAAGTACTTCGATTAGATCGAGGTGGTGAATATTTGAGCCAAGAGTTTGACAATCATCTCAAAACTATGAAATCGTTTCAGAGTTGACTCCACCCGGAACACCACATTGTATGGTGTGTCTGAAAGGAGGAATTGAACCTTGTAGGACATGGTTCGTTCGATGATGTGTCAATTAGACTTTCCTATTTCCTATTTCTTTTTTGAGGATATGCATTAGAAATAATGTGGTTACACTGAATTGAGTCCTTACTAAATCGGTTCCTAAGGCCCCACATGAGATGTGGCATGGAAGAAAACTTAGTTTGTCTTTCATGAAGATTTGGAGTTGCAAATCTTATGGGAAAAGACTTGTCTCTAATAAGTTAGCACCAAATCTGACAAGGTCATTTTCGGAAATTAATCTTACAACCGCAAAGAGAACAAAATGTTTGTTGCTCTACACGATTTGTTTCTTGAGAAATAGTTTCTCAATAAAGAATCTAGTGGGAGTAAAATTAATCTTGAAAAGAGTTCAAGAACCTGAAAATGACATGGATCCAAGAGTAGAGACGGAACCAAGTTCACAAAGGAGTTATGGAACCGGTTCAAGATGCACAAGTCCATCGTAGACCGGATAGGTTACGATCCGAACTCAAGAAATATTGATTTCTCATTCCGGAAAGTAATAAGGTGGAAGTTATTGAGAATGACGATCCTACTTCCTATCTTGAAACGATGTCCACTCCCAATTTGGATAAATGGTTAGGAACCATGGAATCCGAATTATAATCCATGTTTGATGATCAAGTTTGGAACTTGATTGGGCTACCTGAAGGTGTAAAAACTAAAGGGTGCAAGTAGGTCTTCAAGACCGACATGGATGGAAAGGTGTATACTTTCATGACTAAGGATTGTAGCAAAGGGATTTAGGTTAATTCATAGTATTTACTATGATAGAACCCTTTTTCGCCACTTACAATGTCGAAGTCTGTTAGAAGTTTCAATTGCTATTATCACATATTGTGACTACGTGATATGACAAATGGATGTCAAACGACTTTCTTTAAATGCAAAGATTATTAAGGATGTGTATAGTACACAACCCGAATAGTTTGTCGATCCTAGAAACACTAATAAAGTATGCATGTTGCAAAGATCCATGAGATGGGTTGAAGCAAGCTTAAAGGAATTGGAATCTTCATTTTGATGAATTGGTCAAAGAGTTTGACTTCATCAAAGAACAAAGATGAATCTTGTGTATGCATGAAATTCAGTGGGAGCATAGTATTATTTCTATTATTTTATTACAATGATATCTTACTCATTGGAAAAACAAGTTCCGATACTTAAGACTGTCAAAGTCTTGGTCAATGAAAGGTTTCTCAATGAAAGATATGGGTGAAGCCGCTTACATCCTTGGCTTCAAGATCTATAGAGATGGATCTATAAGGATAAACTGGTTTGAGTCAAAGTATCCACATTGACAAGATTCTTAGAAGAGTCTAAGAAGAGTAGCTTGTCAATGGGTCATGATATTTCTCTTAGCAATATTCATTGTCTTATGACAACTGATGAGCAAAAGGGAAATGAATGAAGTTCCATATGCTTCGGCATTTGGGTCTGTCATGTATGCCATGATTTGTACTAGACCCGGCGTCTCATATGCTCTAAGCATGATGAGTCGATACCAATCTGATCCTGATATAAACCATTGGATGGGAGTCAAGATGATCCTTAAGTACTTAAGAAGAACTAAGGATATGTTCTTGGTATTTGAAAGATTGGAAGTTAATCTTGTTGTAAGGGTTACATAGATGCTAGCTTCCAAACTGACAAAGTTATTTTAAAATCGCAATTAGGATTTGTGTTTATGCTTATTAGAGGTGCAGTTTTGATTGGAAGAGTTCCAAGCAGAAATTGTAGCCAATTCTACTACTAAGGCCGAATTTTAGCAACATATGATGTGGCCAAAAGAGGCAGTTTGGATCAAAAGTTCATTAGTGTTTTGGAAATGTTCCAAGTATCACTAATCGGTGAAACTTTTGTTATGACAATAGTGGTGCCACTTGTGCAAACAATGGAACCAAGGTCACAACAGCGATCCAAACACTCACTTAGACGTTCTTCGAGGAATTCATAAAGAATGAGAAGACGTTAAGATATACAAAGTATCAACCGATGATGCCATAAGGGATTCACTAATAAAGGCCCTCGCACAAGCAGAAGCATGATGGTCATGCTAGATCCATGAGTATTCGATACATAAATGGAGCCTAGTGCAAGTGGGAGAATGTTGGTGTAATGCCCTAGGCTTTAGTTATGTTTAACTGAAAACCGTTATGTATCATCTTTATCGTTTAAGTTTATTATTTGATTATTATATAGTTTGCATATTTATTGTAATAATCTCCGTCCCTAATTATTAAGAGAATAATTAGTATAATTGTCAATGGATAATCATATGATGATTATATGCATAGAGATGCACATTGAAATTATGGGTACTTGTTAGAGAACAAGTGACTGGACTTGACCCGTATGAGATTTATGTCATGGTCAAATGTCATAATTAAATCTCATATGGTCACTTCATTTAGTCCCTAGACCTGAGATTATCATGACCTTACATATGATGAAAGTCATGTTTGATTTTAGTCAAACGATATCTTAACACAATATTTATAAAGGCTATCTTTGGCATGATCAGATTCATGATGGGAAGGATGATAAGTCAAGATGGAATTTGTCCCTCGAAAGAGAGATGTTTTGCTTGGGCCCCTCGATGAGTGATAATGATGGAAAGCGTGTGGCCACACCCCAATATGATTGGATTATCATTATACTCAAGAATCGAGAAAGCATTGAACAAAGACAAGTTGACAAGGACCATGACTTGTGTTCAATATAACATCGTGAGACAAAGGGAGAAATGGAAGTGTACCATTGGAAACGTGAACTCTTACGTTATATTATTTGGGTAGACATAATGGCTTGCTAGAGTCCGCTTATGTCTTATGAGAGTCGATATGATCGAACTCATTGCCAACATAATATAATCCTATTGGGTCACACACAACTAGAATGAATTGGTTAAACCAAAGGAAGAATGATTGAGAGTTCCTGCATATGGCAACGTTTGCCACGCGACATACCTAGCCATATGGCAACGTTTGTCACGCGACATACCTAGCCATATGGCAACCTTTGTCACGTGACATAACTAGCCACAGAGGCGGTTTACACTTGTTTCCTAATTTGATTAGGGCACTAACTCTAAATACTAAAGTAGTATAAATATGAGTCTGTAAACAGCCGAAACAGAGCCGAATTTTCAAGAGAGAAATTCACAACAAAAGTTCTCTCAATATTCTTCCATAGGTTTAAGAATCTAGCAATTCTCAAGAACGGTTCTTGGTTCATTCTTACGTGTGGATACAACAATAGAGGGTCTTCACTCGTTTGACGATCAAGGCCTAGATTAAATTTCCAAGTTTATGTATTTCAATTTCTCTCTTGTTTCATGGTTATGGAAATGAGTAGCTAAATATTTTAATTCGTGTATTGGATGTAACAATACTGGATCTCTATGCTATAACTTATATTTCTCGTAATTAATCTTGTTCACGTTCTTCAAAGTAATATAGTAATCAAGTTTTAGGGTTTTAACTTTATGATAATTTTGGGCCTTTAAACATTTATGGTATCGATTGCACAATTGATTTGGGAAGTTGATACGTCGATCACTACTTTGTTGATTAAACCTAATTGAGGACGTGACTGAAATCAAAAGGGTTTAGGTTCACATATTCTTTAGTTCTTAATGTCTTCTTGGCAAATTATATGAACATGATTGAAAGTATAATTTAAGAGAAATAATAGGATTGCAAATTGCCCGCCAAACCGTCTTAATCATTTTTTAAGTAAATGAACCCTATAATGAGATTGACATCTTTAATTACAAAAAATAGCATAGAGTGAAGGTATTGTGAAACTCAATCCGCGTTTACTTGTTTCATAGTTTAATTCTTAGTCTCTACTATTAATGGTAATAAATCACATAACAAAAACTCCCTTGAGTTACTTTTGCACTGCTTTTAATCAATTTGATTACCCTTAAGTCTTTATGAATTCGACCCTTGCTTTTTCATATTACTACAGTGGTAGAATAGTGCAGTTGCTATGTAATTATTACAAGAGGGAGATTATCTCCATCAACAGCTGCAGCTGACCCAAATTGCTCACTCTTCTTCAACTTGGGACAGTCTCGTTTCCAATGCCCATTTTCCTTGCAGTAATTACATTCATCTCCATTTCCGTATTGACAACTCTACTGAAAACCCTATTCTCCCCTTCTCCTTTCTTCCCTTCTCCTTGCTCTCTCTTTTCTTCCCTTCCACTTCCCTTCGCACCCACCACCAGTTTCTCCTTCCCTCTGCTCCCCACTACACTACCCCTTCTCGCCTCCCTCACCCAACTACCCCTTAGCACCACCTCTACCCCACCACGGCTAGGACAACAGTGTCACCACCATGTTCTCTTCTCCAGCAATTTCTTCTCTTCTTCAGCAATTTCTACTCTTCTTCACCATAGTTAAGATCTTCTTAAATTGTCTCTTTTTCTCCCTCTCTTTCTCTTTCTCTCTCTCTCTCTCTTCCACGGATTTTACTAAAATTGTGGTTCATGTTGAAGGAGTAAGTAAACCCCTTTGGTGAATGTGCGGAATAAGTAAACTCTTTCATATCTGAACAAAAATGGCGATTTGTGTTAAAGGAGTTCTGACAGTGGGGACGGGCTGTGGTGATGACGTCAGTGATCGACCGTGGTGGTGATTATATATTAAATATATCCTCCTTTTAAAAAAATTTAAAATATATATATATATCCTCATTAAAAAATAATCAGATTTTTACTATATAATTCATTTTTTTTCAAAATAATCCAATTATTAGCGACGGACAAGTTGTTTTTGTTAGTACAGACTGTGGGTGTTACCACAGGTGCTATCACTGACAGTTGGGTGTTACCCGAGCTGGAATGATTTGCAATTTAATAATTCTTTCCATATTAATTTATATCCTAATGTCTAATATTATTTGCAAGATATATGTGTTTGTTGGTCTATATTTCAGGTTAATATATGGTTGGATTAATTGCTAGAAACAAGGAAGAAGTTGGTGAAGGAGTTACCAAAAATAGTAGATTTACGAGTAACTTTTGCTTGGTCCATATTATTTGATGAAGAAAGAAAAACGTGGGAAGACCAAGTCATGGAGTTGTTGCTGATTAATTGAAGTGTACAATACAAAGAAAGCAAGAGAGTACAAGGTGATGAAGCAAGGACTTGGGCTTCAAGTTTCGGTTGCTACAATCTAGGGAAGTTGGCGCAAGAAGAGGAATTCAAGCCAAGAAATCTCTCCACTCCTCTCACATGATCTGAAGGTCCAAGGTTGTTATTTTGGAGTAGCCTCCAAGGCAATTGAAGGCTATAAATAGGCTAGGTTTGATTCATTTGAAGATATGCCAAATACGAAATACACACACCATAGCACAAGAGAGACAAAGTTCTTTGGTTCGCATAATCCTTCCTCCCTTGTGATTCTAGCTTAAACACTGAGTGTTTAAGAGAGTATTGGCTAAGGATAGGATTCGTGCTTTGTCTCATTTAGTTCCATAGATCATCATCATTGTATTAGCAATAGGGAACTTTCTACTTTGTAATTTTCCTATATTGATTATAATGTCTTCGCCAGTGTGTTATCCAAGTTGTTGGGAAATTATATCTTGAGAAAATTATATCTTGTGTTATTTAATTTCGCTGTACAAAGTTTTTACAAACTATTTTATTTGGTGTGTGTGTGCTGTCCGTCAGTGTGTTATCCAAGTTGTTGGGTAAAATCTACGGTAACATCTCTTTCCAGTGAAGCCATTGACAATTTCAATTGGTATCAGAGCAGGTCACTTGACGATACTAAGTGCTTGGTCTAGGTGTCATGGCTTATGATCCGACTAATCCTAACAATAAGCGTCTTCCTGTGTTAGATGGCTCGAATTATTGTTATTGGAAGATCCGTCTACGCTCGCATATCAAACCAATTGATCTTCGAGCATGGCGATCTATAACAAATGGTTACTCCTTACCAATGTTACCTGCTGATGAGGATGGTGACGTGCAAGTCAAACCTGAATCAGAGTGAAACATGGAAGAGATCAGCCAAGCTAATTTCAATGAAAAGGCACTTAATGCCATTTTTGAGTGGGTTGATATGCATATTTTCAAACTTATTCAAAATAGTTCCACTGCAAAAGAAGCATGGGACACTTTACAACGTTTTTGTGAAGGTGATGGCAGTGTGCGTGAAACTAAGCTTAGGGGTCTTACTAGCAGATTTGAAAGATTAAGGATGGGTGAAAATGAAACTATTCCTTCTTATTTTGAAAAATTATTTGATATTGCTAATGAGTGTCAATTGTTGGGTGAACCTTTTACCAACAAACAACTTGTCTCAAAAGCAATTAGAACCCTTCCCGAGCGTTTTAATATGAAAGTTTCATTTATTGAAGAGGCTCACAATCTTTCAACTATGGATATCAATTCTTTAATGAGTATTTTGAAAAACTTTGAGTTAAATCTCCTAGATCAAAGTGAAGCATCTAAGGGGAAAAATGTTGTTTTGAAAACTCAAACCTCGAGATCTTTGAAAGAAAATGAAGATGAGGTTTTTGAAGAAATTGATGAGAATGCTAGTGTTGCTTTACTTGCTAGAAAATACAATTCTATGGTCAGGAAGTATAACAATGAAAAAATGCAGGTGAAAGCAAAGGAGAAGCAAATCAAGGTTTATGATTCGATGCCAAAAAGGACTTTCCCATCTAACCCAAGGTTGAACCCAAGAAGAGCATCATCAGATCAGTTAAGGTCTGATCCAAAACACATTGAATCCATTCAATGTCATGCTTGCTCGAGTTGGGGTCACTATTCCAATGAGTGTGCAAATACACTAAGGAAGAGAGGAAAGAACCTATGGGTTTCTCTCAGTGACGATGAGGATGAAGGACCATCTCAGGAGGAAGAACCTAATCAAACAACCATGTTTGTCACAGTAAGTAACACGGAAAAGGACAGTGTTACCCAAGGTGTTATCCAGTCTGAGATAACATCTGTGATCACACCCGACAGGTATAATGAATTATGTGATAATAATGTTGTTTGTTTAGCTAGCTCTTCTAACCCTGATACAGGAAGTACACAAGAGGATGAGCAGAGCAAAGATGACCTCATTTCCGGATTAAAAGACCTTTATGAGGCGTTGCTCGTGGAATGGAAGAAAGAGAACAATTTGGTTAAGTCCTTAACCAAATGAAGGACTCCAAGCCTATGTGACTCATATGGAGATTCAAGCAACCAAGAGCCAAATCGAGCTTAAAAGAGTCAAGGGCAATTTGACTCTAGCCGAAACCACCTTGAAGAAGCTCAACACTGGATCTACCAAGTTGGATGAGATCTTGAACTTAAGTACACCTCTCAAAGCAGGTATTGGTTTCCAAGAATCTTTGAATAGTATTATTTCTACCTTGTCTAGAAATGATAATGAGAATTGTTTTGTTAAGGAACGTTTTTATGACAAAGATTCTTCTTCAAAAGAACCATGTGACAAAGGGAAGGTGTGTCAATATTGTCACACACCTGAACATTTTAAAAATAAATGCCATATTGTTTCGAAAAAATCATCCAGTCCCTTGGTGTTACCTGAGGTGTTGCCCAGCACACAAGATAACACACCCAGTCAGAATGGTAAAAATTCAAAAAAGGTGTGTAACCAAAAGCTAATCTGAGATGTGATGTTGTTTACGCTGTTTTAAAAACAAATATTGAAGGTTCTTGGTACTTTGATAGTGGGTGTTCACGTCATATGACAGGAACAAAATTGTTTTTAAAAGACTATGAAACGGTTCATGGGGGTAGTGTAACGTATGGTGGTGGGAGCAAGAGTAATATCATTGGGAGAGGGACACTAAATGTGTCTGGATTTCCAACCTTAAAGAATGTCTTACATATTGACGGACTTGTAACTAATTTAATTAGTATTAGTCAACTTTGTGATGATAACTTAGAGGTGAAATTTAATAAAGATACTTGTGAAGTTTATGACAAGACTAACAACTGTGTGATGACAGGTACAAGATCTAGTGATAATTGTTATCTTGTCGAAGACAAGCAAGTATGCCATTCGGCAAAAATTGATGACACTACTTTATGGCATCAAAAGTTGGGACATGTTCACTTTCGTAACATAGAAAAGATTGATAACCTAGATGCTGTCCAAGGCATTCCTAGTCTTGATCTTAAACAAAAAATCGTTTGTGAGGATTGTCTCAAAGGGAAACAAACTCGTGTTACCCATAGTGCTGCCCAACACAATGAGCAACACACTGGTACGACACATTGTTTTCAACTCTTGCATATGGATTTAATGGGTCCACTTGAGATAGAAAGTTTTGGAGGCAAGAAATATACTTATGTCATTGTTGATGATTTTTCAAGATTTACTTGGGTTTATTTTTTAAGGGAAAAATCTGAGACCTTTGAAAAGTTCAAAATCTTGCACTCTAGGATCAAAAACATGTTTTTGTGCTTCAATTTTTCGAATTAGGTCCGATCATGGGAGGGAATTTGAGAATGTTTCTTTTTCAAATTTTTGTGAAAGAAAAGGTATTCACCATGAATTTTCAGCTCCAAAAACACCTCAACAAAATGGGGGAGCTGAAAGGAAGAATAGGACTTTACTTGAAATGACTCGTGTGATGTTATTTTCAAAAAGAATTTCGAAAAGATTTTGGTGAGAGGCACTAAATACGGCTTGTCACACGGCCAATAGATTTTTTCTAAAACCCGGCACAACCATGACTCCATACGAAATTTTGAATGGTAGGAAACCAAAAGTTCATTATTTTCATGTCTTTGGTTGCGTGTGTTACATTCTCAATGATCGGGACTACTTAGCAAAATTGGACTCTAAGAGTGATAAGGCCATTTTTCTTGGGTATGCTTCAAATAGTCGTGCATATAGGGTATTTAATCTAAGGTTAAAAACCATCCAAGAATCTATGAATATTGTTTTTTATGATCACTCAAGTATTGTAGAAGAAAGTGTTCAAGAGACACCCTTGGAGCTGTTGGAAGAAGTCAGTCCAGAAGGTGTTACCACAGGTGTTACCACGAATGCTAACACTGATAGTAACACGGAAGCGAACGGGTGTTATCATTGATGAGATAACACCTCGAGATAGCATCGATTCCGATCCGGCAAATAAAGATCAAGAAGGAGTTGAAACAGAGGTTCATGAGAATGTGAGAAGAGATCCTCCACCTAGAATCAGTAGGAATCATCCTACAACCCAAGTAATTGGGGAGGTGAATGAGGGTGTACAAACAAGACGTATGAATCCCATTAGTGACCGTGACATGGTAAGGTATGTGTGCATGTCCACCACATACTCAAAGGTAACATACTCTTGTTTTACTTCATTCGTAGAACCTAAAAATGTGATTGAAGCTTTGAAAGATAATTTTTGGATTCAAGCAATGCAAGATGAACTTGATCAATTTTCTCGTAACAATGTTTGGTCTTTAGTACCCCGTCCCTCAAACACTAATGTTATTGGGACAAAATGGATTTTCAAAAACAAGACCGATGAATATGGAAACATTGTTAGGAACAAGGCTCGTCTTGTGGCTCAAGGCTATACACAAGTGGAAGGTATTGACTATGACGAGACCTTTGCACCCGTGGCTAGAATTGAGTCAATAAGACTTTTATTGGCCATTGCTTGTTTTCTTAAAATCGCATTGTTTCAAATGGACGTCAAAGCAGCATTTTTAAATGGATACTTAGATGAGGAAGTTTTTGTTGAACAACCAAAAGGCTTTGAAGATCCATTTCAACCAGACCATGTGTATAGACTTGATAAAGCTCTTTATGGGTTGAAACAAGCTCCACGTGCATGGTATGGTAGGTTAACTAGTTTTTTACTAGAGTATGGTTTTACTAGAGGAGAAGCAGATAGGACTTTATTCATTCTTAAACATGGAAAAGAACTTGTCGTGGTTCAAATCTATGTTGATGACATAGTATATGGCTCTACATCAAAAACTTGTTTAAATGATTTTGTAGAGGCTATGACATCAACATTTGAAATGAGCATGATGGGGAAACTTAACTTCTTTCTAGGCCTGCAGGTTAAGCAATCAGTGAAGGGATTTTCATCTCCCAAAGCAAATATGCAAGGAACCTGGTAAAGAAGTTTGGGTTGGAAGGTTCGAAGAGCTCAAAAATTCCTATGGGAACTTCTCTCAAGATTGGAAAAGATCAAGTGGGAGGAGATGTTGATCCAACCCTATATCGTTCCATGATAGGTAGTCTCCTTTACCTTACTTCTAGTCGTCCTGATTTGATGTACAGTGTGTGTGTATGTGCTAGATATCAATCCAATCCTAAAGTATCTCACCTAAATTCTGTGAAAAAGATCATTAAATATGTATCTGGAACTAGTGATTTAGGGATTTGGTATAGTAAATATACTAATACTAATTTAGTAGGCTTTAGTGACTCGGATTGGGCAGGGGATATGGATGATAGGAAAAGTACAAGTGGGGGTTGTTTTTACTTGGGAAATAATTTAGTATCATGGTATAGTAGAAAACAAAATTGTGTTTCATTATCCACAGCTGAATCAGAATATGTAGCAGCTGGTAGTTGTTGTTCACAACTAATTTGGTTAAAACACATGCTTGATGATTATGGTCTTGATAGTAATATGTTGACCTTATACTGTGATAATTTGAGTGCTATTAATATTTCCAAAAATCCTGTACAACACTCCCGTACCAAACATATTGACATCCGTCATCATTTTTTAAGAGATATGGTAGATAAAAAGATAATAAATATAGAGCATATTGATACAAAGTATCAACTTGCTGATATTTTCACCAAACCCTTAGACCATGATAGATTCTCTAGTCTAAATAGATCTCTTGATCTTTGTATTCTCTAAAAATGTCCTCTGTTGTAAGGTGTTACCATGGGTGCTGATATCACCTGGGGTAACACATGCATACTAGTACATATTTTTTGCTTGTTTGGTTTTATTTTTCTGTGCTGTAAGGATTCTTATAGTTCTCTGAGCTTTGAGAATTCTCACGACTGCACATGCTGACCTTTTTGTTGTGGTAGGATAACACCCTGAATAACACTCTTCATTAAACTCCCTTTGTGCTCAAAGTGACAAAGTCACTAATGTTGATATGTGATAAATAAAAGGCAAAGAGGCAATTCTTATACCATACTATTCTCTCGAGCTCGGGGCACGGCGTTCGTGGCGACGATGCACTCTTGCCAATGAGAATGTATGAAGTGATATGTGCTTAGTATTAGGGACATGGAGCTCGCTACTACAGTATACCCTACTTGAACGGCATAAATCAATGAAACTTTACACTTGAAATAAAACTCAGGGCACGGAGCTCGTTACTACGATGCTTCCTTGTTTAAAGAAGTGTAAAAGAATTTTTTTAAATTGCTATGCCTCATGTTTTTGCAAGCTTGTTATGCCTGAAGTGTCTGAAAATGGCTAAGCTTGTTATGCCTCAAGTGTTTGAAACTGAATATATTTATCAAGGGATTTTTATCATATGTGTTATCCTAGGTGTTACCATCATTGCCATTAACATATTTGTATGTGCTATATTATTTTTTTTCTTTATTTTCGGTTTTGTTATTTAATTTTTTAAACTTTGAAAGTCTTTTTTAATTAAGAGTTAACAAAGTTTGAAAAAGTCTTTAACAAACCTAGTTTATCTTAAGTAAACTACTCAAATAACTAAGTCCTAAAATTTAGGAATTTGATTTTCAAAAACCATTTGGACTTGGTATATTTGTTGTGTTTATTTTTTTTATTTCTTTTATTTCCGTTTTTTATATTTAAAAAAATTAAAAATTAAAAAATCTAAAATTCAAAATTCAAAAAATAAAAATAAAATTATTTTTTCAAAATAATGGCTGGATGTTTTTATTTTTGTGTGAGGAGTTTTGTAGTTGATTTATTCTTTGTGTCCTAGAAAATAGGGGGAGTAAATTTTGTAGTTATTTTTTGTGTGGCTAGAAATTAGGGAGGTTAGGTAAATATTTAAAGTAAATATTTTAGTGGATATATGAGATAATTAGAGGTAGAAGGATAAGCCTTGTCAATTTAAATTCCTAATTTGTTTTCTATTTTTTCTCCTCTCTCTCTAACTGCCCTAATCCCCTTTTCTCTCTACACGGTAAATACCCTCCTCCGTCACCGTCAATCTCTCTCTCAAACCTTCCAAAATCAACAACCTTCCTGAATTCCAAACCCTTCCTAAACCCTAACCATGGCAACCCCTACCAAAAAGCAATCCGCCCCATTGGAAGTCTCTCCGGGTGTTGGCTCAAGTGGTTCTAGTCTAATGGACACTTCGACCATACCTCTCAATGTGTCTCCGGCAATGACAATGTCGGTTGATGATCCTCCATTGGTGTCAACAATGGCGCAACCCTTGCACATTGTGACCTTACCACCTCTTCCACCCGTTTCATCAACCAAAAAGCCAAAAAGAAAAAGCCATTGCTCACAAACCCTCGGCACAACCCGTCAAAAAGAGGAGCTAAAGTAGGCTCACTGCAATGAGGCACAAAGGTACTTCTAAATCCAACACATCCTCCGATCCTGTTGAAGTTTTTGAAGAATCCTCTCTTGGTCTCTCCTCGGCTCATGTTTCGGATGAAGACTTCCATGCCGATGCTGAAAAGAGCCATTCTGTTGAGACATTTGAAGATTGGGAGATTGAGGATGAAGAGCCCTTGTATGAAGTTGTGAAAAGAAACATTAAAGGTAAAAGCAAGTGGGCTGCTGTCAAAGATGTTACCCAGAAAGCTGCAACACCCAAGGTAACATCCTCTGTTTCTAAAGCTTCAAAGTCTTCAATCAGTAAGTTTGCCTATTCTGAGTCCACTGATTTTCTTGAGAAAGAGTTTGATGATGTAAATGTTGCTTTTCCAAAACCTTACTTTTCATTGGAATTCTATCGAAAAGAAAATATGGATTTTTGGTTGAAACATAGTGACACGAAAATTCTCAAGGAAAAGCATATTGACGAGGTTGATTTCAAATAGCATGGTGTATTTCAGTTCTTGGAGGATAGAAAATTTTTGAAAGCCAACTTTCACCCTTCGAAATTTGTCGAAGCTATTGTCAAAAATTTCTATGCCAACCTTCATGCCAACCTAGATAATGAGAAGTCCGATCAATTTGGAAAGGTGTTTTTAAGGAACAGAATTTTTTCTATTACACCCTCTTTAATCAACAAAACTTTGGGACTCCCAAATATGGATGATGATGGTCCTATTGTTCATAAGGATGAAATTGCTAGGTTTATCTCTCATGATGTCGTGCATGAATGGCCTCAGAACCCGAATCCCAAAACCAAAGTTCATTTTCTTGCTTCCCGTCTCACTTCACTCTTTGCCGTGCTTCACAAGCTTTGTATATTTAATTGGGTTCCTACTTCTAATGAGCAATATGTGACATTGCAACAAGCTGAAATCTTGTATAAGTTAGGAAAGAACCGAAGGGTGAACTTGGGTAGATTGATCTACAAACATTTGGCTACGTGGGGTAGAAGAAAAGACATTACAATGTTTCCTTACCCTTCCTTAATCTTCCAAATTTTGAAATCTCAAAAATTGCCCATTGAAGAGTCGGATGAGTACATGCCCAGTCTTGATATCTATGCTATAGATTCTCAGCTGACTAAGAAGAATACCAAGAGTGTGAGATACACTGGTGATCTTCCTTGGTCAAAGATAAATGAATTTGGATCAAGTGAAGCGGTTCATGCTAAGGGTGTTACTCATACTATTATCCCGATTGTTACTCCGAAATCTCCAAGTTTTTCAGGTACATATGCAGCTCATATTCTTGCTAATATATACAATTTGTTGGGGAATGCTTCACGAACAATACCAAAGACCACAGTTTTGGCGTTTCTCCACAAACAAACTTCTACCATTGCCGAGATTGTGCAAGGTTGGACAAAGCTCAAGGAGATTACTGATGAGTTTATCCAGCAGGTTTCTTCCCAAACTGGGGGAGATAATAGTGCTGATGGAGCTGGTCCGAGTGGTGGTGGTGGTGGAGATGCTAGTGGTCTTCTTTGCGAGATGTTCTTGAAGGTCTTTGCCACAGATGCTGAAGATGAAGAAGGGGATGAACAGGAGGAAGAAGAAGCTGATGATGAGCAAGAAGAGGGACTACAATACATCGCCTGAAGATTGATGTTGCCACTCTCATGGTTATGGTATTTTTGGTGGTTGAAAAACAATTTACTTTTATGTTTTTAATTCGAAACATGTTTTAATACTTTGGTGGTTTGTTTTATTTGCTTTTGGTTATTAAACTTTTAGGGTTGTTTGAACATGGAGTAGCTTAGTAACTTTGGTTTATTTTTGGTACTTTAGGTTGCTAGTTATTTGGAAAACTTATTTTGGAAATTATGTTTTGATAACTAGTATTTTTGTGATAAATCATTGTGGTTGTTAATTCCTTGATTATGGGGGAGTTGATAACTATGAAGTTGCTCTATATGGCTAACATTTTCTTGCAGGGATCAGCACTTTAGAGTTTGGAAAGAAATTATAAATTATGGGGGAGATTGTTAGTACAGACTGTGGGTGTTACCACAGGTGCTATCACTCGGCGGTTGGGTGTTACCCGAGCTGGAATGATTTGTAATTTAATAATTCTTTCCATATTAATTTATATCCTAATGTCTAATATTATTTGCAAGATATATGTGTTTGTTGGTCTATATTTCAGGTTAATATATGGTTGAATTAATTGCTAGAAACAAGGAAGAAGTTGGTGAAGGAGTTACACGTAAATAGTAGATTTACGAGTAACTTTTGCTTGGTCCATATTATTTGATGAAGAAAGAAAAACGTGCGAAGACCAAGTCATGGAGTTTTTGCTGATTAATTGAAGTGTACAATACAAAGAAAGCAAGAGAGTACAAGGTGATGAAGCAAGGACTTGGGCTTCAAGTTTCGGTTGCTACATTCTAGGGAAGTTGGCGCAAGAAGAGGAATTCAAGCCAAGAAATCTCTCCACTCCTCTCACACGATCTGAAGGTCCAAGGCTGTTATTTTGGAGTAGCCTCCAAGGCAATTGAAGGCTATAAATAGGCTAGGTGTGATTCATTTGAAGATATGCCAAATACGAAATACATACACCATAGCACAAGAGAGACAAAGTTCTTTGGTTCGCATAATCCTTCCTCCCTTGTGATTCTATCTTAAACACTGAGTGTTTAAGAGAGTGTTGGCTAAGAATAGGATTCGTGCTTTGTCTCATTTAGTTCCATAGAGCATCATCATTGTATTATCAATAGGAAACTTTCGACATTGTAATTTTCCTATATTGATTATAAAGTCATCGCCATCTAGGCACACTCAAGTTATATATTTATATAACTTGAGAAAATTATATCTTGTGTTATTTAATTCCGCTGCACAAAGTTTTTACAAACTATTTTATTTGGTGTGTGTGTGCTGTCCGTCAGTGTGTTATCCAAGTTGTTGGGTAACATCTACGGTAACATCTCTTTCCAGTTAAGCCATTGACAATTTCAGTTTTTATATATTCAACGACTATGTCGTCGCTAAATCTTGTAGTGCGTTCAATTAGTATTTTATATATTCAACGACTATGTCAGCGACAACCAAAGTCGTCACTATTGATGACGACTTTAGCTGATTAGCAATGACTTTGGGCATTTGTAATTTAATTTTTTCTAATAGTATATTCAATTAGTGTTTGATTTAGATAGTCTTAGTTTAGGTTTTATTGCTTCTACGCTCAATTGTTGTTGAATTGTTTATCTCTCTTCATCTCTTTCTCTTTTACTTTGACATTTGATGAATCGGTCATCTCTTACATACATTACATACAAATCTACACTTAGTTCACCTATCAATGATGGTATGTCCAGTCATGGTTTACATGATTAAGAGTGAACTTGTGTGGTTTTGATGTAATTTGTTTGAATGATCCTTCATTCACACAGATGACATTGTAAATCACTTTTTGTGCTTATTTGTAATCTGTTCAGTGCCTAACTGAATTTTGTTGAATTAGAAAGGTATGTCGTGCGACAAAAGTTGTGGCATGCCACAAGACTTGTCTTGCCTCCCACAGCCCTTTTGTTATGCAACAAATTGTTTATGTTCGTCAGTTTGTAAGCAGTTCTCTCCTCATTCCATATGCATGATCCCTCATCTCCACATCTATTCCTACACACACATGTTTGAAAGTCCTATTTTGGTAGGGTGTTGTTAGTGATTTATTATATAATCTTCTCACAACGTAACTTGATCCCGAACTCATTCTCTATATAATTTGATGCTGCAGGAATTGTGCTTATCAATAATCCTCCACGTGGCAAGATTAATCACCTAGCTCCTTGACCTGAAATCAGAACCCACGACTAGCCGGATGTGTCTCCGGCGAAGACGCTCGGGCGTGAGAGTAAGAATACCGTTGAATAAAGCTCAAAATGTATCGAATAATGAACTCAGAATACAAAATGGCAGTTACCTTTCACCGTTTGGTAGTGATGAAGTATTTATAGGAAAAAGTGGTGTATTTTTGGGGAGGCAACATGTCCTCCGAGATTGTAGCGGCAGTTACTTGGTCGTGGGCACGTATCTATAACGGTCCCTGATTTGTAGGGATGTGGTTATGAGAATTGTTTAACCAAATATGCCGGCAAGTGTCAGGTCGTCATTTGTTAATTTAGGTCGAGGTCGCCACTCGTGGAATGGTCGACCTGACTGTCGGGTAGAGCATGGTTCGTACCCGAATTGTAGTATGGATCATGAGGTCGGACTAAGTTAGGTCGGGACCTGGTAGGTCGGACCATGGGCTTAGTCGACTGATGTTTGAGATGGGCCTTGGGCCTTGTTCTAATTGGATCAGTCTCATTGAGAATGTGGGTGTCAATGCTATCTGTGATTGAGCTTTACTTGCTTAGCCCAACTTGACACTTTTGGTATGTTCATAATTAATGTTTTTCCAATGCTTTAGGCACATGTAAAGCGGAGTGATGACTCGCTATAACGTTTGAGTTTACTATGTTTGCTATGTTCCATTTCCTAAATATTTCCTAAACTTTCTATGACTATGGCATCGATACGGAGTATTCTCACTAAGATGGTTTGGTGATATGAGACACGGATTAAGAGATGCACCTGAAAGAAGGTCTGAATATCGGAGACGTGATGAGATGGTCAGGGGTATGAAAGGCTTAAACAAATATGAATAAAGGTGATTAGAAGCAATATGGGTCTATTTACGTTTCAAGAAAATGTAGTGTTGAAGAGTACGTAGTGGAGAGCGAAATTCCATATAAATGATGGGGTTTGATTCAATTTTCATTGATTTTTGTTTTTATTTTTTATTTATTTATTTATTTATTATTATTATTATTATTTCTCCAAATTTTTGTTTCACCTAATTCATTATTTATGTTATCACTCTTCCCCCCCCCCCTTTTTCAATGGACAATTTCATACGATGGTTCATGTTATCCGATCTCAAATCGTTTTGGACTAAAATTTTGGTTTTTTTTTTTTTTTTGTTATGGTCAACATTCAATTAAATATATCCTTAAAGAGTTAAAGTAATTTTTTTTTTGGAAGTTAAGTATGCTCATGTACATCATTTTTTCTTTATGAATTACTATCTGGTCAAATAATCAAATAGATAATAATTTTGTAATTATGTTTATCCCTAATATTTCTTAAAACAAGCATAAAAATAGTAAGAAACAAAATTACGAACCTTGTTCTAAGCTAGGACTCCTAACTAATTTAAAAACAACCCCTTATTAATGGTCATAAATATATTATAGGCCTCAATTGTTTTTCATTTTCATCTCTTATTCAGATTTAAATGGGTGGGTGCATTAGACATAATGCAATTCAGACTATTTTTTTTTCTCCATTCAGATCTGAATGCCTCTTATTTTCCATTTAATTTTCAGAAGTAAAACTATCACTTATTTGCTTTTAAATTGATTTTTTTATATATATATCTCTTTTATAAAGTCGTAATTTCAAAAATACTCAACCCAAACACTAGATCAATAACCATTAATCTCATCTCTCTACTGCATTAAATGTCGTAATATTATTTTCAAATATAAATTTAGATGAATATTCAAACAGTTTGATTAATTCAGAAATCATTATTCATATGTTAACTTTTTTCAATTCAGCCAAATTTAGACGTGAAATCAAATTTCATCACTTAACACTTAAAAAAATCAAATGTCACCTACCTCTATTTTCTATTGATATTAAAATGAATGTACAAAAGAAATTACATTTATTTTCCATAAAAAATATATTTGAATTTTTTTTTTAATATTTATTTTGAAACCAGAAATGGGCGATTACATTAGCCTAATTTAGGGGAAAAAAAAAACCAGTCATTGAAAAAGATGCTCAATAAGGAAAAAGAATAAAAGCAGCCAACGTCAACGGAAAATTTAAAAGAATATGTCAAAGCTACCCAACTATGACCAAAGTGCTTACATCACCCAACTGTTCATTTGCATTTACATTTACACCCCCTTCTAATTCAACACTGCTCTAGGATAACCCCTTTTCTTTTCGTTTCTATCACCTTACAGCCCATTTTAACCTAGAAAAAATAAAAGTAAATGTCCATTTCTATAAGCAATTATATATCTATACTCAGTAAATCTTGGTTTACACCTTAGTTGATGTGATACTTTAACTTATCATTTTTGAGGTTGGTTCCACACCTTATTTATGTAATGTTTAGTATAGTAGGGTTAGTTCTATAAGTTAGTTGCATCACATTTCATAGTATTTAATACAGAAACGAGCCAAAACATTTACATATTGAAAAATTGTGTTCCAAATTTCACCCTCACATAGTAAAATCTTCACACATCTCTCTCATATTGCAGACTGAAACAACGAAGATCAAAAACGGTGGGGAAGACAACCTTGTTGACTTTAGTGGGATATATATATATATATTTAGGGAACATAGGCATATATTGCATAAAAGGAGAGACAAAAGAGTGACAGGCAGATGCAAAGGTAAATTGAACGACAATAAACAACAATCTCAATAATTGATTAACTACAACCTCTAATACGGTCAAATTTATTTTTTTCCCTTTGTTGCTATAAGGAGTATGTCGTAACATAGCATAATTAAAAGAAAATCATACTCCCTCTGCTATATTAATACGTTTATAAATTGGCTAAAATGGTCAACTTCAGATCAAGACTTTATAGAAATTTGATTATTCTAATAAAAAAATATTATTGAGTATTTGTAATAGTGAATCATTTTAAAATTTTTATATTTTCTTTAGGATCATAAATTTTTTTATAAAGTCTTGATTAAAACGATCCTATGTTGACCATTCTAATCAATTTGTAAAGTATCAATGGGACGAAGGGAGCATTTTTCAATAATTCTACTGAGAACGCCGTTAAGTTTTTCAATAATCCACGCCGTATTTAACGAAAGCTAACAAAGAGATTCCGTGGGTAACCAAATAAATACCACAGGGGGGCTGTATTCAAAATAAACAAAACTATAGGGAATTCCCCAGTCAGTCAATCATCGATTCATCCCTCCCTTGAAGAAGAAGCGTACTCTTGCTCCAAAGCAAGAAAGTCCATGGAATCTTCCTTAAGAATTGACTTTATGGAATCTTCCATTAAAGTCAAATCTTAAGAGTCTTTCCCCTCCTTTCCACGATACCCTCTCTCTCTCTCTCCACCATATATATATTTCCTAGCCCCGAATATTAAATTTCTACCTTATCTTCCCTACATTCAACCCACACTCTTTCCGGCGCCGATATTAAACACTCTACAATATTTCTGAAATCGAGAAATCAGTTTTTTTTTTTAGCAATTAAATGAGTACTGATCCGCAGAAGAATATGATTAGCAGTCCCTTTATCGGATTTCTCCATGCAAGGGTATCACTCTATTTACTCGTGCTGCTTTTGTCGCCGGCGATACACATCGTTGGAGCTCAGGTAACAAGTCCACCGCCAGATTTGAATTACCCCAATTTTAGTCCTTCGATGGCGGTCATAATCATCGTCCTAGTTGCAGCCCTATTTTTCATGGCGATCTTCTCTATTTACATCCGCCGGTGCTCAAACGATGGCTCCGGCGTCCGCCAGGCTCTATCCATGCGTCGCGGCCGTGGTGTTGCGGCGTCGCGTGGGCTCGACGCGTCAGTAATCGAGACGTTCCCGACTTTTCCATACGCCACCGTCAAGGGATTGAAGATCGGAAAAGGAGCTCTCGAGTGCGCTGTTTGCCTTAACGAGTTCGAGGACAATGAAACGCTGCGTTTAATCCCGAAATGCGATCACGTGTTCCATCCTGAATGTATCGACGCTTGGCTTGAAAATCACGTGACCTGCCCTGTTTGTCGGGCCGATCTCGTCCCTCAACCCGGTGACACGATTCATGTGCCCGGCGAATCAGAGTTGTCGACGGAAAATAGCACTGCCGAGATGGGAAGCCAACAAAACGGTGACGTTTCAATCCAGATCCCCGACGATCATGAAGCCAATGTTAATAATAACATAGAAGCTCCCCAACCGGAGACGCTGAACCGGAACTCAAGCTTGAGACCGAACCTGCCGCCAAGATCTCAGTCCGTACGGTCAAAATCGTTTCTGAAGTTCAGGTCACACTCAACCGGGCACTCACTGGTTCAACCGGGTGAAAACACCGACCGGTATACGCTTCGGTTACCAGAGGAAGTGCGAAAGCAAGTTATGAGCCGGGCTTTATTGAACCGAAACGCAAGCAGCATAACGCTGCCGAGAATCGGTAGCTCAAGGAGGGGTTATCGAACCGGAACAGGAGAAGGTAGTAGCAGAGGCAGATCGTATAGGCGGCTTGAGAGCTTGCGAATTGGTCGGTCTGACCGGTGGATATTTGCAAGAGCTCCATCGTTTCTTACAAGAGCATTCTCTCCACGCTCACCGAAAGTGGTGGCGGAAAGTAGCGACACATTGCCCTCACCGACGCCAACCACGCCGAAGGGCTCAAAGATGGCTTCTAAGCCGCCGCTTATTAGTAGCAGCGAGCGGAAGAGTAATGAAATCACTTTAGTAACGGCTGACTCGGCTCAACTACCGGTTTAAATTAAACGGTCACATTCGGCCCTCTGAGATTGTTTTTTGGGCTGGCTGGCAAAGTTTGAAAGGGATCTAATGCTAAAATGGGCCCCAGCTTTGAAATGTTCGGCCCTGGTAGGTTTGCATTAGGCCGCCTTGTTTTGACTTGGCAAGGCAAGGGGAATCCACGTGGCTTAGGAAAAATATGATAATTGCAAATTTTTTAATTCTTGTAAAACAATACTATTGTATATTGAATTTTTGTCAGTGTTATACTATGTGCACATGTAAATAATTTTTTTAGTTGTTCGTTATCTCATTTTTAAATTAAAATATTTCAATTTACAATATAGGGTATTAAAATGGAAGCATTGTTTTTCTTTACTCCCTCCGTCCCCTGATAATATGTAAAATTACCCCTTTTAAACGTCCTACAATAATTTACACTTTTTTAAAATGGAAATGAGACACACTTCTCTCTGCTCACAACAATTACCCATTTACTCCATTTTCTCTCTTATACCCAACCATTTATATTCACAACACATCATCTTTTTTACTTTTCTTTTTAATTTCCGCGTATATTTGTGGAACGGAGGGAGTATATTATTTGAGATAAATTGCAATTTGATTACTTGAGTTTTACCATTTATTGCAATCGGTTATTTAGTTTGTAAATGTTCAAATTTGATTCCTATTTATGTGAAACTGTTGTAATATGATTTTAAAATAGATGAGTTGTTACAAAACTAACGAAAAATCTTTGCACATTTAAAGGAATATGATTGTTTTTTTGGTAAGGTATTTAACTACAACTAACAAAGTTGATTTTTTCTTTTCAAATGTGTCACTATACTCCCTCCGTCTCACCCATCTTAAGAAAAGTTTCTATTTTGGGCGTCCCGCTTATCTTAAGAAATCCCAAAATAGAAAGTTTTTATTAATTTTATACTCTTCCTATCCCACTCATTCTCTCTCCTACTTTACTTTTATACTCACAACATTCTCTCTCCTAACTATTCATTCCACTCATTCTCTCTCCTATTTAATTTTTCACACTCACAACACTTCTTCCACTCATTCTCTCTCCTAATACTATAATAATATTTCTTAATTCCCGTGCCATTTTACTTTTTCTTAAGATCTCTGGGACGGAGGGAGTATGTGATATTTTTAACAAGGTCTATACCTACATTAACATCATTACCGGCCAACACCCCCATTAGCAGTATCACCTCCGCCTACAACCCCACACCACCGTTGCCATTCTCCACCACCAAGCTCTTACCCCACACGATCACACCATTCTACCATCATCAGCTGCTTTATCATTCACCAACAATTCTCACCCACCACTAAAACATCATAACCACCACAAATTTTCTATATATCACCTTCCACAATTATAAATAAATTTCAAAAACATGGGGAGGAGCTATAAATTTCAGATCTGTAGCTAGGGTTTGAGTCATGAATCATAAAAATCAAAAGAAGGGTTACATTCACTAATAACAGCTTGATAAATTCAACAAAAATCTATTACTCACTCTTTAAATTCATGATCTATAAATTGAAACAAACTCCCAGATCTGTAAATTCTTCACGATCTCATACACACCGATGAGTGGACAACGAACAGAGTAGTGGTGCACGGTGGAGAAGAAAGTAAGGGGCGAAGTGGATTGCGGGGTGGGGGCTACGTGGAAGAAGGACAGTGAAGGGGATCCAGAGATAGGGGAAAAAGAGTCGGTGATGGGAAGAGAGGGGAATTGTTGATCACTGAACAAACAAAGGCAAACAAAATTGCACTAAAGCACAAACAATTGTAGTAAAACAGTACAACTTACTCCCTCCGTCCCGCTAATATTAGCACACTTTTCTTTTTGGGCGTCCCGCTAATATCCGCACATTCCCAAAAAGAAAACTTTATATTAATAAAATATTCACTCAATCCCACTCATTCTCTCTCCTACATTATTTTAATACTCACAACACCATTATAATTTATTACACCCTCCACTCATTCTCTCTCCACTCATTCTTTTACACTCACAACATTTTATTAAAATATCATATTCCTTAATTCCCGCACAAACAGTGTTTGTGCTAATATTAGCGGGACGGAGGGAGTATTTATTAGAATACTCAGACTTATATAAGTCTTTCACAAAGAGAAAACAAAGGAATGCATTTCAAGCTACCCATAAAACATGTAAGACTAAACATGACTAATTCAACAACTAAGTGCCCAGAATTCAGGACTTTATTATCGACAAACAACTAATAAAATCTTATCCCAACATATCCTCCCCTAAACCTGATTACATAATCCTTTTTGTTTGGAACTTTGCAAACTCCGAGTAGCTCCTTCAACTTCACAAATGCATCCAGCTTTAGTGGTTTAGTCTTTATGTCTGCTACTTGATTAACTGAATCGCAATGCACCAGCTTCACTTTGCCATCATTGTTAAGAAGATTACGTAAATAATGGAATCGCACTTCGATATGCTTACTCCGCCCGTGAAGGACAGGATTTTTTGAAAGCTTCATAGTAGAACTATTGTCACAAAGCATTGTAACACCTTCACCTTGGGTCTGACTAAGCTTGTCAATGATTCTTATTATCCAAATGCCTTGAGTAGCACAATAAGCTGCTACTACATATTCAGCTTCTGTCGTTGACAAATAACCATTGGTGGTTCCTTAGACGTCCAGGCTATAACTCTACCAGGCTATAACTCTACCACTCAAAGAAAATACATAACTAGACATGCTTTTGCGATCCTCCGTATCACCTGCATGATTGATGTATGTATAAGCTAGCAGCTCTGCATTACCTCTTCGCTTATAAAAAATCCCAAACACTATTGTTCCCTTCACATATCGCAGTGTTCTTTTACAATTTGCATATGAACCTGTGTCGGATCAGCCATGAACCTGCTTGCTAGACATACTACATACATCAAGTCGGGCCTCGTCATTGTTAAATACATCAAGCAGCCAACCATCTGCTAATACTCAGTGGCATTAACCCTTAATCCTCCTTTATCTTTCGTAGGCTTTGCTCCTAGAACAATTGGATTGTTTACGAAATTGCAACTCTCCATATCGAACCTCTCAAGTATTTCTCTAGCAAACTTCCTTTGAGATATATAAATTCCATCACCGCATTGCCAAACTTCTACACCCAAAAAGTACCTTAACTTGCCTTGATCAGTCATGTCAAATTCACACTTCATTGACTCCATAAATTGAAGCATTATATTCTCACAGTTTCCAGTAATTATAAGATCATCCACATACAAACTAACAATTAAAAACTTACCTTCTCGAAACCTTCCTTGAGAAAATAACTTTATATTTTGTTGTACCACACTCTCGGGGCTTGTTTAAGCCCCAAGAGTGCTTTCTTGAGCTTGTAGGCCTTTTCCTCATCCCCTAATTTTACAAAACCAGAAGGTTGTTCTACGTACACTGTCTCGCTCAATTCTCCATGCAAGAATGCACTCTTTACATCAAGCTGGTAAAGGGGCCAGTCTTGTTGAGCTGCAAGTGCTATAATGCTTCGAATGGTATCCCATCTCGCTACTGGTGCATAAACTTCATTATAATCAACATCCAACTATTGTGCATACTCTTTGGCCACCAACTGAGCTTTGTACTTGTCCACCTCACCTTTTTCATTTCGTTTTGTTTTGAATACCCATTTGACCCCTATTTTCTTCATTCCTGCAGGTAGAGTTGTGAGCTTCCGTGTTTGATTTCTTTCTATTGCATCAATCTCCGCCTTCATTGCAGTTCTCCACTTTGAATGCTTCACATCTTCATCAAAACTAAACGGATCTTCAGTATCCAAGAACACTGCTAAGTTTCTAATCTCATCTTCCGTTTCTGAAAGACCTTCTCCACTTACGTAGTCCTGCATCCAAACTGGAGGTAATCTGGTACGTTCTTCACGAAGTGTAACCTCTTGCCCTTCAGCTCCAACTTGAGTAGGTGAGTATGTACAATCTGAACTTAAACTTGTATTGTCAGCTGGTTCATTTCCTTCATCGGACATCACTTCACCTTCTTCTGGTTCAACCTGCTGCTGCTTCTATTCCTATTCCTTAACCTCTGCCTCATCTTCTTCCCAAACAAGCACATCATGTTTTTGCCTCTTTAGGACTCCTTTCCCAATCCCAGCTTGCCTCCTCTTCAAAAACAACATCCCTACTGATTACAATCTTCTTAGAGATGGGATTATATATACGATACGCCTTTGACTCTTCACTTCTACCAAAAAAACACACATTTCTGACTTTTATCATCAAGTTTGTTTCTTATGGCATCCGGGTTGTGGATGTGTCCAATGCAGCAAAAAATCTTGAAGTGATCAACTATTGGATTGATTCCACTCCACTTCTTCTCTGGTGTGACTCCTTGAATTGTAGCAGTAGGACTTCTATTCAGCACATACTTCGCCCAATTAACTGCCTCTGGCCAAAATTTCTTTGGAATGCCTTTTTCTGAAAGCATGCTTCTAAAGGTTTGTAATTGTTTTGTTACGTCGCTCCGCACCTCCATTTTGCTGAGGTGTATATGCTGTTGTAAGTTGCCTTTAACCCCATTCCCTTCGCAGAACTCATTGAACTCATGCGACGTAAACTCCCAGCCTCGATCAGTTCGCAGGAAACACATAGGTAAACTAGCTTCATTTTCAACAAGTTTCTTGAAACACTTGTACATGAGAAATATTTCTGACTTTTCTTTTAAGAAATAAATCCACATTTTACGGTTGAAATCATCAATGAAACTGAGGAGGTACCTTTTTTCGCTGTTGGAAATAGGTGAAATCGAACCACACAAGTCTGCATGAACTAACTCTAGATGTTTAGAAGCTCTCCAGCTACCTTTCTTCGGCATCGATTCCCTGCTCTGCTTTCCCACAAGACAATCAGAGCAAACCTTCATTGAGGGCTGAAATAGAGGCAACCCTTTCACCATCTTCTCGTATTGCAATGTTCTTAGACCATTGTAACTCAAATGACAATACCTCTGGTGCCATAGATAAGCAAGGTCATGTGAAGTTACTTGCAAACAATTTAATTACACAACAGACTCTAGAACATAGAACATCATATTTGCTGACATGGAGGTAGATAAAATTAGACCCTTCACTAGATGAAAAGCTCGACATTCCCCATTATGAATTATAATAGATACACCTTTTTCTTGTAGCTGACCAACACTCAATAAATTACTACGCAATTCAGGAATATAAAACACATCACGTATTACATGTGTTATTCCTTGTAATTCAATTCTTATGTCTCCTTTCCCTCATAGTGCCATTCTTGTATCATTTCCCAGCTTTACTGAGTGTTAAAATTCCTTATCCATTCTATGAAACCATTTCTTGTTACCTTTCATGTGGTTGCTACACCCACTATCAAGGAACCAAGCCTTTCTTGCTTTGCCTTGTTCTCTTCCTCGTAAACCTTCAACTAGCTCTTCCTCCTCTTCTTCTACTTCAGTGTAATGAGCTGCCTTCTCCCATTTGGGGCAGTCATACAGAAAGTGTCCCAATTGATGACACGTATAGCATTCAACGGTTGCTTTGTTGAAATTCTACCTCGGCCTCTTCCTCTTGTTGCTCCACCACCTCTCGTTGCTCCGCGACCTCTTCCTCTTCCGCTTGAGTTTTACTCGTAGGCAATCTTCAAGGCCTGCTCATCTTGCTTTTCTTCGTAATATTTTCTGCTTATGTACGAGCAAAGAACTTTGGAGTGCATTAACAGTAAACTTTTCTGTATCCTGTGCTTACTCGATGGAGCACACAACATAGTCAAAATCCTCTATCAGAGTTCACATTATTTTCTCAAAAATATTACCATCTGTCATATTTTCTCCAGAGTTCCTCATGTCATTGGCCACAACCATGACTCGTGCAATGTAGTCCTTGACCGTCTCTCCCACCTTCATCTCCACTAGCTCAAAGTTCCTCCGGAGTCTCTGAAGTTGAGCACGTGGTACCCTCGCATTTCCTTGATATTTAACCCTCATTGAATCACAGCTTCTTGGAAGTCTCCTTCTGAGTGATGGTTTTCAGAATAGACTTCTTAATAGCTTGGAAAAGGTAATTTTTGGCCTTTAAATCCTTGAGCTTCATCTCCTTTAGTGTTTTCCTTAGTGCTGTTAATATGCTCTCTTCTCTCCCTTGCTCTTAGTAACCTGTTTCAACCACGTTCCAATACTCCTTTGACCTTAAAAGATTCTCCATGAGAAGACTCCAATGATCATAATCACCATCAAATATGGGAATGGAAGCTTGTGCAAAGTTATTGCTTCTATGGCCATATTCTTCACACTCTTGTTTCTCTCACACAATCAGGCATTTTTGTAGAGGCTCTGATACCAAATTTGTTGATCACGGAACAAAGGCAAACACAATTGCACTAAAGCACAAACAATTGCAGTAAAACAGTACAACTTCTTTATTAGAATACTCAAACTTATATAAGTCTTTCACAACTACTTAGAGAAAACAAAGGAATGCAATTCAAACTACCCATAAAACATGGAAGACTAAACATGACTAATTGAACAACTAAGTGCCTAGAATTCAGGACTTTATTATCAACACAAAACTAATAAAATCTTATCCCAACAGGAAAGGGAGTCGAAGATGGGGGGAGGGGGAAGTGTACTGGAGATAGGGGAGGGGGATGGTCATCATGCTCTGCAATGGAGGAAGACGCATAATAAAATCTTAATATGTCATGTGCATATTTAATACCCTTCCTATTACATGTGAAAAGAGACATAATGACACGTGCAAGACACATAATATAGATTTTATTGATTTTTTAACGGCTCATCCAATTTTATATAACATTGAATCAGTTTTACAAATTTAGGAATCGGATTTGAAATTTACAAACTGGATAACCGATGGTAAAACTCAGATAACTGAATTGCAATATATCATTCGAGCCAAGATTTTTGCCGAAGACTACTAAAAGTTGAAAAGAGGCATTGTTAACTTTTTTTTTTTGTTTTTTTAAAGACATTGTTTACTTTTTTTAATAAAACTAGTTAGTAACCCGTTGATACTCGACGGGACATAATAATAGTGATTGATTAAGAAATAAAAAGTTAATTAAAGAGTGATTTTATGCACACCCTTAAGGTAATTTAGAGAAATCATGGTTATTTAGATACTCAAACATATTCAACCATCAATAATAAATATATAAAATTTCATAATCAAAAGAAGAGACTTCTAACACAACTTTTAATAAATTAATGTAAAACATTATCCCTTCTAATTTGAGAATATTATCACTTCTAATTTGGCAAGAAATACTAAGGATTTAAAAACAATAAAATGAAGTTTGCCCATCTAAAATGGCATTTGTTAGAGTTTGGTCATGTGTCATATGACTAATTGTAATAAATGTATAAAATAAATACGTAAAATATCACTTCTAATTCAAGTTTAAAATAAAATACAGAAAATTGATAATTACAAAAACATTCAAAGGAAAGTGAAAATTCTTATATATCAGTTTAAGTTCTCATGTAAAGAAACAAAGTAAAAAATTGGGAGAATATCATAGGCAATCTATTATTATGTCTTATGTGTAATAGAATGTGAGGGAAGTACACGGATTGGATATATAAAAAAAAAACAATACAAATATAGAACTGGAAACACATTTGACTTCTTAAATTTGCTCAAACTGAGCTAAACCGAACCATTAAAACCCCCACATGGTATGCTTCCAAGACACTATGAGCTCTCCTTTTTGTTGGGATTGGAGTCCTAAACTACAAGGAAGAAAAGGGGCCTAAGTCGGAGGAGTTGCTGAATCAAGAAGGAAAATTCGAGGAGGACTTTCTGTGGGGGGTGGGCGACCGCCCAGGTGGGGTTGGGCGACCGCCCATAAGGACAGAAAGTTTTGGCCTGGGGAATTTTGGCTTGGGCGACCGCCCATGTTGTCTTGGGCAACCGCCCATGTGTCGGATCAGAATTTTCTGCAGCAGATTTGTTTCCTATTTTGATTAGAACTCTTCTTAAATTAGATTTAGGGTTCCTTGTATAACTATATAAGCATAATTTCGGCCTAGAACACATTGTAGCAACATATTAGAGAGGAGACTAATACATATTGGCTTGGCAATTGCCCCCGGACGTAGTTCACGAGTTGGTGAATGAACCGGGTAAACAACTCTTGTGTTCTTGTGTGTGATTGTTTCTTTCTTGTACGTGTGGGTGTGTTGATTTCTTTGTTTTGATTGCAACGGGGGAGCACCAAATTCACAACAACTGGTATCAGAGCTTTGGTTCGGAGGATTCAAAATTTTTTCATTAGTTGATTAATTTTGAATCGCGTTCTTGGGGATTTTGGTGAAGCAGTCAAGATGAAGAACTCAATCGAGAAATTCAACGGTGTGAATTTCACGTTTTGGAAGACAAGGATTGAAGACTACCTTTATTGTAAGGATCTTCATGGACCCTTGAAGACGAAGCCCGAAGACATGTCACAAGGGGATTGGGAGACGTTGATCGGAAGGCGTTAGGAGCGGTAAGGAGTGCCCTAACCGACGACGTTGCACGGAACGCTATGGAGGCCAAGACAACGGTGGAGTTGCTACAAACGCTGTCGGACATGTATGAGAAGCCGTCGAATATCAATAAGGTGCATTTGATAAAGAGGTTTGCGAATGCGAAGATGTCAGAGGGGCGCGGGCAAGTCATATCGGCAATTTCAAAGGTATGGTGGACCAATTGAAAAGTGTTGATATTACTTTCTCCGATGAAGTGCTAGCTTGTTTTCTTCTAAAGTCATTGCCTGATAGTTGGGAGGTTACTGTCACAACGATTAGTACGTCGAAAACAGCATTGGTGTATACGGAGGTTAGAGATCTCATCCTTCAAGAGGAGTTGCGAAGGAAAGAGAAAAGGGGAGAATCGTCCGTAGATGGGGCTGCACTTAGGGTGGAGAGAAAAAGGGGTGGACCTAAAAAGGGGAAAAAGGTCAAGTGCTACAATTGTGGTGAATTGGGGCATATTAGTTATGACTGTCCGGGAAAAGGTGGTGGTGCTAACGTGGTGGATGATGGTGGTGATGTATTAATCCTAGGGGAGGAGCAGTCGGGTGAAGATTGGGTGTTGGATTCTGGAGCTTCTTGTCATGCTAGTGGGGATGCAAAATCAATGAAGCGGTACAAAACTGGAGATTTTGGGGTTCTCTATCTTGGTGATGGTCAATCATTGAAGATCAAAGGTAAGGGGGATGTGATGATGAAGACACCTAATGGGGCTGTTTTACAACTACACAACGTGATGCACGTTCCGGATTTTAGGAGAAGAGTGATTTCTGTGGGACAACTTGACAGTGAAGGGTATGGTGTTTCTTTCATTGGTGGGTCTTGGGAAATCACAAAAGGGGCTAAGGTGTTGGCTCATGGGGTTAAGGGGAAGATGTTGTATTCTACCTACAATGTCGATGTTCGTTCCGGTGGGAGCAAGAGGCTTAAGAACCGGCCTGTTGGTGTAAAAAGGGGAGACATCAAGAAACGGTATGTTGGGGAGGACTCAAAGTTGATCAACGTGGTGTGGAAGTCCAAGGGCCCTAACAGAGAGCGGTTTCAGACCAAGAACAGTCGATGCAAGAAACAAGGTGTGTCCAAGTTTCAAGGGGAAGCATTGCGAGGAAGGTGGGTCTGGAGGGAGAAGGCGAAGTTAGACTTGCGGGGAGAAATCAAGGTAGAAGCTGATTTGGGGAGGCAAGAACGATCTAACACGGAGTGGTTGAAACGTCGCTTGGTTTCAACTCGCCTTAGCACTTGAGGAGAGGAGAGGTAGTGTCAAGCCAATATGGATGAGGGGGGAATGTGTTCGAAGGTCTTTACTCCGTGGTGGGAGTTAATGGGTGATTTTATGTTTGTTAGTTTAGTCTCCGGTGGGAGATTGTTGGGATTGGAGTCCTAAACTACAAGGAAGAAAAGGGGCCTAAGTCGGAGGAGTTGCTGAATCAAGAAGGAAAATTCGAGGAGGACTTTCTGGGGGGGTGGGCGACCGCCCAGGTGGGGTTGGGCGACCGCCCATAAGGACAGAAAGTTTTGGCCCGGGGAATTTTGGCTTGGGCGACCGCCCATGTGGTCTTGGGCGACCGCCCATGTGTCGGATCAGAATTTTTTGCAGCAGATTTGTTTTCTATTTTGATTAGAACTCTTCTTAAATTAGATTTAGGGTTCCTTGTATAACTATATAAGCATAATTTCGGCCTAGAACACATTGTAGCAACATATTAGAGAGGAGACTAATACATATTGGCTTGGCAATTGCCCCCGGACGTAGTTCACGAGTTGGTGAATGAACCGGATAAACAACTCTTGTGTTCTTGTATGTGATTGTTTCTTTCTTGTACGTGTGGGTGTGTTGATTTCTTTGTTTTGATTGCAACGGGGGAGCACCAAATTCACAACACTTTTTTCCTCTTTCCTCCTCCCCAAAGCAATCATAATAATAAGTAATAACTCTAAAAGCAGATGCCTTGTATATTGGCTTCAATAGGTGTATTTGCCTGCATAATTATCACAATAAGAAAAAAAGGAGTATTTTAGTTGAATAATAACTCATGTTCATAACCTGTATAAACATTTGACATATCTGACTTAAAATTTCCACACATTACAAAAATGAAAGATACCAGGATGTGGTCATGCCTTTATACTTTAAACATTTAAAGAAACTTAGCCCCCTTTGCAACTGATAGTACCTTATTAATTACTATATGTTGCGGATGGTGCTTATATATTTTCTTTATACCTCCATATAAGTGTTTTTTATATGTTCCCTTGGCAGAAGTTGTATGAAATATAAAACATTTATACAATTTAATATAATTAGATATTCATATATCGAATAAATTTTCAGCACAATCAAACTACCATGAACATAAAAATGGTAATTTGCTACTGATCAAGGTGGCAACCTGATCAAGCTACTGCAATTCATAATTCCAACATTTCCTTCGCAAAAGCAGTAAATGAATAACATTGAAGTTGTACAATACACCAATTATTCGAGAGATCTCATTCCTAAAGTGGTCAACTGGTGACCAGTCCGCCTATTCAGAGAGAATGGATTAAATTTATGACCAATCACAGAGAAAATGATTACTGTCCACAGGCGAACATACCTAGAGGAATATTAAAATAAAATGAAATAAATATAGTAATCCTTCATCCTAAATTGAATGTCAAAAAAAAAAAAAATCAAATTTGCAATTGATTAAGAGTAAATTTAAAAATTTGTGACATTAATTTTGGAACGGAGTATCTAAATGAGGCAACAAATACAAGTTAAGTTAAAGCCATATCACTTTCACTACACAGAAAATGCCCACATTGACATATTGCTTCAGCATATACGTTCTTAATCTATTTTCATTTGTAAAACAATTGTTAGTGACACAACTGAATTAAAGCAACAAAGCTCAAATTAGACCGTTGGAAATCTGACTTGCATCCTTAGATGTTCAAAAATATTTCTTTGGTCCATTCCCTAGGGCTAAAATGATAAAACTACAACTATCAAACTTAGCATAAGGCATTGATGTACTTAATCCTTGTGACTGGCTCATGGTCAAGTCAGAGAACCTTTCATATCTTGAATTGTGTTACATGCATTAAGAAACAAAAGTAATCTCTTGGAAACTCATTGAAAAAAAAAACAACAATTACCTCCAGTGGGTTGAGCAGATTAGTCGGTAGGAAAAGATTGAAGCAGATGTTAATAAAAAGAACTCAATAAAATGAGAGGGAAGTACATATATGGTAGGAAAAAAATACTACCTGCTGACACGAGCATTCATTCAGCTTCAGTTCAATACCTTGATGGGAAATCTACTAAATTTACACTTCAATAAACGCAGAGACACAAATTTTCATGTGGTAGTAGCCTGTCATACTGCAGCTGAATACAAGTACTCGCAAATAGCTGTGGATGCAGCTGAAAAGAATGATGTCCATTGCCAGTTATAATATCCTCCTATTATGAATTATTATTGCAAATTAAATCAATATTAAATATAACACTAATAAAATATTATTGGAAGTTATCAATAACCACATTATAGATTTTGAATTACCTCATAACTTAACTTGTGAAAAACTTCTTTATAAACGACATTGGTCGTCGTATCATGTGTCTGCCCATCCTTTCCACATATCAAAACTTTGAGTCCCTTCTTGCTAGTGACCCTAGACATTTCCACATACAATTGAGCATGGCTGAATACAGATCGGGGAAGATAGAGTCCAACGTACGAAAATGACTGTCCCTGACTCTTATTTATATTCATAGCAAAGAAAACGACCAACGGGAACTGCCTATGTTGAAATTTGACTGGAAATTTTGTCAAATTTGATGGGCTCATTATCATTCTAGGAATAACACCTTCATGCCCACATTTTTTTAAAGACATTGTTTACTTTTTTATAAAATGAATACGTCATCCGGCCTATTAACCTATTGAAGCTTCATCATCTGGCTTTAACATAAATATTAAGAAAAAAAATATTTATGATTGTGCCAAAATTGTCTTGAATTAATTAGCCGAAATCAACGGATCGGGTCTCTGGCTTTGCCTTGATAAAAGCCCGAAATCACTGAACAAACGTGAGGCTTGCCAGAAGTGTTTGGGACGCCAAAACCTTCGGGCGCAAAAGTAAGTATCTAGAGAGAATAAAAACTATCTCTATATATCAAAGAAGGGAAAAATTGAAAACACTTGATTTGAGGGATTTGGACCCGTATTTATACTGTTGAGTTGAACTATTATCCAAGAATAGAAAATCCTTAATTGAGTTATATTAGAAAAGTAGATTTTGGTGAGATATAGACCATTGGACGGTTTAGAGTCCTTGTGGAGATAGGATATTGTTGTTCTGTCCCCTTGATAAAGAAGGATTCATCTGCCTGCCTGTGTCTTGCTTGGTCGAGTAGGCGAGCCCGACTGGTCTTTAGGGCCTCAGGCCTAAAGTAGGCGAATGATCTCTCGTGTATCGAACTTGTGGTTGCTAAAAGTTCCAGGACGATCGATCGAGCTCAAGCACGTTTTGGATCTTAGGCCCCCAAAGTAGGTTGACCCAAAATGTGGCTGGTTTATTCCATTTAATATATACCTAAAAGTTTTGTGATTGTAATGAGTGGATGTTATTTACAATTAGCCCCCCCCCCCCAATTTAATTAAATACTATGTGATTATGATAAATGGGGTAAACTCTATAATTATAATTATAAAAATTTATCATTTTAATTAGAAATGATAAAGTTTCAAATGAGACACTCATTTTGATAATTGACGAACCTTCAAATGCAAGGAAGAGAGTATTTATTTATGAAGCCATCAGGTAGAAAATTTATTGCATTTGCCAACTTTGGTCTGCGATTGAGTCCTTCACCGAATACAAATTATAATGTAATCTGAACGAAATAAAAGTGAAGGTCCAGGCTCAACGTATAAAGCCCAACATTTCTAGCATCACAAAGACACCGTTATTAAAAGGGTCAATCCAATTGCTGCAACTCCAACGGCCCACAACAAAGATCAGTTGACCAAGCTCATTATCCAACTATATTTGGTCCCAACCTAGCTTAATCTGACATAGGATCATCTACTTGTTCAATCTATGCCAAGCCATGGCACGAAGTCATATCGACCTCGAATATTTAGGTGACCTCGACCTACAAACACGTGCACCTACTCACAACTCACTCTATAACCATCTCCTAAAATCACGGAGAGCATTATGTCTACATTATCTCCATGATTTAAGGGATTTCTATCAATCCTACGGCACCACTATATATACCAGACTACATCCAACGTTAAAAGGTTGCCTATTTTGAGATTACGTCATTTTCATACAGTTTATAATATCATATAACTTGACATCTCATCATCACGCCAGAGAGTCTTAGCCGGATATCACCCCGGCAAGTTGTTTGTTCGTGGTTTCAGGTCCTAGTAGCTGGAGATCAACCTATTTGCTGTACTAAGGATGATCTGGATCATTTCCTGCATCATCAGTTTGATTTCATTGCTGGGAAACGAGAACACTAGACCTTGAATCCTTCCATAATCACAAACATGGTATCAGACGAAAATATTGCTACTACCTCTTGTGTACCAATCCATGAGAACATTGGGGGAAATAACCCAGACACGGATGCAGGTGCTGGGAATCATACTGCCAACCTACCTCCTCCTCCACCTGGTTATCCCACAAGGAGGGCCACCCGCTGCAACAACGTGGTTGATCGGGTGGGGTTGCAAGATAGGAGGAGGGAGAAGAGGCCCATTCCTAATCAAGGAGTGACCAAGCAAGCAAAAAGGATCCAAACAGGTCGAACAGTTGCAGGCGACATTGCAGGTCCCTTAGCTTCTCACCTTAGTAGGAAGGAAATCTTGCTGGAGCGGGCTAGATTGTTGCAGAGTTTACTTGAGGTACAGAATGAGTTGCTCGAGCTACCTGAGTCTCCTAAAAAGGATG
Organism: Adenophora triphylla var. japonica; assembly: GCA_022495995.1. NCBI lineage: Eukaryota > Viridiplantae > Streptophyta > Magnoliopsida > Asterales > Campanulaceae > Adenophora > Adenophora triphylla. Next base: position 361,062 of record JAFEMH010001000.1, read on the forward strand.
ATAGAAGGTCACAAAGGGTAGCTCCGTCACTCACTTCCCATAGGCGTGCTAATGGGGATCCTAGGCCGTCTGAAGAAGAAAGAAGGAGTGAAAGGCCTCCCTCTACCCACATCTCCGTAGACAGGACTGGCGACCTAAGGGATAGGCTCAACCAACAGAGGGAGCAAGAGGTCGACTCAGCTCAGAGAAGGCAACTCGAAGCTGACAGAGCTCAGTATAGGTCACCCTATAGAGGGGATCGATCGCTTCACAGGCAGGACAGAAGGGAAAGGACCCCTCCAAGGGAGGAAAGACATAGGGCACTCTCTAGGAGGGAGCACCACTGTTAGGAGAGGCAAAAGTCCAATTCTATCTCCCACCAAAGAGGCGACCTAGACATTAGGGAGCTTCTCAATCTGAAGAGGAGGTTAGACGATATGGAGGCAGATCATAAGGCAACTAATGGGAAGGCCGAACGAAACGATTGTACTCTTCGACCTTTGGCGAAGGACATGCTCATCAAAGGTCCACCTGCAGGATTCAAGTGGCTAGTGTTATAGTAGTATAAAGGCACGACCAATGCCTTGAATCATATGCAGGACTTTGAGGCCACTAAGTGTTTGGTCTCTTACGAGGATGAAGTGCTATGCAAGGCATTAACCAGCAACTTTACAGGTGCATCATTGACTTGGTTCCGCGGTCTATCAACTGGCTGCATTACCTCATTGAGTTATATGAGGAGGAAGTTCTTAGAGAGATTCTCTACAGCGGGGGCTCGTAAGAAAACACTCACCGACCTAAACAACATGAATCAGGGTAAGATAGAGAGTACCATGAGTTACTTCACCAGGTTCAAGGAGTTGGTTGACCAAATAGAGAAAGACCTCACAGATAGGGAAGTAATCAATTGTTTCAGGAATGGGGTATCCTCTTCCGATTTGGATTATGAGATCCAGGTTAGGAGGGCTATCACGAGGAAGGAGTTATTCGAAATGGCCTATGATGTGGCCGTGTCCAAGGAACGAAAAGAAAGAAATAAGGACAGAGGCTCTAAACATTCTGAGGTTTGTGAGTCGACAAAAGGGGGCAGGCCAAGAATGATAACAACAAGGGGAAGAATAGAACTAGGGCGACTAAAAGAGTCCCTGAAAGTTTCATCCCACTCAAGGTTAGTCTGACAAAAATCATGAACATGGTAGACCTAGGCCCTCCTGCCCCAATGAATACCCAAAATAAGTTCAGAAGGGATAATGGCAGGTACTGCGAGTATCACAAGGACATCGGGCACACCACGGAGGAATGCATGATCTTGAAACGGATCATCTAGAATTGGGTGAACGAAGGAAGGTTGGATAGGTTTGTGAAGGGAGATTGTCTTGCAGGAGGAGATGGACCTACTAGGGAGTACCCGAGCCAAGGCAACAAAGATTGACTCTGGGCTAATTGCTGAAGAGACAAGTAACACAGTGCTCAAGCACAAGATCTTCCAGCTGAGTAAAGCTCCATATGTGCCCTAGGAGTTGTGTTCAAGATGAAATGATTAGTTTCTACTCGTACGAGCTGCCTGCCAGCATGACTGCAAGGGAACAGGTTTTGGTGATCCCAGGGCACATTGATGACTATACATCCAGCAGGATTTTGGTCAACACAGGGGCCTGCAAAGACATCCTCTACTACAAAACATTCTTATACATGGGTTTGACAGATGTCAGGTTGTCGCCTTACTCAGGTCGACTAGAGGGCTTCACAAATCACATAGTTGACGCAAAGGGTCAGATAGAGCTGGTGGTGGACATCAGACTACATCCTTTGAGGACAACAACCAAGGTAACATTTATAGTCATTGATGTTATAAGTGATTACCATGATATACTTGGTATACCTGGACATGTCGCACTAGGAATGGTGCCCTCCATCCCCCAACAAAGGGTAAAGTTCCCCACCGTGCTAAGAGTTAGGTTAGTTCTAAGCACAACCAGGGAATACCTAGATCACGTGCTCCGTTCTAAGAAAAAGAGAGAGTTGGAAATAGACACTCTAGAGGCCAGTTGGAAATTTTCAAAATCTATCATCACTACTTTAAGGCTATCTACGATCAAGTGGGTTGAAGAGACGACCTATCCCTCACATGACCACGTCATGACTAAGACGACACATCCCTCAGAAAACATACATGTCACAACAGATACGTTTTTGGTCAACCAGATCATCATTGGAGACCTATGCCTCAAAGTCAACCAAAACTCAGGGGCCTCCAATGGGGAAATAGCTGATGAACTAGATGATATGATCGGGGTAGAAGCTCCACACTTGGGTGCTGAGGAAAGAAAAAGGGTCAGAGAAATAATCATCGAAACCCTATAGTTTAGAGATGGCCCAGAGCTAGAGCCAGTGGATGAGCTAGAGGATGTAGAGGCCAACCCATCTCACCCCGATAAAAAAATCAAGATAGGGAGACAGATGTCACCAGAAGAGAATGTGGAGATTGTCGACCTATTGAAGAGAGTATAGATGTTTTTTCATGGAAGTTAGAGGACATGAGAGGAGTCAAGGAGGAGGTCATTGTGCATCGCCTTGATGTCAACCCCACAATGAAATTCAAGAGCCAAAAGCTAAGGATTTTCGCACGTGACAAGGAGACAGTGATCAAGCAGGAGGTAAACAAACTATTTAGTGCAGGTATAATCAAGGAGGCGTCCTATACGACGTAGCTAACAAATGTGGTGATGGTTAAGAAGGCCAACGGAAAGTGGAAGATGTGTGTCGACTTCACATATTTAAATTTGCTTGCCCGAAGGACAGTAACCCACTTCCTCGAATAGACAAGTTGGTCAATTCAAATGCTGGGCACGCAACCCTCAGTTTTCTTGATGCATACTCGGGCTACCATCAAATCAGAATGCACAAAGATGATGTTGAGAAAATAGCCTTCCATGCAACTGGAGGAGTATATTACTACACCGAGATGCCATTTGGGTTGAAAAATGCTGGTGCTACGTATCAGAGAATGGTCAACAAAGTCTTTGCTAGTCAGATTAGCCGAAACTTGGAGGCCTACATCAACTACATGGTCATCAAAACTAAGACTGGTCGTCATGTGGTTGGCCTAAGGGAAACGTTCGCCAATCTACGAGCAAACGACATGAAGTTGAACCCAAGCAAGTGTGTATTTAGGGTGGCCGTTGGAAAATTTCTGGGCTTCATGGTATCACAGAGGGGTATTGAGGCCAATCCAGAGAAGATAAAGGCCTTATTAAAGATGCAAGAACCTACTTGCATTAAAAAAGTTCAATGATTAAATGGTAGGGTCACTGCTTTGTGGCGCTTCATAGCCAAGTCAGCTGAGAGGTCTCCCCCCTTCTTCAAAACTTTGAGGGAGATGAAAAACTGAGTGGATTACCGAATGTTCCTCGTCGTTCAAACATCTCAAGGAATATCTTGCCTCCCCACCATTGCTTAGTAGCCCGATTCAAGGAGAGAGTTTGTACGTCTACCTATCAGCTAGAGATCGAGCAGTGGCTGCAGATCAAGTCAGAAAGGAAAAGGGCGTTAAAAAACCAGTTTATTATGTGAGCAAGGCTTTGTCCGACGTAGAGGGGAGGTTCAATGCTGAGAAGGTAGCCTATGCCTTAGTGGTAGCAACAATAAAAATACGAGCTTACTTCTCTGCTCATCCCATTGTTATACTAACTAATGCTCCGTTGAGGAAGATATTACATAAACCAGAAGGCTCAGGTCGACTGCTAAATTGGTCTATAGAGTTAACGGAGTTTGATATCGAGTATAGGCCTCGAAAAGGTTTATAAGCTCAACCTTTGGCTAACTTCTTGGTCGAGCTTATGTTAACCAAGGAAGAAAATACAGAGACCACCCGAAAGAAATTTTGAAGGGGAAAGAGCAATTGTGGCAACATATAGTGAGTTTGCCCGATGATTGCTAGAAGGTTTACTCGGATAGATCTGCTACAAAGAATGTTAGTGGAGCTGAGATTGTATTGATCAGACCAGAGGCTGATAGAGCTTTTGAAGAAGCTTTAAGATTCAAGTTTCAAGCCTCCAACAACCAGGAAGAGTACGAGGCCTTGATCGCAGCAGTTGAGTATGATAGATGCTTTGGGGAAACCGAAATCATAGCCTACTATGACTCCCAATTGATCGTGCATCAAGTCAAGCGAGAGTATGAAGTGATCAATCCTATTCTGATCAAGTATTGTAAGCTAGTGAAAAAGTTGGTCCAAGATTTGGAGTTTTGGGAGATACAGGGGTAGGTCGTTAAGAAAACGAGTTGGCCGACCTACTTTCCAAGTTAGCCACTACAGACGTTATAGCATGGACAAACAATATCATACTTAGAGCATCCATCATACGAAAGAGTGCAGGTTCTATGCTCGGTCTACATCTCTAAGTGTTGGATTGATGAGATGAAAGCCTACATTGAAATAGGCGAGCCACTAGTTGACTAACAGAAACCTAGAATAATAAGGAAGAAATCCCCTAGGTTCACTATACATGAGGAAGCATTGTTCAAAAGGTCATTCGTCAAGCCGTTGTTAAGGTGTGTTCATCATATGGAGGTTCCTTAACTCTTGCTCGAGGCATACAGTGGAATATGTGGTGGACACCTGGGGGCCAGAACTTTGGCAGACAAGATACTCACCTTAGGGTACTACTGGCCTCATCTAAGGAAAGACGCTTGTGAGTTTGTGTAGAAATGTGATAAGTGCCAAAGATATGCCAACCTACCAAGGCTCCCAACAACCGAACAAACACCTGTGGTTGCAGCTTGGTTGTTCGACATGTGGGGGGTAGATTTGATCGGACCCTTCCCACCCGTCCGTGGAAATTGCAAGTATGTGATCGTTGCTATAGATTAATTCACCAAATGGATTGAGGCCAAACCCTTGGCAAAGATAAAGAGGAGAACGCCATCAACTTCATCCATGATTACATCTGGTGTCGCTTTGGAGTGCCACACTCAATTATTTCAGACAACGACCTACAATTTTCAACCGCTTTTGAAACAGATATGAATAGATTGGGAGTAAACCACTGGAAGTTGTTAGTCGCTTATCCTCAAGGCAACGGTCAAGCAGAGGCAGCCAACAAGTTGGTATTGACAACACTGAGTTTGGGCCTAATTGGTCGAGCTGGCAGATGGTTGGACGAACTACCCCTTGCTCTTTGGGCAGTCCGTACAACTAGCATCAAAAAGTAAGTCCCCCAAAAATGGGGTAGGACTTAGCAAAATACATATGTTATAAGTTAAAATGCCTCCAAACCGGGCTAAGGCATTGACGACTAAACACAGTAAATAAAGTGTTTGGAACTTGTTCATTACAATACTAAATCAAAACAAAAGATCAACTTTCTTGATCATAAGTTGGCTACTCCTGCTCCTGCTCCCACTCCTGCTGCTGCTGTTGCTCTTGGTGCTTGACGTCCTCGAAAACTTGATCTTGAGTGACCTCATCTTATTCGACATCATCAGCTTCCTCGAGCTCCAATAGAATGGAGTTGAAATTCCTTTGTTCAATTAGAGGGGCGACCCGGGGTTCTAGCCCGTCCTCAGCATCTTGCTTGGCTATAACGGCCATGTCATTGTCATTATAAGCCACAAGAGGATGGCCAGCACGAGCTGCCTTGTCATATCGATCAGCATGAGCCCATTGGGCTAACTTCTTAACTGACAACTCGATCGTGGGATCAACGAAGGCCCGTCGAGCCATATGTTGGCGTCCAACATCATAGAAGTCCCTAGCTCGAGACACTATAATGTTGTAGCACTCATCGCTGTTCTTGAATAGCTCGACGGCGGCCTTCTCTCGAGCTAGAGCCTCCTTCTCCCACCTGAGCCTGACTGCCTGATGATCCTTATTCTTCTGCTCCATCCTTCTAGTATGCTCCTGGACCATACCAGACAACTGCTCAACCTGGGTTTCAGCCTTGGCCTTCTCCTGACGAGCTATAGCAACCTCCTCTTCCAGAGCCACCTTAGTAGAAGCCAAGGAATCAACCTGTGCCTGAAGGGGAGAGAGCTGCTCCTTTACCACCTTCAAGGCTACCAAGGCCTCATCTCTCTCCTTCTCATCATTAAAGTGAGCAACCTGGAGAGCCAGACATTAAGAGTCAGATTCAGAGAGCTTCTACCTTAGGCTAGCCGCTTCTCTAGCCTTCCTTGAGAAGTTGGTGGAGGCAAGTTGTTCCTTTTCGATGGTAGCCTGCTAGCTGTGCTTTGCTTGTTCAGTAAGGGCAAGAGACTGCACAACAAAAAGAAGACGATCAATAAAGCAGCAATCAAAAATATAACGACCAAACGTAAAAGGAAAAGATGGAAAATACAAGGGTTACCTCGGAGGCAAGGAGGCCCGATCTATGGCTATACTCTTCTGGGGTGAACCCCTCCTCAACATATGGGGCCAGCAGGTCCCTATCTGCTGCCCTCCTCACTATTATCTTCCCCAAACCCACCCAGCTCGGTGTTTGGCGACTCAAGTTGTTGACACCAGTGAGGGGAGGGACGTCACTTAACCTCTCCACTATAGCCTACACTTCTTCAGTGCTTCGGGTAGAGGGAATTTGAGGAGGAGGATCGCTTTATGCAGAGCTAGCTGCTCTGGAGGTGCCAGCTTGGTCATGTCCTAGGTCGGCACGGGACCTCTTCCTAAGCCGGCCAAGAGGTGGGTCGACCTCAATCTCCTCTAGCTCGTCGACGTTGAGCTCCAAGTCTACAATATTATGGGGGTCTGCCCCAGCTGATTCCTGCCTGGGCTCGGAGCCCGACGCATTCTCAGTCGATTGGTCGACCATCCTTTCTTCTCCATGCACCTCCACCTGAGGTTGATGCTCGATGGGCTCCACTAGCCCAGTTCCATCCACGGGGATCATCCCCACTCCTGCTTTGGGGATCAAAGCATTCCTATCCTCGGCCTCCTTCTCCCTGCTAGCCCTGGCATTGGCAGCTTCGTGTGCTTTCTTGTTTCTCCTCTTATCTTCGAGGTCGACGATTCTATTCATGTTGGCCTCTTGTTCATCTGTTAAAACTGCACGATCAAAGGGAAACAATAAGCAAATAGATATGCAAGCAAAATGACAGAGAAATTACAGAAATATCCAAGCAAGATAAATACTTAACCACCATAATGAAAGAGCCCCATGCAATTGCCAGGTTTCTTCTTGTAGTAGTGGTATTGAGATTCAAACCTCTCACTCTCATGTATTACCCAATCTAGGTACCTAAAACTACAGATTATTGGCACTAAAGGGGCTACCTCCTCATCTCCTCCTAGCATCATTTGAGCTTGAATGAAGAAGTCCTTGTTCGACCCCAATGTGGCCCAATTAATGGTGCTCCTCCAAGCCACCAATGTCAACCTACGAATGAGCTCACCGCTCCACTCTGGGACCCAATAGTCTTCCTCCTTCATAGGCTGGGTGTCTACCTCGGGCAAAGGGAACTCCATCCCTTCCTACTTTCAGACAAAATCATATGGTTGTTCCACCTAGACACCTTGTCGGGCAAGTTGATAAACAGTTTTGGGGCCTTGGCTTCGGCCGACGTACTTATTCTGAAAGTCTTCTCATCCATCACGACCTTGAAGAATCTCCTAAAAACGTGCATACAAGGCTCGTACCCCACGAACCTACTCACCATAGCAAAGCAAAGAAATACCCTCACTGTATTGGCACCCAACTGCATAGGGACAGAGCTCAAACATTCAAGAAACTCACAGATGAAGGGATCAAGGGGTAGGCATTGGCCGACCTTGAACTGGACGTAGTAGAAGGCTACATGGGTTTTGCTAAAACCCCAGTGCATCCAAGACTGAGCTTTCCTATGTCTCACAGTATAGTGGGTTAGGTGGAAGTCATCACGAGGCACCTCAAAGAAGTCGTGAAGGATATTGATGCGGGACTCAACATTCTTCCTCCCTATAGCCGGCTTGAGGGCCACATATCCCATCTCATTGTTTCCTGGGACCACGGTCGAGCAAAATTTATCCACGATATTGCCGGAGGAAGAGCTCGACGATGAGGAGGTCAAAGTCTGTTGAGCTGCCATATCTACAGAAGACACGGAAACAGGAGAATCAGACCTAGTTGAAGTATGTTCTGAACTATATATGGATAACCTAGATTCCCCTAGGAAGGCTAATCTCTCTCTAGGGAAGGGGGTTTATTGGACTTAATGTAGAAGATTGTGAGATGTTCTATCAATTTATTGAAGAGACGGAAACAAATGATCCGTGGATCGTTCGCCTCCAAATTCCCCATACTCTGACCAGCTGGGAACCCTATCTCACCATAAAACAAGCTCAACCTATTCAAGATGGTGATACACTCCCCTCTGGTCAATTCCCTCCATAGGCCTTCAAGCCTCTTATAAATCCTAAGGTTTATGCAGTTGTAACCATACCTAACACCTAGCTCGAAGCTGAAGGTCCTAACCATGGCAGATTTGCAATGAAAGTTCAAAATTAAACCTAGAGGAGAGAAATTGAAGGGTATCTTGCTAAATTGGGGAGAAGCGAAGCACAACGATGGAACGGGAAGATTGATTACGCCAGAAAATTGAATTCCTTGCTTTTGTTCTTTTTGGAGTATTTGTATGCTTGAGAATTGTAAAGTTTGAAAAGGAAAGAAATCCTTCCTTTTATACGCCTCCCTTTCCTTACCTGAATTGGAAAGGGTGGGGGACATAACCGTTCCATTGTCAAAGTAAATGTTCTACAACATTTCCCAATGCAGTTGTCCAATCGCCAAAACTGTCCCATTAAGGCAAAAATTATAGCGCATTAAACAGCGTATCCAACCGTCAGAAGTCAATTGTCGAGAGTGACCTACATCTACCAAGTCGACTACCCAATGGCGGACTACGTAAGTCTTTACAAAATTTTGTTTAACTTCCTGGTCGACAAAGTCAACTCAGAAAGTTGGGAGCCACTGAACGGAATAAAAGTGACGGGCCAGTTACAACGTATGAAGCCCAACATTTCAAGTATCACAAAGACACAGTTATTAAATGGGCCAATCCAATTGCTGCAACTCCAACGACCCACAACAAAGATCAGTCGACCAAGATCATTGTCAGACCATATTTGGTCCCGATCTAGCTTCGTCCGACATACGATCATCTACTTGTGCAATCCATGCCAAGTGAAGGCACGAAGTCAGGTCGACCTCGAATATTCAGGCGACGTCAACCTACAAACACGTGCGCATACCCACGACTCACTCTATAACTGTCTGCTACAATCACGGAGAGCGTTATGCCTATATTATCTACACGATTTAATGGATTCCTATCAATCCTAAGGCACCACTATATATATCAGACTACATCCAACGTAAAAAGGTAATGTCATCTTGGCTATTTTAGATTACGTAATTTTCATACAATTTATATTATCATATAACTCGACATCACATAATCACGCCGTAGGGTATTAGCCGGAGACCACCCCAGCAAGTCGTTTGTTCGTGTTTTCAGGTTCTAGTAGTTGGAGATCAAAATATTGATAGACTAAGGCTGATCTGAAACGTTTCCTGCGTAATCATAATCCTTTGTCACATATAAGATTTCACAAATGAGTTTTGCACAAAAATTAAGAAAATATTTAAATGGTGTAAGTGTTGCGAGTATAAAAAGTGAGGTAGGAGAGAGAGAAGGTGAGTAGGGAATAATATGTTGATTGACTTTGTGATTATAAAAGTAAGTAGGAGAGAGAATGAGTGAGAGAAATAAAAATTTTATTTGGCCATTTTAGGAAAGTGCATTTTATATGGGACGTCCAAAATGACAAAAGTGAAATTTTATGGAGGAGGAGGAAATATTTCTTTTGTACTAAAATAAATATAAACAAAAAACTTATAAATTAACTTTTATTACAAATTAATTTCAAAAAATTATATTTATCTTGGAACAGAAGGGGTATATAATTATCTTAGTAAAATTAACTATAAAGCTTATTTTTAATACATCATTAAAAAATGTTACTCAAGTCGTCCCAAAATACTTGCAATTTAAGAGACTCAAATTTGTCTCAAATACTTTCAATTTTGTTACTACCTAGGAATATTTACCATTGTTATAATATATTTTCTTATTTATGATTAGAAAATTATTATTGTAAAAACATTTAATTATATAAATAATTGAAATATTTTTAAAATAAAATTAATTATACTAATAATTGAAATATTTTAAAAATAAAATTAATTATACTTTTTAATATTTGTGCAAACATATAAAACAATAAGTATTTTAGTACGGATGAAATACCTATAACATTATTAGTCAACATTTTTCTTTTGTGACAGGAGTATTACTTATTTATAAATCTATGAGCAATTATTAAATTTGAATCATTTACAACTTTTCCAAGTCTACTAAATAAGGTCAAATATAATATTAGTCAAATTAGGGATTCACATTAACGTTGAGAAATATAGGTGCGCATTGAATTGAATACATGATTGAAACTCGATGAATGTCAAAGCTAATAATTTTCGCACTACTTTCTGCTACAATATAATCCTCGCTTTAATTTTTTTATACTCTTTTGGTCATTAAATGAATTTTCAAATTTTATTTTAAGTAATATTTTTAAAAAATGTGATTTTTAACATTTTAATGACAAAGATGTATGTATATTTTTATTATTTTATTTTCAAACATTTAGTTTTATAATAATAAAATGAATAGAGATTTATTTTTTGTAAAAAAAAAACTTATAGGGACAAAGTTTTTTACAAAAAAATATTCATTTTGGAACAAAATTTTCCTGAATTTGAACATTTATTTAGAGACAGAGAGAGTAAGTTTTAAAAATGCAATTATTATCATCTCTCTCTTTTCACTCAATAAAGAAAATTACAAAGTGAAAATTGTATAAAAGCGGAATTTAAATGATTTTGACCTAAAAGCGATAATTATTTTGAATCCAAGTTTTTACTCAAAATAGATGATCATTTTAAAATTATTTAAACATGAATTTTGTTTTATCTTAATAATAATAATACTATATTAATACAATTATTAAAAATAATGATATTTGGAACAACTATTTTTAATATTAATGTGACTACTAAATATTTTCTTAGACACTCAAATCATCTTGACAGAATAAAAGTGTTGAAAAAATCAAATATTACATTTTAAATATTTATTTACCAAAATAACATCAAAAAAAACTTATTTACCAAAATAACACTTTTTTTTTAAAAAAAAATCGGCATTCCATTTTCCGTTTTTAAACAAAATCCGGAACCTCTATTTCCGGTTTTAAAAAACATTTTTTTTTGGTAAATCCGGCAATGCTACTTTTGATTTTAAAATTTTTTTTTTTGTGTGCAATCCGGCATTAGAGATGCCGGTTTTCAAATTAATTTTTTTTTTGTGTTATGTCGAATCAATCAGAGAGGAATTAATTTTTTTTTAATTGTGTAATCCGGCATTAGAGATGTCGGTTTTAAAAGTAATTTTTTTTTTGTTGTGTGTTATGTCGAATCAATCAGAGGAATTAATTTTTTTTATTGTGTAATCCGGCATTAGAGATGTCGGTTTTAAAATAAAAAAAAAATTTTGGTCACGGGTGTTTTTTTGTTTTTTGCTTTGTGTGTCACGGGTTGTTTAAGCTTTTTGGCCAGTTTTCTTTTTAACGTGAACTTATGAAATAAAATTGAAGGAAGAAAAGAATTGCAGGAAGAAAAGAAAGAGAAGAAGAAGCCTTAGGAAAGAAAGAGTAAGAAGAAGAATTTCGGTAGAGGAGGTCTATCAAAAATTAATACTAAGTAAGTATTATATCAATTATTTATGTTTCTGCTCATTATATATACAACTAGTATTCTTTTGTTGTTAATTATGTAAATTTATATTATTTTTTGTTAAATTATTATGATTTGACTATGATATTTGTGTGTTTCAGATGGATCAATTTGCAGTGCAATCTTTTGTTGATCCAGGGCCGATAAATGATTCTGTATTGACTTCACAGGCTAACCATCGGTCGAATTTTGGGCTGGACAACCAGTTGAGAAACTTAGAATTAGGGGTTCAACAGGGCTACCCAAAATATTGGATTGGAGGATAGTTGAAAGTCTCAAACATGCTGGATTTTACGGGGTTTATCATTTCGATCATTTCAAAATAGATTGGCATTTGATAGAGGCTTTGGTTGAGAGATGGCGTCCAGAGACCCACACCTTTCATTTACCCGTAGGAGAGATGGCTATCACATTGGAGGATATTGGTATGCTGTGTGGCCTTCATATAGACGGAGATGTTGTGATTAGTCGAGAAACTTCTAAGAAAAAGGGGGAATGGATTGAGTTATGCGAAGAGTTACTTGGAATTGCACCATCTGAAAGTGAACTGAAAGTTAGTTCATTGTCTGTTACAAGAGTTCTACAAGCCTTTCCGTAATTTGGCGAGCTTCCCCCAAGGGCGGAGCGGTGGATGATTGATCGGTACACCCGAGCATATATTTTACTATGCTTGGGGGCTAGTCTCATGGCAGATTCTAGTGACAACAAATTGAAGCTAATATACCTGCCACTGCTGAGGGACGTTCAGAAGATTGGAGATTATAGTTGGGGTAGTGCAGTATTGTCCTTTCTATACAGGGGGTTGTGTGTAGTAACGAAACCTAGTTCAATAACTTGCGCTAGTTTCTTAACTATTGTCCAGGTATGTAAATTATATTTGATTGCATGATACTAGTGGACTAAACATCTTTATTACATGACTTTTTTTTATATATAGCTTTGGGCATGGGAGAGGTTGTTGTGTACACAACCTATTAGGCGTCAAGTAGACATACTTCAGCAGGATAGATCGTTGCCATTGGGTTGCAAGTATACTTATTTTACTTCATTTTTCTTATGATCTGTTTATTATTTATTCACTTTTTAGTCACTATTTTTTATTTCAATTGCTCCATATGTAGGTGGAAGGGTCCCCTTTCATGTTCAACTATTACCGCCCACAACCCCCGTGGCTATCGAGATCAGCTTTCGCTTTTGACTGAGGATCAGGTTATTTGGCATCCATATTTAGGTGTCAGTGCTATCAGGGCCAAAATATATGGAGGGCAAAGACGCCCCTTATCTGCTTTGATAGGATTGAGTGGCACCTTCCAGATCGTGTTATGAGGCAGTTCGGGATGTTACAACGGATCCCTCCCGATTGTGACACTAATGAAGAACTGCATCGGATTGACCGTCGAGGTCGATCAAAGGCGAACTTGATGATCTTACATCGGGAGTACATAGATATGTGGGACAGACGAGATGATATGGTTATTGATGGTACTATGGTGTGGAGGAAATGGACTATACCCACATATATATGATATGGTACAGATCTATTACTCGAACGTTGATACAGAATTCGTCCATCGTAGAAGATCAGGGGTACATAGGACATGCTACTTGTTTTGAGGGTTTGGTAAGCTTTATACTCAATATAATGATTTCACCATTTTTAACCATTATATTTGTAATAATTATTTTGCTTAATTTTGTTTAACAGATTCAAAACCTTCAACGCCTGTACATATCCAACCAGACCGCCATATCCAACAAAATGGAGCGATGCAGTATGGTCTCACAAGAGAAACTTCTAGACCGTAGTATTATCTAACAATTGTTGGCAGATATTAGGCAGCATCAACGATTGGATGCACAGCAAGCTCCCCCATCACCGGTAGATCGTGTTCGAGGGGTGCCACAGAGGCAAAATCAGGTTCGTGGACATGCCCGGAACGTGCATGAGGAGCAAGAGATGGGGTTGCAAGATGAGGAGGAGGCGGAGGATGAAGAGGAGGCGGAGGATGACGAGGATGAGGGTGTTGAGGATGACGAAGAGGGAGTTAGGGGGAATGCGGAGGGGAGAAGAGATATGAACATGTTAGACGTAGGTCAATTTGGGTCATTTACGGGGATGCTTAATCAAGTACATTCGGCTGGACCAGATGGGCAGACCGGTATCACTCACACAGATTATGCTCGGACTCCATCTCAGGTACTTGGGTTTTCACAATTTTCACAATCTCCTAGTTTTACACCTAGTTTTAGTTTGTCTCCTACCACATTTCCTGATGAACCATCCATAGAGCTTCATCGGCCATATTCATCTATAGACCGTCATCGGTCATCTTCATCTAGGCAACGTTTGCCAAGCTTATTAGATCGCATGCTTCGAAGAGGGTCAAGGAATCGCAATCCTCATAATCCTTTCACCCCATCTGACTGGCAGTGACGGATTTCCTATGTGACCGGGATGTGGTCACTAAATGTTTGGATTGATTATTATAGGATTTCTTGTATCTTAATTCATACTATTTCTTTTATTGTTACTTTATCTTTTCTGAAAGTGTAAGGCTATTGTGAAAACCATTAGTTAGTAGTTAATGGTTATGTATTGTGAAAACAATTCATGATCCTCGTTGTTAAATTTTGAATTCAATAAATGACAAAACCCACTTGGTTACTTTACGCTAATTACTTTACACTAACTTGTTCATTTATATACATTCAAATCCAGCACTGCCAATGCCGGTTTTATCTTAACTGACAAATCCGGCACTGCCAATGCCGGATTTATCTTAACTGACAAATTCGGTACTGCCAATGCCAGATTTATCTTAACTGACAAATCCGGTACTGCCAATGCCGGTTTTATCAAATCTGAATTTCCCCTTTAAAGAAAGGACCAGTTTCATTATAACCTCGTTCATAGCTTCATACAAAACCCAAAAATGGATCCTAGTCTCCCCCGCCATTCCAATCGACGTCCTCATTCCTCCGGCCAAACATCTACCCCTCAACCCTCTCACCTCTCTCAAATAAATCTCTCTCAACCCTCTTCAGAGCGTCTAATTCCTGGTCCCGCTGGTATAGTACATACCGCTATGCATCAAAGAAACCGCGATCGTCAGAGCATTTCCTCTCAGGAACCTCTGATTCCGACCCAAGAGTATGTAGGGAGAGCAATTGAAGATTCCGTGGAGGATAAAGATTTCCAACGCAGTTCTTGGCTCTCCGCACTTGAACTGCTCAATAGCGATGGTATGATTCCTGCTACCCCTTTGAATACTATCAAGGGTGGATGTATCAATTTTGATACGATTAATGTTGTTGTTGCTGTTGTCAAGACCTTCACACGAAATGAATTTGGTGACGCTATGGTGACTTTGAAGGTTAGCATATGAGTTTTGTATGTTTTTTAGCATGATTAGTATGTGTCTTATCTTACTAATTAAGGTAAAATTGTCAGGATCCTACGGGAACAATAGGTGCTTCAATTCATCATAAGGTGTTTTTGAGAGTGAGTTCGCTAATAACATATCTGTTGGTTCTGTTATGATACTTCATCAGGTATGATTTATTAAAAATTCAACAGCTGGAACCTATTATTAATATTGCCATCTAATCATGTTGTTTTGTAATTTTTAGGTTGTTGTTTTCTCCCCCTCACGTAAAGCATATTATCTAAACATCATACTCCCCAATGTATTCAAGGTAAAATTGTTAGGATCCTACTCTGAGTGAGTGATTGTTCAACAAATGACATTAGTTTATTTGTGTTGCAGGTATTCCATAAGGATTTCATCCCATCTGATTTTCCATGAAGGGGTTTTTCATGTCACCTGGAAGTGGTTACTTAATATTTTGTTTGATTAATGTAATAGTTGTTGAACTTGTATTTTCTATCCTATGTGATCGGGATGTGATCACTAATTTGAACTATTTATTTTAATGTTATTTAAGTTTTTTAAAGTCCTAAATATAAATGTTAATCTTGCCTACAACAAAATGAAATATGGCCTTGTGCTATTTCTCTTATTGTAACATAACACAACATTCACTCCTTGGTAAATAACATAACAACATTCATACTTGAATATATTACAACTTTAAATGAAATAACGATACTTAATTGTTCAAAGTAGTAAACTTAAGAACTAAAAATGCAAATCACAATCAATTCTGCTCCCTAAGAGTTGGACACCTCCTTCGAGTGTGACCTTCTACCTTGCAAATCCCCCAACGATTCTTCTTCTTAGAAACTTGCCAATCCATAGAGTTTTTCAATCTCCTTGACTTGGGTGTGTAACGACCCCGAATTTCCTTTAAATAAATAATATTCATAAATATGAATAAATACCCAAAATAGGGTCCCAACGGATACTTAAAATTCAAATATTCAAATCCAACGGTAACTTAAATATTTAACGTTACATAAGTGCGGAAGTATCAAATGTAACGACTAGTATAACCTACTAGATTTATTTAAAATAAACTAAAATTCAGGATTCGTCGATAAATTTCCTATGACTTCTCAATTGTCGCCGTCCTTCCTACGACGATCTTCCCTTCTTATTCCCATACCTGGAGGAAAAATAAGAATGAAGGAATGAGCGAAAGATGCCCAGTAAGTCATTACGTGATCTCCTTGAGTTTATGAGGAGATGACCTGAATGACGGATCAATCGAAGCATTTCAATGAAAGGTTAACACAATAAAGTTCATTCAAGGAAGTGTGGCATTACAATTCCATATCATAGTTTTTGTTCAGATATACCCTACATTGAGTAATCCCCATCCGATCACCTACATTGATGTCGCGTGCGCATAAAAACGGTATAGACAAGTACGTAACAAATCATACAAGTCCCATATCATTCCATCTAATCTTGACATGCATGTAATATTCATACAAGTCTAACATATATTGCATTCATATAAAATTAAGAATACACATAAGCAAAGTCAATACTTTAGATATCCATGAACAATACATATCATAGATAAGATTCTCCAAAAGACGCTTCATGTCCAGGGAATATTTTATAAAACACTATCGCCACATGATAGTATAGCTTTTGAAAAGACTCGATAGAGTTTCCAAAGAATCGATACACAAGAGTGTTTAGGAACGTAATTCCTTACCTTAGCTTGCTTCCTTAGCACTTCCTGTATAACCTCCAGTCATGCAAATACATCATTTTAGGTACACGTAATTGTTTATTACTTCTTATGTACCTTCATGTTGATTTATCTTTAGTTAACTTATGAGTTACTTTTGGACTCATCTTACTAGTTAACTATCTTTCTATTTTAGATATCTTTCCTAAAATGGCAACTTTCTATTTTAGGTAACTTTCCCAAAATAGTAACTTTCTATTTAAGGTATCTTTTTAAAATAATATCCTTCTATTTTAGGTAACCTTCCTAAAATAGTACCCTTCTATTTAAGGTATCTTCCTTAAATAGTATCCTTCTATTTTAGGTAACCTTCCTAAAATAGTACCCTTCTATTTAAGGTATCTTCCTTAAATAGTATCCTTTTATTTTAGGTAGCCTTCCTAAAATATTAATTTCTATATTTGTAAACTTTCCCCCCTTTTGGATCATTCCATAATTCTTGAGATTACACTTCACATTCTTAGAAGTTGCCTTTACTTTACTTTGATTCTTTTCTTTAACTTTTAAAAGTCTTTATTTCCTTAGAAGTTACCTTTATGAGTCTCTACTTTGAGTATTTACAAAAAGGACCTTTAACTTTCCAAAATTTACAAAGAAGTCCTTTGATTTTGAGAATTTTGCAAAACAGTCCCTCAACTTTCAGATTTTACAAAATAGTCCCTCGACTTTCAAAATTTACAATTTGGTCCCTAGTTTCCAGATTTTACAGTTTGGTCACTAGGCTTTGGAAAACTGATTTTCAGCTTTTAACCTTTGTTATATTCTAACCAAAAACACTTTTATTCAAAATTAAACCATTTTTGATACCAAAATATTTACCCAAAACAACTTTATAAACAAGTTTTGCATCAAAAACATTTACACAACACACACATACTTACACGGCACAACACACACACACACACACAAAACCCTAGTTCATCTTATATCTTTCTTAGCATGCAAACCCTAGTTTTCAATTCTAGATTATCATGCCCAAATCCTCTTCATTAGGATTGATTTTATCTTATCATAATACCAATAATCATACTTGAATTATATCAAAACCATATACTTTTAACCTAGGTTTTTGACTTTCTAAGATTATCAATATAGAAAATCATAAACTAGAAGAATCGATTTACCTTGTTGATCCTTCACTTTCTTTTCTTCTCTTTCTCTTTCTCTTCTTTTCTTTCTCTTCTTTTCCGCCTCCTCTCCCTCTCTCGGCCGCTCCTTCTCTCTCACTCGGCCGCTCCCTCTCTCTCACTATGTATTGAATTGATTTGTGTCGTGTGAAGGAATGAGGGAATTAGGGTTAGGGTAGGAGTTTAAATATGAGAGGTAATTCCAATCCTAGCCTAATTAGGATTTTACTAATCCAACCACTTAATGGATTAAAAGTTACTTAGGCCCAACCTCGAGCCCATTCTAATAATTCATAGCCCAATTCTATATAGCCCATATTGGCATTTATTATTATTGGTCTAATTAATAATAATACAATTAATAATAATAACCATAAATCATAAAAAAAATTTGGGTCTTTACAGGGTCTTCCTTGCTTATCATGGCGGTGGTCCGGGTTAGGATAAAAACGTGGGACAATGTGATCCACATTCCAATAGGCCTCATCATGGATTGGATGAAAAGAACAACTCCACGTCTTGTAGTACGAGTTAAGGCTGTAAAAATAATCAATATATTTCAAACCATCAACGTTTTACGTTTTAAAACATGCAAGAACATGTGAACAATGGTAATGATATTGGGTCCATTTGCCACAAGTGCATTTTCCAGCACCCAATTCCACAACTTGAATGTGTCCACCTTTGTCACCTCGTACTCTAGTTGTCACTTGATAAACACCCGCTGGTGTGTCGTTAAACCTTCTAACTTGATGAAACCCAGCCTTTCTCAAGTTATACCGGTATCTATTATCGACCCTCTGACTGAATTTTAAGGTGGCATTTACCTGTGGGATACTAGGATCTCCCCCCTAAAGCCCGGATTGCTTTACTGAGTCTATCTTGAAAGTATGACACAAACCTGTAGAAGGAGGTCTCAACAATTGTTGAAATAGGCATCCCTCAAGCTCCTTTCATTACACCATTAAAAACTTCAGACAAATTGGTAGTCCTAATGTCGTACCTATATCCACCATCATGAGCCATTGTCCATTTTCTAGAATCCAAGTAGTCAAACCATTTAACCGCCGCAGGGTTGATTATACGAATCAACCTCAAATAACATTTCAACTTTTTGTCTTGGGTGGTGCTAAAAGCTCTCCAGAAAAGATCTTTTAATCCAACACCCTTGTGAGCTTTAAGAAAATTAGCTCGCAAATGCAACATGCACCATCTGTGAATGAAATTTCAAGGCCAGGAACTGTTGTCTCCAACTGTGGAAAGGATTCCACCATGTCGATCAGATATCAAGCAAATACTATGACCCTTAATAACATGTTTGCAAAGAAGATGTAGAAACCAACACCAATTGCAGTAGTCCTCCTTTTCAACAATAGCAAATGCGAGAGGAAGTATACAATCATTCGCATCAACACCCATGGCAATAAGTATAACCCCTTTATATCTTCCATGCATGAATGTGCCATCAACAGAAATAACAGGACGACAATAAGAGAACACTTCAAAAGAAGTGCCAAATGCCCAAAATACATGATCAAACATACCTAAAGTACCAGGAGGAGGAGAATCAGAATACTCCACAATTGTTCCAGGGTTCCACTTTTGGATAGCTGCTAACAAACGTGGCAACCTTATGTATGATCCTTCCCAGTCTCCATATGCCTATGCAATGGCTTTTTGTTTGCCACACCATGCTTTTCTATATGAAACATCCTTCCCATGATTAGTTTTTATTGTTGCCTTCACAACTGAAATCTTCACCTCGGGATCAACCTTAACAAGTTCCAAAACTTCTCATCCTATGAACTTAGCATCTAAGTTTTGATGATCTTCGGTAATTCTGTACCCAAGCAAGAATGAGGACCCGTGTACTTGGTTATTTCCCAATAACCACTCTTCTTCAAACTCACATTCACATAAAAATTGCATGGAAAATCTTTTGCCAAACATTCAATCGTCCACTTTCGGGTTGTGCTTCTTTTAACCTTGAAGCGCAAATTTTTCTTAATATGAAACATTTTCATTTTATGTTGCACCTTAAACTTCTGAGAAAAGCGCGTACCTTTGGCAATATCATCAAATTCTCCATTCCAAGCCTCAATGTTACATTCGTTATTGTCATAAATTTCTGATCCTTCCCCAATATCACCATAAAATTGATAGTCTGCTCTCTCATACATGTTATCTTGCGACTGTTCGTAACCAACAAAATGTACCCCCAAATCTTCCCTCACCCTATCATCACCCTCATTCTCGCTAACATCGGTAGCACTACTATAATCATCGTATCCATCATCACGATCATAATTTATAAGGGCCCCAATATTTTCTTCATAATTTGGATCATTATCTGAATCATCATACCATTCCCCATCTCTCTCTTCCTCCCCCTCCTCCTCTCCCTCCTCTTCCTCTCCCTCTCCCTCTTCCTTTTCCTTTTCCTCTTCCTCCTCCTCCTCTCCCTCTCCCTCTCCCTCTTCCTCTTCCTCTCACTCTTCCACATGTGTTCCTGTACTTGTTCCAGTGCCCCTCTCATTGTAGTAGCTTAATGAATCCATCTGTAAGGTATTCATGTCATTAATATACTCATTTTGGAATGGCTCCTCATGGGTTTCAAACTCCTCAACATTCACATTATCAACTGAATTCATCTTAACATACAATTGTAAGCAACTCAATCCCCCAAACTGAGCAGGAACATCAAACATGAGTTTCATACCCATATCATTCTCGATTACAAATGAAATGTAATTTGAAACCCCATGGGCGACAAGATGAGGATATCTACAAGTAACTTCGAATTGAATATTGGCTCGATCTACCCCAATTTTCTTACATAACTTCTTAATCAACTTTCTGTAACTCCATCGAGTTTTAGCCATAAGTGCACATTTTCGAGCCTTTTCAAAATTCTCAGCTTCAAATGGATTTTCATCATTTCCTCCCCAATAGCACATGAAAACAAGTGGAACTCCATTCATATTTTTTCCTAAAAAATTAAAAAAAAATGTGTCAAAATCATAAGTTAACAAGCACTATATATAATTTAATTTTAAAAATCAAAACTTAAAAATCAATAATTAAATATACATTACAACAAGTTTATCAAGTTAATTTTAACAATTTTGTTAAAATTGCATTATAATTATTTAAATAATTCCTTTAAAAGCCATAATTAATCAAACAGATAATAATAGATTTAACAACCAATTAAACAAAAAGAAAAGAAAAACTAACCTTACAAATTTAAATAATCTTCTCTTCCTTCTTCTTCTTTTTTCCTCCTCCTTCTTCTTCTTTCTTTCTTTACTTCCTTTTTCTTTATTTCTTTCTCTCTTTTTTTCTCTCTAACACAACAAATTCTCTTTCTTTCTTTCTATCTTCTTCTTTAGTTTTCTCTCTTTATTTATTTCTTCTGTGTAAGTAAAATGGTACATATAGCTAATTTTTTCAACTTTTTCAGTTTTTTCAGTCAAAGCAATTAATGTCAACAAAAAAATTAAAAAAATATTTTAAAACCAGCATCTCTAATGCCGGATTACACAAAAAAAAATTAATTCCTCTCTCTCTCTCTCTGATTCGACTAAAAACACAAATTTTTTTTATAAAACCGGCATCTCTAATGCCGGATTACACAATTAAAAAAAAATTAATTCCTCTGATTGATTCGACATAACACACACAAAAAAAATTACTTTTAAAACCGGCATCTCTAATGCCGGATTACACAATTAAAAAAAAATAATTCCTCTCTGATTGATTCGACATAACACAAAAAAAAAGTTTAATTTTAAAACCGGCATCTCTAATGGCGGATTACACACAAAAAAAAAATTAATTTTAAAACCGGAAGTAGCATTGCCGGATTTACCAAAAAAAATGATTTTTAAAACCGGAAATAGAGGTTCCGGATTTTGTTTAAAAACGGAAAATGGAGTGCCGGTTTTTTTAAAAAAAGTGTTATTTTGGTAAATAAGTTTTTTTTTATGTTATTTTGGTGAATAAATATTTAAAAAGTAATATTTTGATTTTTTTCATCAATAAAAGTTCTCATCTATTTAATGGCAAATTGAATTTTAGTCACCTTAGTTTTACAAGATATTTGAATTGGTTATCGAATTTGTATTTGTTACAAGTTGGTTATCGAGTTTGTGTTTTAGTTGTAATCAGGTATAAATTTGGACGACCCGCTAAAAATCTAACGAAAAGTATGTCATGTGTCAGTCACATGATATATCTATAAGGGGCATTTCTGCTGTTTTCAATGCAATGGGATATAATACAAATTATGCCCTTTCTAATGCCATCCCCACCTCGACAACATTCCTAATCTCCGCCTCTGCCTCTGTCTCATACCATCAGTTTCTACCCAACTGGGTTTCAAAGTAAAATTACATCTTTTTCAATCAATTCAA
The DNA here is from genome assembly GCA_022495995.1 of Adenophora triphylla var. japonica. Lineage (NCBI taxonomy): Eukaryota > Viridiplantae > Streptophyta > Magnoliopsida > Asterales > Campanulaceae > Adenophora > Adenophora triphylla. The sequence goes on from JAFEMH010001000.1 coordinate 383,568, forward strand.
GCTTTGTCTCTAAATCCTAGTTTTTCAATCTTCAATTTTGGTTTCAAATTGAAACCAAAATCCCAACCTCGCATCTTTCTCTCTGTCCAATCTCGCTTCTCTTTCCCTCTCCGATCAGTTGTATGGGTTTGTCAAGGGCGGAAATCCAAAATTGAGAAGACTCAGGTTCTGTCTCTTGACTGTTTCTTCCAATTTGATAATTTTTTGTTTGATAATTTTTAAGGTTTAAAGTTAAAATTGTTGTGCTGCTGTTTTGGGTTGCATTGGTTTGACTGTGGTTGTTGATGGCTGGTGGTTTGTGGTTGTAAAGAAGGAAATGGTTGACTTAAAGATTAAGCATATTGGTTTGTGATGATGCAGAAAATGATCCAGATTAGCCTTATTACAACAATATGTTGATCCATAACAAATGTGACCTGAAACCATGAACAAACGACTAGCCAGATTGGTCTCTGGCTAAGACCCTCCGGCATGATGATGAGATATAGTGTTATGAGCTTATATGAAACTGTATTGAATAATGTAATCTCAAAATAGTCAAGAAGACATTGCCTTTTAACGTTGTAAGTTGTCTGGTATATATAGTGGTATTATGGGATCATCGTGAATCCCTAAAATAAAGGAGATTTTGTGGGCATAACTGTCTCCGAGAATGTAGTAGGCGGTTACAAATAACGATGTAGATGGACGTACATGTTGGTAGGTCGAGGTCGCTTGAGTATTCGAAGTCGACCTAACTTTATGCCTTGGCTTGATAAAAATTGTACAAGTAGATGATCGTATGTCAAACGAAGCTAGGTCGGGACCAAGGATGGTCGGACGATGAGCTAGGTCGACTGATCTTTGTCGTAGGGCCTTTGGTATTGTAGTAATTGGATTGGCCAATTCCATGGTATTGTCTTTGTAACGTCTGAAATGTTGGATTTCATTCGTTGGGCCTGGCCCGTCACTTTTATTCTGTTCAGTGGCCCCCAACTTTCTGTGTTGATGTCGTCGACCAGGAAGTTATGAAAAACTTATGTGTGGAATTATGTGACTCGCTGTTGGAAGGTCGAATAAGTAGGCTTAGGTTTCTCTTCGACTATTAACTTTTGGCAGTTGGATACGCTCTTTAATGCGCCGTAATTTCTTTCATAATGGTACGAATCGGTGATTGGACAACTGTCATGGGAACCGCTGCGGAGCAATAACTGAGGTAACGAACGGTTATCTCCCCTACTCTTTCCAATTCCGGTAAGATTTTGGAGACATATAAAATGAAAAATCCTATTCCTTTTCAAACTTTACAATCCCTAATTACTTAAGCACCCAGCAATAACAAAAGCAAGGAATTTGATTTTTTGGCATAATCGAGCTCTCTGCTTCATCTCCTTCTTCCTCAAATCAGTCAAGATACCCCTCAATTCCTCTGTACATAGGTTTAATTTCAAGTTTATACTTTTATTCCGCCATGGCTAGGACCTTCGGCTTCAATCTAGGTGTTAGGTATGGGTATGACTCCCAAAACCTTAGGATTTATAAACGATTAGAGGGTCAATGGAGGGAATTGACTAGAGAGGAGTGTATTATCATTCTAAGAAGATGGTGTTTGTTCCATGGTGAGGTAGGGTTCCCAACTGGAGAGAGAATGGGGGACTCAGAGGCGGATGATCCACGGATTGTTCGCTTCCATCTCTTCAATAAATTTATCGACCGTCTTATAATCTTTTACATCAAGTCTAATAAACCCCCTTTCCCTAGAGAGAGGTTAGCATTCCCAGGGGAATCTAGGTCGCCCATAGGTAGTTCGAAACATACTTCGACTAGGACTAATTCCCCTGTTTCTATATCTTCTGTAGATATGGCATCTCAACAATCTAGTGCTTCTACTTTGCCGAGCCCGTCCTGGGGCAACATCATGGATAAATTTTGCTCGACCGTGGTGGTAGGTCATAATGAGAGGGGATATGTGGCCCCCAGGCTAGCAATAGGGAAGACGAATGTGAAGTCATGGATCAACATTCTTTATAGCTTCTTTGAGGTCCCCAAAGAGGAATTCAAACTTACCCATTATACTGAAAAGCAAAGGAATGCCCAATCTTGGATGCATTGGGGTCTGAGTTTGACCAAGGTAGCCTTCTTCTATGGTCAATTTGAGGTCGGCCTACGCCTACCCCTATATCCTTTTATCTGCAAATTTCTTGAGTGTTTGGTCGCTATCCCCTTGCAATTAGGTGCCAACATAGTTAGGGTGTTAGTATGCTTTGCCATGGTGTGCAGGTTCGTTGGGTATAAGTCATGTATGCATGTCTTTAGGATATTCTTTAAGGTTGTGCAGAACGACAAAACCTTCAGCATTAGTACCCCGGCCAAAGCTAAGACCCCAAAGTTGTTCACTAACTTGCCCGATAAAGTTTGTGGGTGGAATACCCATATGATCCTTGTGTGAATTACCCCACGATCACGCATGCAATACCGCATGGGTAGTTTGCGAATCATTTCAAGGGTCGAGTCACCTCATAGTTGGAAAACACCAAATTAATGAAAAAGGGAGTCGCCACGCCATTTTGATAGTCCTCAAAACTTTGAAATAAAGGAAAAAGATACTAGGTCCGGAGGTTAAGTTACCCCTTGGGAAGAACGTTTGGCATTCACCCAAGGAGCCTTGCAAAAGCAAGTCTTCCAAAGGGTCCAAAGTTTGTGCAAGTGTGTGTGTGTGTGCGATTTAAGAAAGAGAAAGAAGAATTTTTAGTATATAAATATTGAATCTTTTTTAGGTTTGTCCTACATCTTTTGAGCGATTATCTTTGACTTAGGTGATCCTTGGAACAAGTTTTATAGCATTTTATGGAGAAATTAGTGTAAAGATTGGAACTTTACACTAATATCCCACTTAGGATGCTAGGAGAATACTAAGGAAGTATAGATCTAAGACATTTATATAGAAATATTGGATCTTTATGGCTCATCCTATGTCCTTAATACCCCAATAGGTGGACAATCATAGGAAAAAGACTAGATTTAAAGAAAAAGAGAGCATTTAACATTAAAGATTTAGACTTTATTCACAAATAGAATAGGGGAATCACATCAATCTTTGTGGGTTTCCTCCAATTAGGCCTCATATGGCTCACTACCCTTCATAGGAAAAGGTTCCCCACTTAGATATCATGTGTGATTTAAGGGGAGAATACACATACAGATTGCATTTTTATATTGATAAATAAAGGGATGACATCATCTCTTGAGACACCATCCCTAGGACAAGCCACTAGTGGAATCTTGTCCATCATAGGGAGAGGATCTCCATGGAATCATTTGTCTTAGGGAGAGAGGGAATAGATCTACATGATTAAAGTGCAAAGATTGAAGCTTAGACTTCATTTTTTAGCTAAGTCCATTTTATAGAATAGGTTAGATTAGGCTTGAAGACTGGCACAAGACTCATTGGACATGAGGTTTCTGTTCAAGACGTTTCAGATCGCTTCATGAAAACCACAATAGTAAACCGCTCCAAGCAAACTGCTTTGTGGAATTCTCTTTTAAAATTGCATCTTGAATACCTATGTGAAAACCACATTAGTGAACCACATTAGCCAACTGTTGTGCATTTCCAATCTTAAGACCGCACTATGGAACCTCCTTTTGTGAAACCGCACTTGTCAAATCGTATGAACACCAGACCGCATCCAATGTTGAAGACTTGAAGTGAACCACTCATGACTGTTGGAATTCATGTCAGTAATGAAAAAAGTCAACCACCAAAACTTGTCACGTGATTCAATGTCAGAGAAGATCTGCAAGGTTCTTGAAAAGGTGACAGGTGTCCTTCATACCTTATTTGCAACTGGAGTCTGATCAGCTTTATCTGCAACTGCTGTACCAAAGGACAAAAGTGGATTTGTGGACCAATCAGATTGCACCAGTACAATCCTTGCAATAGCTGTCTCCAAAGGTTATATCCTTAGTGCTTGGGTATAAATACCCCTAATCTTCAACACTTGAAGATTGCTTGAGAAATTGATTTGCTGTGAGTTCATAAGAAGTTGAAGCTCTGCCCAAAAAATATTCAGCCCTTTGAATCTTCATCTTCCTACTTCAAGAAATATTTCCCAGCACAGAAATCAAGCCTTAAACACTTCAAGAATCATTGTTCTCTACATCATCTAGATTCAAAGAGCCTTGATCTTGTTCAAACACACACACACACCTCACTTGTTTAATCACATAGATTATTCATTTGAGATACACCGGTTATAGTCTAGGATTTATCTTCATAGAACAGATTTTAAATCTGAGTATTTTACTTTGTACTTTGTAATCTCTCATACTCAATATAAAACCTCACTCTTAGAAAATCCAAGACTAACCATCTTGGTAGTGGATGTAGATCATTTACGATTGAACCACTCTAAATATTGTGTTCTTTATTTCTGCATTATTATTACTGTGCTTATTGATTATTTTATATTTATATGTTTGATCTTATTCTCAGTTATCCATTATTGTGAAATTGTGTTTGCAGTTAACTATTGTCAAAACCTAACTTTTCAGTTTTGTAAACCGCACTGAAAACCGCATTGTAAACCACACCTCAAAACTGCTTTATAAACTCTGAATATTCCGCTGTGCATTTTGCAACTCTACTTGCAGTTTCTTATACACTGCAAGCGGTTTTGTAAGTAAGAAATTCATTTTTAAAAAGAGGGCGAAAAATTTGTAACAGCTATTCACCCCCCCTCTAGCTGTTTTTCACCCTTGTTGCCACCTTTGGGACCAACAAGTGGTATCAGAGCAAACACATTTATAAAACCACTGTTTTTCCAGCTTAACAGCTTGTGTGCCGATTCATAATGGCAAACTAAAAAACAATGACAACGATTAACTATTCACACTTTCCCATTTTGGACGAAGACCACGTCGACTTCTGGAAAGTCGGAATGCTGATCCATTTGGAGACTATTGATGAGATGCTGGTGGAATGCGTGACCAATGGCCCGTTTATTCCATGAAGGCCAACACCAATCGAACCACCAGTGCAGAAATTCTAGAAGTCCAAAAGCCAAAATCTGAGTGGTCTGATGAAGAGAAAAGATTGGCTACCTTAGACAGTAAAGCAAGGCACATCATTTCTGGTACCCTTCCCATATCAACCCTTCAAAAGGTGATGTATTCTAAAATCTCAAAGTAGATGTGGGATGCCATAGAGAGCTACCTCGAAGGTGACGATCTTTGCAAGGAGAACAAATTATATGCTGTTGAAAGATCATACAATAACTTCAACAGAAAATCCAACGAAACCTTGCGCCAGACCTACGATCGCTATGTTGAGGTAGTTAATCCATGTAGATCTCTTGGCAAAATTTTAACTAATAAAGAAGTCATTATGACTTTTCTAGCTGCTTTTGGTTCGAGATGGGTCAATAAAGCCACATCTCTTGAAGACTCTAGAGTTTTGAATACTTGGTCGTTAAGTAACTTGTATGCAAACCTTAGAGTCTATGAACTTAAATTAAAACATATTGAAGAGGTTAAAGGGAAAACCAAATCACTTTCTATGTCCGTAGTGGAACATGAGGAGAAACCAACCACATCAAATCAAACCGCTGAATCTTCCATATCAACCGCATCACTCATCGAAATGGATGATGATAATTTTGCCATGTTTGTGAAAAGATTTCAAAAATTTATAAAATCTTCAAAACCTTTCACAAAATCATTTTCTAAAGGCAAACCTCCAGCAACTTTTTCCAAAACTGCTGATACAAAGAAAAAGGGTGATCTAGTTTGCTACAACTGTAGGAAACCTGGTCACTTTGCATCTTAGTGTCCACAGCCAAGATTTGAATATATGAAAAAGAAAACCTCTCCTGCAAAATTTTCTCATCGCAAGGGAATTGTTGCTGAAGAGGAAGAGAACTCAAAGGAGTTAGCTACCTGGATTGAAACAGATTCTGATGATGGAAGTGAAGATGAAACCGAAGAGGTTAATCTCTGCTTAGTTGCAGATGCTTTCGATGATTCAGATACTGAGTCAATCGAGTCGCAAGATATGGAGGATGAAGAGGTTCCTATAAAGATTTTCAAATTTAAATTGGATGATGATGTAAAATTTACTCCTAGCATTAAGATAGGAAATTGTTCGTACTCATGTCCTATTTTTCCTCCTACAAATGCTCCACTTTCAAAAATAATTCTAAAGAAAAAAATTTTAAAAAAGGTGATGGAAGAAGTTTCTCCCATGGAACATGAAAGGATGTTCAAGGAAGCTAAAATGATGATCCGAAAATTTCATAATGTTAAGAAAGCTTTAGCTTTAGCTCATGATGATATTTCTCAGTTGAATACGGAGAAAAATGTAATGAGGTCTGAAATTTCAAATCTTAAAGACCAAGTTAAAAGTATGTCTCCTATTGCTGATCACAACCGCATCCTAGAAACTAAGGTTGTTGCACTTCAACTTAGGAACGATGATCTGATTGCTCAAAATCACGACCTCCAAAAGGTTATTGATGAGTGGACCAAGTCACGTGTCACCTTGGACCAAATTTTAGAATCCCAAATGGCCAGTGGAATTAAAGAAGGCCTAGGATTCCAAACAGGAGAAAAGGAGAAGTGTGCATCCTGCTGTGAAAAGGATGAGGAAATTTCTAAACTAACTAAAGAAATTCCAAAGGAGAAGCATGCTGTTTCTAAGGGTAAAGGACAGGAACAAAAGGATCCACTTAACTTCCATTATGTCTACCCAAAGAAATAGTTTGGGAAAAATTCTCATATGAAAGGAAAAACATCTGAGGTTGAAACCACAGAGGAGGTTTCTTATGCAGCTGACCTCACCTCTACTTAAACTGCACCTGGTGGAGTAGGTGGTGCTGCCAACCGCACGACAGCCCACACTTCTTCTTCGACTGCACTTCCTGCTTTCAAAGGCAAGAAGAGCATTCCTAGAAAAACTACGGTCAAACCGCAAGCACCTACTTTTGTGAAGGCTAAAACTATTGTTCCCAAATGCATGCTAATCCTAAGAAGAGTAAGGAGTTAGTAAAACCTCATGTAGCTCATAGCTTTCATAAGTGTTCTGTGTGTGATGGTTTAGGTCACAAGGCTGCAGAATGCCTTTTGCGGTTCACACCAAATGCCAGGAAGAGTAATCCTCCTTCTGTCAAACAGGGGTGGGTCATCAAAAGGTGCTAACCTCAGGAGCCAAAGAATAAAGGGGACCTCGTTTTAAATGTTTATCTTAAAGGTTATCTACTTAATTGCTAGTCACTTCAAGGATAATGAATGATATCTTGATAGTGGCTGCTCAAGACATATGACTGGAGATAGATCATTACTCGAAGATATCATTGAAGTAAGTGGTCCATCTGTAACCTTTGGTGACAATAATAAAGTCAAAACCATTGGGTATGGTTTGATAAGGAGAGGAAACCTAACTATTGAGAAGGTTTCCCTAGTTGAAGGACTCAAGCACAACCTCCTTTCAATTTCTCAATTCTGCGACAAAGGAATGCATTGCAACTTCACTTCTTCAAATTGCTTTATCAAAGATAGCATTTCTGGAGTCACCTACTCACAGGGATTCGTAAGATTAATATTTACATTATCGATCTAACTTTTGCATGTAGTATTACTAATCTCTGTTATGTAGCTAAAAATGTGAGCGAGAATAGTTGGCTATGGCACAAGAGGTTGAGCTACTTGAACTTCAAGTATCTAGCAAAGATTGGAAGGGAAAGTCTCGTTCGTGGTTTACCCAAAGTGGCTGACCACCATCCAGAGAAATGCAGTGCATGTCAACTTGGTAAACAAACCGCATCGCCTTTTACCAGCAAGACCATGCCATCAACTGCAAGATGTTTATAACTGCTTCACATAGATTTGTTTGGATCTGTCACCACTGCCAGCATTGGAGGAAATAGATATACTTTAGTGGTGGTGGATGATTATTCAAGATATACGTGGGTTGAGATGATGATTACTACGAACGATTGCTATAAAATCCTAACCTCACTATTTAGACGGCTCCAAACCCAAAAAGAAGACAACATTGTTAGTGTGAGATCAGATAATGGAACATAATTCAAAAACAATGATGTTGCTCAGTATTGTGATGACAATGGGATTGATCACAATTTTTCGACTGCTGGTGTTCCACAACAAAATGGGGTTGTGGAAAGAAAGAACATGACGTTGATTGAAACGGGAAAGACTATGATTTCTGAAGCGAAGCTACCTCAGTATTTTTGGGCTGAAGCAATCAATACAGCATGCTTCACTCAAAACTGCTCCCTCATCAACAAGACCTACAACAAGACTCCATATGAGCTTTGGAGAGGAAGAACCCCCAACATTGCTTTCTTCAAGATCTTCGGCTGCAAATGCTTTATCCTCTACAACGGAAGAGAAAATCGAGGTAAATTTGGAGCCAAGGCCAATGAAGGTATTTTTGTTGGGTATGCTAAACATTCTAAAGCTTTTCGTGTTTTCAATAAAACTAGTTTAAAGATAGTAGAGTCAGTCCATGTTACTTTTGATGAACATTCTCTCCTTGAGCCACATATGGCTCCAAATGTTGCTGATGATTTTGCTGAGAATACTGAAACAGGTGAAAGTTCTAGAACCACACATGAACCTCAAATGCAAAATCCAGAACCCACAACTGAAATTCCCTCAAACCACACAACTTTCAAACCGCACCTGAAGTTTCCACTCCAGATGCAACCGCAAGGGAGAAGCAGTTGAAAATTTACCCATCCAGCTTATTGAAACTCTTCATCAACTTACCTTCCATGACTTCGCTGAAGGATTTAATGATGTTCCAATTGAAGATCTTCAGCAAACCTCAATCCAACCAGACTTACCCCGCGAGGTTAGAGAAGTCAGCAGTCACCCTCTCTCTAATGCGATTGGTGATCTATTTTTTGGAGTTCAAACAAGAAGATCAAACTATGACGAGCATACTTCCTTGATATCTCAAATTGAACCCAAGAAGATTGCCGAAGCACTCCTAGATTCCAGTTGGGTCATTGCTATGCAAGAGGAACTCAACCAGATTGAAAGATGCAAGGTTTGGACATTAGTGCCTAGACCTCATGATCAAGGAGTGATAGGAACTAAGTGGGTGTTTAGGAATAAGATGGATGAGAATGGAAGCATCACTAGAAACAAAGCAAGGTTGGTTGCACAAGGATATAGGCAAAAAGAAGGAATCAACTACGACGAAACCTTTGCTCCAGTTGCGAGACTAGAAGTAATCAGAATCTTTTTAGCCTACGCCTATTTCAAGCGTTTCAAGTTATATCAAATGGACGTGAAGAGTGCTTTCCTCAACGGTGAACTGCAAGAGACCGTGTATGTTGCCCAACCGTCTGGATTTGAAGACTCCAAATTTCCAAATCATGTCTATAAACTCCAGAAACCTTTGTATGGACCAAAGCAAGCTCCAAGGGCATGGTATGAGACTCTATCTAAATTTTTACTAGAAAAAGGCTTCAAACGCGGTAAAATCGATATAACTCTTTTGATCGCCAAATATAATAATCATTCCTTACTTGTTCAAATATATGTTGATGATATTATTTTTGGATCTACTAATAAATTACTTTGTAAGTGTTTTGAGAAGCTAATGAAAAGCAAGTTTGAGATGAGCATGATGGGAGAATTGACATTCTTCCTCGGGCTTCAAATCAAACAATGTGATGAAGGAATCTTCCTCAGCCAAGCCAAATACACCAAGAAGTTGATAACGAAGTTTGGACTAGAGAATGCAAAAGCATACGATACTTCAATGACTACCGACAATAAGCTAGATAAAGATCCAAAAGGTAAGAAGGTTGATCAAACCTTATATTGAGATATGATTGGCTCATTACTTTATTTAACTGCTAGCAGGCCAGATATCATATTTAGTGTTGTATGTACCCGCTATCAAGCAGATCCTAGAGAAGCACATTTAAGTGAAGCCAAGCGTATAATCTGCTATCTCTTTGGAACCACTAACCTTGGACTTTGTATTCCAAAGATTCGAATTTCGATCTCGTAGGTTATTTAGATGCAGATTATGCAGCTTGCACTATTGACAAAAAAAGCACTAGTGGGACTTGTCACTTCCTCGGGAATAGACAAGTTACTTGGGCCAGCAAGAAGCAAGCCTCAGTTTCAGTGTCAACCACAGAGGCTGAATATATTGCTGCTGGAAGTTGTTGCTGCCAAATCCTTTGGATGAAGCAACAGTTGGTGGACAATGGAATTGATGAAGGAAATTGCCCAATCATGTGTGACAACACATCAATAATTTCAGTCTCCAACAACCCTGTCATGCACTCAAAGACCAAGTATATTGATATCAAGTATCATTTCCTCAAAGACCATGTGGAAAAGGGGAATATCCATCTAGAGTATGTGGGGACAAACAACCAGATTGCTGATATCCTCACCAAAGCTCTTGACTCCAAGATGTTTTCATTCCTCAGAGGAGAAATGGGTATGCTTGAACTTAAATAAGTCCATATTTTTATTGGCTTACTTGTGTGTTAAATATGTGGAATTTAGGTTGAAATTCCTGTTGAGGTTTCAAACCTCATCCCTGTTGAAACCACGTGTACAAACTGTATGCAGTCAACCACTTGCAGCCAACCGCCAATTTCTAACCGCTTGCTGCAACCTGACCGCATGGATCTCAACCGAGTTTCAACTTAGAGTATTTTCTTTCAACGTTTTTCATTTCTTATCCTTATTAAAAAAATTGTTCATTTTTTTTTATTTTGTATGACTGTCACGTGGACCAGGTATGTTTTCTTTGTTTATTTTTTGGTCCTTATTTTGGCATAAGGGTATTTTTGCAAATGTTTTCCCACGTTATTTCAAAATTTAAATACATTTAATGGCATTTAATCCAAAAGGAACATTTGTATTGAAACCCTCTTGTCAGCCGTCATAATGTTCTGAGCAGAAGCTGAAAGGGTGCTATATTGGTGGGAGTGTGTGATGATGGTACACTTAGTGGGAAGTGGAACCATCATATGCTACTTGCACTCCACCCTATAACCACCTATATATACCACTTCAGTGCAACTGCCTACCTCTTTACCTGCTTTCTCTGTCATCTCGTACCTTCTTCGTCAGTTTCTACCAAACTTTTTCGCTCTAAAAAACCTTCAAATTCTTCATTTTTCAAAATCTGCAATCACTTTCAATGGCACCCAAGAAATCCCTTCACTGATATGGTATGTCTTCTAACTCTTAATCTCTCTTAGTTTTAAAGAATCACCATTGATGAACCATGGAAACCTTCGAAGCCATGAAACTGAGTTTTACTTATTGTTGCTTCATTTCTTGCTCATTTTCCTTGATATTTGTTGGGTTTTGTTCGGATTATGTCTCTGATTCTGATTATGTACTTTATTTCATGGTCAATCCATGTTTTGGTCACTGATTTTGCAAAATTCAGTTTCAAGTTTTCGAAACCTACTTGGTGTTCTTGATGATTTCTTGGTGATTCTGTTGAAAAGATGTGATTTTGATGTTATATTGTTAATCCACTAATCAATGTGATCATTTTGATATGTTATTTGCTGATTTTGGTTAACTTTTGACAAATCTCTGTTCTTCATGTTCTTCGTGCCTTCAAACGACTGTTCATATGCTTTTCTGAAAAATTTCTTATGTTTTGGTTTCTTTGATTTTCAATCATGTTTTTCAGTACTTAGAATTTTTTTGAAAACTTTGAATCTTGTTTGCATTTGAACCGCTTCTCATTTCTCAACCGCATGCTACTTTGTTTGAAATCGCTTGGTTAATATCGCTTATCTCACATGTTTCAAACCGCATGCTCTTCAAAACCGCATGTCCTGTTAAAAGTCAAACCGCATGCAGGAAACTGCTTATATAAGTCTTTTGAAATCGCATGCTGAATTTTCATGAGTATTACTTAGTATATAGGCTGGAACAACATAAACTTCTCTCTGAACACTTCATAGAAGTCTGAGATAACCTTGGTTTAACAATGCCACGTACTAGTAATTACACTCTTGAACTTTCTTATTTATTTCCTTGCCTTGTATTCACAGTTTACTTGGGGTTTGAAACATTTCACTTTTTCAAACCGCACCATTGCTAACCGCATGGGTGCTCAAACCACTTGTGAACTGTGAATCTATAAAATGGAAATAACTTCGATATTCTATTTTTATAGGAACCACAATTTTTCTTGCCAGGTTGGGAGATCAATGAGACTGAGCTGAAGAATGATGCTCTAGGTAGAGAGCTGATCAGAAGGATGGATGCATCTGAAATTCTTCCCCTCTTCACCAAACAGCAATCGTATACAATTCCTGCATTCGTGGACCAGTTCTATGCAAATGCAAAGCCAGGCCAAAGAGAACTTGAAAATGGACGAATGATCAACTGCCTGACTGCCAATGTTGAAGGTTTTGAAGTTTCAATAGACTACTTGGATATTCGGAGTACCTTTGGGTTCAATGTTCCAGGTTCTCCTAAAACTGTTGGCCAAGAGATTATGGATGCAACCGCTTCTACTTCCGCTGGAATCTCCTCTCTTTCTGGTCAATACAAGAAGGTGCCCAGAAAAGCATTTGGTGAGCTAATGAGCCACCTTTGCTTCCTAGTTAGGAAATCTGTTTGTGGGAAGACAGGAAACCACAACAACTTCACCTCTCAGCAGTGGATGTACTGCAGTGCCATTTACAATGGAATCCCTCTCCACTGGCCCAAGATTCTTCTGAGGGAACTTGCTTCGAGTATTGACACTTATCAATACAAAGTGAAGAATGAGCACCAGAGATGGAGACCTTTTTGCAAGCTCCTGACCGCCATATTTGCCAACTACCAGCATCTGGAAGAGCACAGAATTTCTACTCCTGAGCTATCTGTACATTGGGGAAATGAGGAGTCCCTTGGATTAGCTGCTTGCCACAGCTTCAGATTAAGCTATGGCAATGCTGAGTACAAAGGCCTTTATGATGCAGATACAATTCCTACCAGGGAGGAGTATGTCAATATGTGCCCTGAGACAACTGACTCTTTAGTTGGCCTTGCGGTCAAGAAGGCTAGGAAGTCAAGAAAACCTGCTGCTGAACCACCCATGAAGAAAGCCAGAACCGCACCAGCCAAACTGCGTGTTGCTACTGCTGGTGCTGGTCTAAGCCAGAAGGGCAAGAAGAAAATGGATTTGGATGATGAACCTGAGGAAGAAGAAGAAGAGGAAGATGCTGGGATTTCTCCTTCGATTGCTAAAGCCAAGAAAGCCAAACAGACAAAGGATGATTTGACTGATGAAGATCTAATGCAGTTCTATAAAGACAAGCTGGATAAGTTGGAAAGAGCGACTGAATTGAAGAAGGCTGCTAAAGGTAAGTCAACCGCCCCTCCTCCCCAACCGCAACCCCAATTTCAACCACAGCCACCTCCCCAAACTCAACCGCCTCCACCTCCAACTCAAACCCCTATCCAATCACCTATTAATTCCCCAGTTCATTCTCATCATTCTATACCTCACAAATCTCCTTCTCCCAAACCTCAACCCTCACCCAAACCGCTCTCTCCTATTCAACCGCATGATGATGCAACCGCCTAGGGGGAGAAACCCAAAAGGAAGAGGATCAAAATGATGCCCAAATTAGCAACTACCAAAGGGCCTAAACGTTTTCTTAAATGAGTTGCCCAGACTTCCTTTCCCAATCCTGGTGTGACTGCTTCTTACTTTGATCGGGAATCCTCTTCTCCCACTCCTTCACACTCCTCCTCCAATTCTGATTATCATTCCCCTGCTGTTCTTGATTCCCCTTTACCCCTGCTTTTCGTGAAAGGGCCACCAAACCCTCAGCAGGACAAGCCATGTCAACCTCTCTATTAAGGGATCCATCACCTTCACCACCTCATTCCATCCACGATCAAACCTCACCACCTCCATCCAAACGCATCCAAACTCCACCCCTTTCAAACCGCAACAAAAACTCCTACACCACCCCCTTCTCCTGCCAAAACCGCTACCCCTCCTACCTCACATCAAACCCCTCCTCCTGCCAAAAACCTACCCTTCCTACCTCACCTTAACTACAAAAATCCCCACCTCTTTCTATTCACACTACTCAAACCACTTCCTCCTCAGATTCACCTCCCAAAACATCAAATCTTCCAAATTCCACAATTCCTCCTCCAATCCTAACCGCCCCCATTCCAACGCCCCTACTACCTCCCCCAAACTCTACCCATTCCACCCTCAACTGCCCAACCTCATACAATCCCAACCGCTCATATATTCCAAACCCTTCATACCCATATACCCCAAACCGCACTTCCTACTTTTTCTCAACGGCCTCTCTCATTCACTCATATTCCTTCCACTTCATCCGCCCCACCAACTGACTACTCCCAAATAATTTCCACACTTAACCTTATTCAAAGCCAACTTCTGATCAACCAAGGCCATATCATCAAATTAACCGCCTCAAATGCATCTCTTGAAGCCTCCAACCACTCCCTTCATGACACTGTTGAAGCCCAGGCCCATCTTATAGCCTCTCAGACCCTTCAAATGGCTGACTACAAAGATTTTTTGAAACACTTTTCCCTGAAGCTTGATGACATTAAGGGGGAGAGTGACACAGCAAACATTGTCAAATCTTCTGCTGATGCTTGTTTTGAGGGATTTAGAAAAGACTTAGCTGATGTAATCCTCAAAACATTGGGAGATAAAGTGTCAACAACACAACTGAAAGATATGCTTAACCAATTTTCCAACTCCTCTAAAACAGCTCTTGAATCATTCCAAGCTGAACTGCTCAATTCAGTTAACTCCAGACCGCAGCCTGCTCAAGATTTCAAAATTGCTCTAGAGTCTGTAGAACAAATCTCTTATCTTAAATTGATGTTGTCGAAGGAGAGCTGAGTATCAAGACAAACAATTTGGGAGACTCTCTATGAGCCAAAATCAATGCCTTGAATTATGAGGTTAATGATCGCTTGGAAAACCTTAAGGAAGGTTTCAACTTTAAACCCAGTTCTAAAATCCAAGAACTGAAAACTTCCTTGAAAGTAGATGTACATCTTGATCCTATTCAAGAAGCCATCTCAAATCAAACCGCAGTAGTTCAGGGGATATTCATGTTCTTTTCAATTCTTTGAATACCTCCTTCCACACTCCAATTGAAGAACTGACTGAACAAGTCATAGGAAATTCCAGAGCAGTTGGCCAAGCTAACCTTAGACTTGAAACTCAGGAGAATACCCTTGGAGGATTAGTGACCGCTCAAGGATGAACCGCAGATGAAGTCAGAAGAATATGAAGATCCTTAAGATCAGAGAATTCAGCTTCAAATCCTTCCCAAGTACCTGATCATGAAGTTGATGGACCGCCCCAGCAACCACCTCAGCAATGAACCGCTTTATCTGTAATTTCTTTTTGCTGAACTCTTATTTTTTTAAGTTGGACCGCACTCTCATTGTATTTGTTTTATCCAACTCCTTTTGTTTTTTTGTAACCATGTATTTTGCTTTCCTACCATTGTAATATGTAACATCAAAGGTAGTAATGAAAAATGCATCACTGGTTCCAAAACCTTGTTCATATCAAACTGCTTTTTTGTAGAAAAATGAAACCGCAATGGTTTTACACCTCATTCAAATATTTTCTAACTTAAAATCATATTTTTGAAATGAAGTTTAAACATTCAATTTAAACCGCACTTTAAACTTAAACTTATATTTTCTAAGTGCATTGAATGCATTTCTATACTTTCAAATTGTAAGTTTTTATTCCTTCAATAGTATAGAAATCTATACCTTAAGCTAGTGTGTGCATTGACTTGGGACATGACTTACCATGTTTATTCCTATGGACATATTTTTATCAAGTACAATGTTTGCTTTTGTTATAATAGGTAATGGCATCAATCAAATAGGGGGAGATTGTTGGGTATGCATACTTTAACCCTCCTAGCTTTAGCTTAGATTTGATTGATACCATAACCTCATCTTTATTTTAAGGACTTTAGGCCCATATGTAATGAAGCTTAGACTTCAATTTTTTAGCTAAGTCCATTTTATAGAATAGGTTAAATTAGGCTTGAAGACTGGCACAAGACTCATTGGACATGAGGTTTCTGTTCAAGAGGTTTCAGACCGCTTCATCAAAACCGCATTAGCAAACCGCTCCAAGCAAACTGCTCTGTGAAATTCTCTATCTGAAACCGCATCTTGAATACCTAAGTGCAAACCGCATTAGTGACCCACACTAGCCAACTGTTGTGCAGTTCCAATCTTGAGACCGCACTATGGAACCTCCTCTGGTGAAACCGCACTTGTCAAACCGCATGAACACCAGACCACATCCAATGATTGAAGACTTGAAGTGAACCACACATGACTGTTGGAATCCACGTAAGCAATGATAAAAGTAAACCACCAAATCTTGTCACATGATTCAATGTCAGAGAAGATCTTCAAGGATCTTGAAAAGGTGACAGGTGTCCTTCATACCTTATTTGCAGCTGGAGTTTGATCAGCTTTATCTGCAACTGCTGTACCAAAGGACAAAAGTGGATTTCTGGACCAATCAGATTGCACCAGTACAGTCCTTGTAATAGCTGTCTCCAACGGCTATATCCTTAGTGCTTGGGTATAAATACCCCTAATCTTCAACACTTAAAGATTGCTTGAGAAATTGATTTGCTGTGAGTTCATAAGAAGTTGAAGCTCTGCCCAGAAAATATTCAGCCCTTTGAATCTTCATCTTCCTACTTCAAGAAATTTTTTCTCAGCCCAAAAATGAAGCATTAAATACTTCAAGAATCATTGTGCTCTTCATCATCTAGATTCAAAGAGCATTGATCTTGTTCAAACACACACACACACACACCTCACTTGTTTAATCACATAGATTATTCATTTGAGATACACCAGTTATAGTCTAGGATTGATCTTCATAGAACATATTTTAAATCTGAGTATTGTACTTTGTACTTTGTAATCTCTTATACTCAATATAAAATCTCACTCATAGAAAGTCCAAGACTAACCATCTTGGTAGTGGATGTAGGTCATTTACTATTGAACCACTCCAAATATTGTGTTCATTATTTTTGCATTATTATTTACTGTGCTTACTGATTATTTGTATTTATCTGTTTGATCTTATTCTCAGTTATCAATTATTGTGAAATTGTGTTTGCAGTTAACTATTGTCAAAACCTCACTTTTCAGTTTTGTAAACCGCACTGAAAACCGCATTATAAACCACACCTCAAAACCGCTTTATAAACTCAGAATATTCCGCTGTGCATTTTGCAACTCTACTTGCAGTTTCTTATACACTGCAAGCGGTTTTATAAGCAAGAGGTTCAATTTTAAAAAGAGGGCAAAAAATTTGTAACAGCTATTCACCCCCCTCTAGCTGTTTTTCACCCTTGTTGCCACCTTTGAGACCAACACCCACTTAGGATGCTAGGAGAATACTAAGGAAGTATAGATCTAAGACATTTATATACAAATATTGGATCTTTATGGCTCATCCTATGTCCTTATTACCCCAATAGGTGGACAGTCATAGGAAAAACACTAGATTTAAAGAAAAAGAGAGCATTTAACATTAAAGCAATGAAAAGTTCACGAATTTCCCCTAAACTTCATGAAAGTTTGGGAGATTTGGAAGCTTCTTTCTAGCGAGATCCTATCCAATTTTGTAATTCCTGGTAGGTCCTTCCTTGCTCATAAAGTAATGAAAAGTTCACGAATTTCCCCTAAACTTCATGAAAGTTTGGGAAATTGCTAGGAAACTCAGATTGGTGGCTGTGAGCCAGATTTAGGTACTTACAGAAGCCCCTCGACAATGGTACTTGCAAAGCAAGGGGGTTGTCAATAAAAGTGAGAATCCAATCTGGTGAACGTCCGAGATGGATTGGGATTGGGTGACCAAAGTGGTCGAATGGATGAACCTTTGTAAAGGCTACCTACGTATCCTGAAGAGGAATCAAGCTGAATTGTAGTTTTGGATCCGCTGGGGAAAGGATGTCGTGTGTGACGGATTGGCTAAACCTAAAATAGGCTACCTACGTATCCTGGGAGAATTAAGTCCCAATCGTAGTTCAGAACTGCTGGGGAATGGTGAAAAGAAACAAGTCCCTTGCTTTAAAGGAAGAAAAAAGGTGACCTAAGAGGTTAAATAGCTGGACCTTTTAATAGGCTACCTACGTATCCTTGGGAGGAATCAAGCCGGTTCGTAGTTCACACTCGTTAGACAGCTTAAGCAACAGGTCTAAGCTTCTCGGAGTTTTGACGATTAATGGAGGAGTCAGTTAATTGGTTTAACAATTTGGAGGGATCACCTGATTACCTTGATGATTTTGGAGGGGTCACCTAATTATCTTGACGAATTTGGAGGGGTCACCTGACCAGTTTGGAGGGGTCACTTGAGGTGAGGCCGGACTGGCCGAGTTATACTTTTATCTTGATCTGCATAGCCGTAAGAAGGTTGCTTCTCTGGACTGCTTCTCATTTGCTCTGGAGGTACTTTCTTTCTTATGTTAAACCTTTTTATGTATCCTCAAAATTTATGACTATCATTATATGTAAGAGAATAACCCTTCTGTTTTGACATGCAGGTTTGGTTCTGTGAGGTGATAGGGTTCTTTTCGTTGAACCAGCAGAGCGATCCCACCATCTTCCCAGCTATGGTATGCTGGAAGGATGAGGCTAAGGACAAATTCAACATAAAGACCCGAATCACATTCGACTACAAGATGGTAAAGAGTATGATTAATGTAGACAGTTGTCAGAGGGTGACATTTTATCCCTGGGGCCGGTATCCTGCAGCTCAGATGGGCAGTGTCGTGGCTGTGACGAGGCAGAGAGGGTGGCTGACAGGCTTGACTGTGATGTGATATGCTTGGGTGACATATTTTCCAGGAAGCATGGTCATGACCCCCTTTGTAAACCATTACCCCTCATGATCCCCCACTAAATATGCTGCAGCCTAAGGATTGGGCAGAGGATGAGAGGAATAGGTATAGTGCTGGGTTGGCAGCAGATGCATACTTCGATTATGCTACTCCGTATGCCACCTTTGTGGAGGAGCGAATGAGGACACCACAGAGGTTGGTGAAGATAGTTGCCGCCCAGGGATATGGAGAGGCACAGCCGACTAATCCACATATTCCCTCTGCTCATCTGTCTTATGTGGTGAACGGGGTGCCGAGGAGGCTGATGGTACCTGTCCCTGACATCAGAGAGGTCGAGTTCACTTTATCGGTTGATAGCACTGTAAGTAATCCTTGGATTTCTATTTTCTTTGACTCTTTTCTTTTATTTATGCTATACCACTACTTTTCTGTGATTTTTTGAGTTTTCTTCTTTCTCGCAGGTCCCTGCTCGTACATATGAAACTTTGGTGTGACAGAACAGGGGATGGAAGCATTTGGCTCGGTCTCTCTTGAGGAAGCTGGCTTGTGCTTCGAGGGCTGCAGGGAGTGCGCAGGAGCCTGAGCGCAAGAGGAGGCATGTTGGGGGTGGAGCTTCTTTGTCATCGGCCTCAGGACACACATAATCTTCGACCAGCGGCTTAGGCTTAATACCGACATTCTGGAGCAGCTAGCGGAGTATGAGCATGTGCCTGTTGATTTTTCGGATGCGATGAGGAGGATGTGATGAGGGACCCTGAGTTTTATGAGTTGAGCAGGGACGAGGAGTCTAATGCTTAGGGTCCTTTTTTTATACACTTATGTTAGAGAGAGAGAGAAAATGGAACACAAAACAATTTGTTTTTTATTTTTATTTGGGGCCCCCGGGAGTGGGCAAAGACATGTAATGATAATGATTTCTTTTTCTTTTTCTTTTTCTTTTTCTTCTTCTTTTTTTGAGCCCGGGAGTTGGCGAGACAGTTATGTAGTTTCCCATCCTTTCATGACAAGTGCCCCAAGAGGCAAGACTTGGTTTATTATTATTATTATTATTATTATTATTATTATTATTATTATTATTATTATTTTAATTGTTATTGATATTTTGGCACGTTACTTGAGCCTCGGGACAATTTTTGTGTGGAAATGTGGCGGAAATTGGGCAAAGATGTATATGATTGTATTTGGGACATATGAAATGTGTTTGGGAATGGTTTTTATGCAGGTTTTGAGAAAGTGGGATGAGAATTCCACTTGGGCAGCAGCTTTGGCTGCTGCATATTTTTTTTCTGCAATAGCGAAAAAGGCCGCGCGGCCTGGTCTTGAGAAAAAAGACCGCACGGCTGTTTCTTCCATCTAAACTGATTTTTTGCAATTAAAGCCAAGGAAGGGTCTAGAAACTTCTTTCCTGAATTTGGCTCCTCCCATATTGTCCCAGATTATTCCAGAACTGAGTTTTAGCCAAAAATTGATGAATCCAATTGTCGCAATTGAAAAACCGATTCGATTGCCAAAAGCGAGGAGAGACCATTTTCTTTCCAATCTTTAGTCTTAGATGAGGTATAATTTCCAATTTCACAAGGGTTCGATAACACTTTCAAGATTAAGTCTTTATGGCATTTGAAGGATCTCCCGCCAGATTGGGACCTTTTGAGAGCAGCTGAGAGGTTTTGGAATATCCGGAGAAATGTCTATTCTTTTTCTTACAATGAGATTGTTCCCACCTTTGAGGACTTCAGAGCACTGATTGGGGGTCTGGAAATCGAGGCTATTTCAATTCCGTTGACCTGGGGCGCCTAGACGGGGACTAGTCGGGGACTAGTCGAGATTAGTCGGGATTAGTTAGGACCTAGGCGGGGCTTAAAACTAGGCGTTGGAGAGGGGCCTAGCGCCTAGGCGGGGCCTAGGCGCCCTTAGGCGGGGTCTTTTAGAACACTGCCAGTGATCCCAAAGTTGGCATCTTTTCTATATATTTCTCGAGAGGAAGCTGAAGGCATGATGATAGCACCTGATAGGATTGACATTTCTGATATTCTGGGCAGATTCATGTTTCTCGGTACTGCAGGGACTACGATATCTATGGACGCCTTTATTCTTTGCATGTTCTCTTTCCTATTTACTACTGAGTCTTTTGGAGTGTGTCATAGTGTCCTTTTAGACATGGTCCGAGATTGCAGAGCCGGGAGAGATATCGTACTTTTGATTTTGGGAGAGACACTGCATGGCATTGATAGGATGGCTAGAGGGGACCTTTTCATGCGGTCTGGGAGTCCAGCTGTGCTGACTTTGTGGTTACAGGAGCGGCTCAGGGCTTTACCTAGGGCTTTGCCTACTCATTATCCGTGGTTGATTTCTCAGAGAGGTGCACCGAGGCAGCAGGATCAGGACCGTTGGGAGCTGATGATGGCTCGATTGTCTACTTCAGATATTCGTTGGTGGGTGCCTTACTGGAGGTTGCAGACCCGAAGGACATTTCAGGAGTCCTACATAGTGAGGGTCCCAAGGCTGTCCTGGTTGTCTTTCTACATTCCATGCTTAGTATTGAGACAGTTTGGGGCCTTACAGGAGCCATTGGATGACTGGGAGAGTATTCGTACCATGGATGTGGCATCCTTGGATATGAGAGATCCCGGTAGTTTCTCCTTTTTTTCGAGGGCATGGACATATGCTGCTTTTCCACCCAGAGTCATTCTCAAGAGCAGGGAGAGTACTATTTTGACCACAGTTTACCTGGATTGGTTTGAGATAAAGATGGGGGCAAGTCAGATCATTTTGGGAGAGAGGCGCCAGACCTTATTGGGTGCTGATAGTGACTCTAGCAGGACTCTGAGGGAGACTGAGGCAAAGGCCAGTCGACATAACCAGTCACGCGATTTCATTAAGGACATGTAAGTTAAATATGAGAGATTGTCAGGGATTCCTCCTCTCACTGAGGCTCAACAGGAGGAGATAGAGACTCTTGCCAGGGTACAGAGGGAACTTATTGACACAGGTTTGGTCGAGGCTCCAGTGAGGGCACTCGAGATAGGTAGGAGGGAGACGGACATCATCGAGAAGAAGAGGAAGAACACTCGAAGTGGTCGAGGTCGTGGGAAGAAGAACAGGGATGATGCCGCCACTGACGGTTGATAGATTTGAGAGATGTTCTAAGCATCCACTTATTGCTTTGTTTGTAGACACATTGGTTATTTAGGTCTTTTTATTGTATATATTTTCTTCATAGCAGGTTAGGAGAGTCAAGAGTAGACCGTGCTTGAACTCATCAAGAAGTTTTTAATTTGTAAAAAACATGGGATATTATCTTGGAATATTTCAAGACACATTTCATGGAATTTTGGATGTCTATTTATTGTTTAGACCGAACCATTTCTGGCTGCCTACGTTCCCCTTTTACAAAAAGGACTAAGGGGCTCAGGTCTCCGTAGTTCGACTCTTATGAACTTGTTTGTTTTTTTTTGGTGTAACCCTATTTTCTGCCTAGACCGCCCTTTATTATTTTTTATTATTATTATTTTTGGTGCAACTCTGTTTTCTGCCTAGACCGCCCTTTTCAGGGTTTTCAGCCAAGCTGGGTATTACTCTTTTTGCACTCTTTATTATTTATTTTTTTAACATAATAGCGACGAAGCTTGTCACCATTGACAGGGTGAACAAAATGATTGCCATCCAGGTCTGCAAGTTTCATTGCTCCTCCTGGTAGTATCTTTTGTACCACATATGGGCCGATCCATACAGGTTCCCATTTTCCAAGGGGTTGTCTATGGTAGGGGGCTTCTCTTTCAGTACCAAATCTCCTTCTTTATTGTCTCTGGCCTTGACTTTCTTGTCAAAAGCCCTAGCCATTCGCCTCTGGTAAGTCCGAGTGTGTTCCATTGCTTTTAATCTCCTTTCATCAAGAAGGGCGAGCTCATCATGCCGACTGCGCAACCATTCAACTTCATTAATGCCGTTTTCCAAAAGAACTCTTAATGATGGAATTATTAACTCTACAGGCAGCACTGCTTCCATTCCATAAGTCAAAGCAAAAGGGGTTTCTCCCGTAGCTATTCTGACAGAAGTTTTGTAGCCCTAGAGTGCTAGATGTAGTTTCTCAGGCCAGTCACAACCGCGAGTGGCCATCTTTTGGATGATTCTCTCAAGTGTCTTATTTGTAGCTTCTACTGCTCCATTGGTCCGAGGCCTGTACGGGGATGATTTGTGGCGAGTGACCTTGAATTCTGACAGCAATCTTTCACAATCTCCTTCAAAATGTGTCCTGTTATCTGAGAAGATCTCGTTTGGTACCCCATATCTGCACATGATGTTCTCTTTGTTAAACTGAGCAACCTTCTTGGATGTGAGGACTTTATATTACTTTGCTTCCACCTATTTCGTGAAATAATCCACTGCCATTAACATAAATTCATGCCCATTACTTCCAGCTGGGGCTATCTTCCCGATTACATCAATACCCCAAGTTGCGAATGGCCAAGGCGTCGTCATGCAGTACATGTTATGAGGTGGGAGATGAGCCATTAACATAAATTCATGCCCATTACTTCCAGCTGGGGCTATCTTCCCGATTACATCAATACCCCAAGTTGCGAATGGCCAAGGCGTCGTCATGCAGTACATGTTATGAGGTGGGAGATGATTAAGGTTGGCAAACCGCTGGCACTTGTCACACTCTCGGACATGCTGAATATAATCTGTTTCCATAGAGATCCAGTAGTAGCCCATTCTCAGGATAACTTGTATTAATGCTCTGGCATTCATGTGTGGACCGTAGGGACCATTATGGACTTTGGTCATTAGCTCTTTTTCTCTTTCTTTGGTGACACACCGCAGGAGTGGTCCTTGGTACCATTTTTTGCACAGATCGTCTCCCAGAATGACATAGTGAGAGGCTAATCGCTTCAAAGCCTGCAAACTTTTTGCCTTGATGCCCTCTTTCAGATTACCTTCTTCGTCTCTGATGCTGCTTCCCCATTTTTGAGAAACTGATAAACCTGATTGTACCATGGTTCCTTGATGAGCTCAGGTCCCATTTCTATTTCACAACAGAAGGCTAGTGTTTCCCTTCTACCCACTCTGAATGGTTTTACTGCCTTTCCCTCGGGGATTTCTACCAGTAAGGCTAGACTAGCCAAGGCATCTACAAATCTATTCATGTCTCTTGGCAGATAATGGAAGGTCACTTCTTTGAACTGCTCTGTCAATTCTTCCATATAAGCATGGTACTTTTGTAGGTGAGGATCTACAGTCTTCCATTTATTTGAGACCTGGTTAATGATCAGGGCTGAGACCCCATAGACCTCAAGTTCCTTGACATTTCTTTCAAGGGCGCCCTCTAAACGGGCTATACAGGCTTCATACTCCGCTGCATTGTTTGTGACAGAGAAGTTCAACTTGATGGCTATCGGCGTGTGCTCATCTTTTGGGTCCACCAACAAAATCCCTATGCCATTTCCCCTTTTATTAGCAGCTCCGTCGAAGAAGAGTTGCCATCGATTCTCGTGTTCAAAAGTAAAAATTCCTTCATTCGGGAACTAGGGTTCAGGGCATCGATCCTCATTACTAGGGAAATTTGCCAGATGATCTGAGAGTGCTTGACCCTTGATTGCCTTTCTTATTACATAGTTGATGTCAAACTCTGCTAGGAAGAATGACCATTTTTCCAGGCGCATCTAGAGGGATGGTTTGTCAAAGAGGTACTTGATGGGGTCCATTTTTGAGACCAAATTCACCGAGTGAGCCTGCATGTAGTGTTTCAGTTTTCCGACTACCCAGACCAGTCCTGCACATGTCTTTTCACATGCCGAGTAATTGAGCTCACTCCCTTGCAGCTTTCGGCTCACAAAGTAAATGGAATTCTCTACCTGAGAATCTTTCTTTTCTTGGCCAGCATAGCCCCAACTGCCATGTCGGTGACCGTGAGATAGAGCAGGAGGGGTTTATGTTCATGTGGGGGGCATAGTATCAGGGGATTCACTAGGTATGCCTTAATCTTGTCAAAGGCATCCTGTCATTCTTCATTCCACTCTGTATCTTCATTCTTCTTTATAAGCTTGAAGATGGGCTCACACATGATTGTCAGCTGATTAATAAAATGGCTGATATACTGCAGTCTGCCCATAAAAGCTCTTGACTTTTGTCTGGGATCGAGGTGGCCTCATGTCCATAATGGCTTTGATTTTTTGAGGGTCGGCTTCAATTCCTCATTCTGTGACCATATACCCAAGTACCTTTCCCCTTATCACTTCGATGGTGCACTTTGCAGGGTTCAGCTTCAATTCCTCATTCTGTGACCATATGCCCAAGTACCTTTCCCCTTATCACTTCTATGGTGCACTTTGCAGGGTTCAGCCTCATGGAATGCTTCCTTAACCGCTCAAAGAACTTCCGTAGATCAACAAAGTGTTGTCCATCTGCGCCTTTGGAATGGTTAATCATATCATCTACATAGACCTCAATCTCCTTGTGGATCATGTCATGAAAAAGCACAGTTGCTGCCCTCTGATAAGTAGCCCCAGTGTTCTTTAACCCAAAAGGCATCACCATGTAATAGTATGTCCCCCATGGCATGGTGAAAGCTGTTTTCTCCTGGTCCTCTTCTGCCATCTTGATCTGATTGTAGCCAGCAAAATCATCAACGAATGACTTGACTTCGTAGTTGGATGTGGCATCCACCAAAATATCTATGTTCGGGAATGGGTAGTCATCTTTGGGACTGGCTTTGTTTAGATTCCGGAAATCCACACAAGCGTACCTTCCCATTTGCTTTGGTCACGGTCACAATGTTTGACAACCAGGTCGAATATTCAATGACTCTGATGAATTCGGCACGGAGCATCTTTTCAATTTCCTCTTTGACTTGCAGAGACCATTCTGGCTTGATTTTCCTTAGTTTCTCTTTCACATGCTTGGCATCAGGTGCCAAAGGAATCCTGTGTTCTACAATTTAGTTGTCCAGCCCCGGCATGTCCTTGTAAGACCAGGCAAACACATCCACATAATCTTTGAGAAGATCAATCAGTCTGTACCATTCGGCCCTCTGGAAGAAGTTCCCGATCTGTGTCTCTTTAGGTTCTTTGATAGTACCCAGGTTAACACTAGTCAAAACCTCCTCAACATCTTGGGCACGGTTTTCCTCATTATCAATAACCTGCTTAAAGATTTCTTTAATGTATTGTTCATTTAGTGTGTCTGCATCTTGTTCAAATGAATCATTATTAACAGTTGTTATATTATTAGTTAATTTATCATTTGTTAAGTTGGCAATAAGGGGATACTCAGAAAGATCTATCATTTCATTTAAAGCGAATGGAAAGATCACATTGGCAACACATTCATAATCTTCAGGCGTAAGGCCGTCAAATGACTCAGAGGACTCGAACTCAAAGACTACCGACTCTATAGTACGAATGACAGGGTGTTTGACAGGACTAGACATAGAGGGACGGGGGACCAATCCAAGCTCTGTGATCATTTGCAATCGGCTGGCTATTGGGCCTAAAAATGTCTCCTAGTTCTTCAGCGGCATCTCTGTCTTAGTCACTAGAGAGCGGGGATCAAAAGGTTCTTCACTGCCATTCCCAATTACGGCAATTGTCTCGTCATCTGAGCTGAAGTCGATCAGGTTGGGAATCTCTATTTCTTCATCAAATAGCTTCTGCAATACCGGCCCACTATCCTCACAGCTGGCAATTTCTACCTGGCTGATCTTTGGGAGAGCTAGCTCGAAGGTGGAGAAATCCATTACCCCTGCTGGGAAGAGTGCTGGCTCTTTGAGGTGGTCTGGGTTCCCTTTGAAGACATACTCATTCTGAACAGTGGTGGTAGCCCCAGGAATACTCAGCAGGTCGAGAAACATCCTCATGATCGGATTGGCTGGCTTTCCACGGGCCTTTTCAAGGCTTTTTAAGAGATCTTTCCTTATGGACTGCTGACTGTCATTCTCATCATACTGAGTCTCGCCCTTGGTGAAGTACTTGGCCAGAGACAGACTATAAGGATGGAGACGGACCCCTTCATTAGTACCAACTTTTCGTCTTTCCTGAATTGTTACCTTAGCTTCCCTATCATCATGAGGAGTTGCTTTGTAGCCCAGGCCATGTCGGGTGGTTTGTTCCTTTGCATCAATGATAGTATGACGACCTTGAATCCTTTTACCCAGTCCAAGCCCCAGAAGATAATTCATCTTTCTCATCATTCGCATGGCAGAAGGTATTTTGTCTGAGGTAGTAGTGAGGTCTGCACAACACACTTGGACTTTAGAGGTGGCCAAGGAGAAGCCAGTTAAGGTAAGCCCTTCGTCATCATTCTTAATTTCCAGTATCGAAATACCCCCGATATTGGTCCCTTCCACAGTCACACTGTCTCCATAGATAGTAGTGATAGTTCCATCATCGGACTGGAATTTGACACACTGGTGCAGGTAGAGGCCACCTCGTTTATCTGATGGATCCAGGGTCATCCCAGTAGACCAGTAAATGAAATGGGGATATCAATTACTTGGAAGTCAATAGCCATGACCTTCTTCCCAAACCACAGATTTAAAGTTGCAATCCCCAAAAATGATCCAGCGGTGGAATCATAGGCCTTAATAGTCTGACTGGACGGCTTTAAGTCTGTTGGCTTCTGATCTAGTAGGTCCATCATTTTTGCTGGCAGGACGTTCATTGCAGACCCCCCCATCGACTAACACCCTCGAAAGTCGGCGCTCCTCCAACTGGACAGTGATGTAGAGCGGCTCAATGTGGTTAGCCCAATATTTCGATAAATCCAGGTAAGTGAAAGTGATGATGTTTCCAAAGTGAATGTTCCCGATCATTTGGATGACCTCATCTGGGTGACATCTATGGGTACCATAGTCTTGGCCAAGCTTTCTTCTAACTTTAGTTTGTGGGGGGTAGGAAGAGGTTAACAGGAACCAAAGGAAGATATTGGCTTGGGTGCACTTCAGCTGAGTCATCACTGGATCTTCCTTTTTAGATTCCACCTTTTCCGTTTCTGGCTTATAAGGCCTCTTATCTTCCCTTGGTTCGGAGCTGGTATTTCTCTTGTCAACCTTGGGTGGTTCTACATTCATCTCCCTGGAATGAGTCATCACATAGACATTTGACTTTCCCGAGTCATTGGTTCTCTTAGAAGATTCTTTCAGTTCTTTCAGGGTTAGAGGTGGGCTTTTGCTGGCATACGGCCAACCCTGCTGCCTGATTTGGTTCACAGTATCACTAGAGGTACAGGCCGCTTCACGGATCTGATCCCAGGTTACAGGCATTCTGGATCGTTCTGGCTTTTGGGTCCCCCACTGATTTAGCAACTTACTGATTTCAGTTTCCTCTTCCTCACTCAAGGCTTTGACAGTTTCTTTCAGCCTTTTCAGAGTCAACATACAACAGAAGCCATCGTTCCCAGGACTTGCAGGCTTGCCATTGGCTTCATCATTTTGCCCTAGCAACTTTTTCAGCAATGTAAGGTCACACTCCTCACCACTATCAAGCATATCATTCCTCACCACTATAAAGCTCTTGCAAAAGTTGCAGTCATATTTTGAGGTAATCTCATCCTCATATCTTTCCTTCAACTTTTGTTGGGAGGATTTCTTCTTTCTTCTCCTCCTTGAAGGGGTTTCCTCATTGATCCAATCCTGGTATGCATCCTCCAGACAATCATCGCAATCATAGACATCATACCAAATGTGTGGCTTGGGTTGAGCTGGTGTGGCTTCCTCTTCAAATTCAATCACATTCACCTGCATTTCTGAGCTACTGAAGCCAGTTACACTTTCGGCATCTGATAGAAAACTTTCTCTGCCATCGGTGTCTCCTTGGTCATTCATTCTCCTTTCCACATTTCTCCATACCGGTGGTTGGGACTAATCCTCTTAAGCAGTAAAGGCCATCACAAACACGTTATGCTCACCATGGGTGATGAAGGGTTCTGGGGAAACTTCCACCGTCATAGATTAGTTCACCTCGGCCTCACAATCTTCATAAGTGAGTCTCTCCTCTGTAATCTTGACTATGGTAACTGGCTCAGTGTTACTGAAAAGAGATCTTGCTTTAATGACATTAATGAAACCGGTCCCCAATTTAGGGCCAAACTGCCCTTCCCTGGCTGAGGCATCAATTAGATCCTTCCATTTCCCATGCAATTCAACGTAAGAGACGTTAAACTCTAGGATTTCTATAATCTTGGGATCCCCAAACCCGACTGCATTTGCCTGCTCTGGATTTCCAAACTCAATCACATTCACTCGGTCACTGGCTGGAAGAGGGTTTTTGACTGTATTGGGGCCCCTAGGCGGTTCGAGCTTGCCTTCCCCAATTAAACGGGAGATCAGGTGCCTCAAATAAGTGTAATTGTTGGTGGTGTGCCCATGGTATCTATGGAACCAATAATGCTTAGACTCATCCAACCGAATATTTGGGTTCTTGGGCTTCCAATTCTCCAGAGGCCTCATAAGCCCCTCGGCGACCATGCTATCAAATACTTTTTCCAACAGCATCCCAAAGTCTTTAGTGGTGTAGAGGTGAGGCCTTGGCTTTACAGCTGTTTGACCTGAGCTCTATCTGAATTTTTCATTCTGAATGTAATTGATTGCCCCCGCTGTTTCTTTTCCCTTCACGGCACTGGCTGGAGTGTTCGAGGTTGAGGCCCTGTACCGGTAGGAGTTGCCGGTTCCTACTGTTGGTGCCATATTGAAGGCATTTTCAAATTTGGTACCCACATTCACCATTGCTCAGAGATCGGAATAATAGTAGTTGCCAATCTGGACCCTTAACTAGTGCTTCAAGTAGGACTGGAAAATTTCCATTTGTTCTTCTTCATTCAATGGAGTCATCATCTCACTAAGCTTCCAATTCCATCTCTTTTAAAAATCACCTACAGGCTCATCTGGACGCTGCAAAGTCCCCTGCAAATTATTTCCGCTAGTTTCCTAGTTCAAATTGGCCTTGTACTTTTCCATGAACACTTCCTGAATCTGGTTCCTGGTGGCTCGGGCCTCTGGCTTTACATGCAAGAACCATCTGAGAGTTGAAATCTTTAATGACAGTTGGAAATGGTCAGCCATCTGCTGATAAGTACAGTCTTTGGCTCTCATTGCCAGAAGGTAGTTCTCAATGTGAGTTTGGGGGCAGTCTGTGCCATTGAACTTCTCAATCTTAGGCATCCGGAACTTCGGAGGAAGAGGAACAATCTTGCTTGGATCTGTGATCTGATATGCTGCTTTCTTAGTGCTTAGTTCACCATCTCTTGCATTTGACCTGCTCCACGATCCAGGCCATGATAGGGTCAGCTGACATTCTCGGATTGCTTGGTTCCGGAGTAGAGTTATCAGTTTTCAGCGGCAGCTCGGTAGGTGGCACACTGGTGGATGGCACCACGACCTGAGGATCTGTTTGAGGGAAATAGGTGTAGACTTGAACTTGTCCCTGGTTTCCATAAGACGGGCCGGAGGTATAGGGATTGGATCTATAGTTATCGGGGTAAAGGAAGGAGTAAGGAGCCTCGTGGGGACCTGTTGGCAAGGCTGGAGATGGGAGATCTTATGTTGTTGGGCAAGTGTTGAGGAGATCATTGGACTGGTTCTAAGGCTTTAAAGTTAGCTGGGATGGTCCATACTGAGGAGGAGGAGTGAATCCTGGGGGATAATGCTGAGACTAAGAGACTGAGGTGGCTGTAGCATTCAGTCGCTGTTGATAGTGAAAGAAGCTTTGTCTATTCTGAGGAGCTAAGGGTGATGGAGCCCTGATGGCCTGAGATACTGGGAGGAACTGAAGGGCAATAGTCCTTGGTGGGGGATCATATGTCGAAGGAGGAGGACATTAGTTGTAGGATGGAGGGGTTGAAGTCACTGTTTCTGGAGTCTCATCTTCAACCATGACCAAGGAACCGTTTGCTTCAACTAATATCTGAACCCCATGATGGCGGAGAGAATCGATGAGCCAGGCTTGTTGTTCTTCATGAACCCTGCGGTTGTTTTCCAAGGCGTGGGATAACTCTTCCTCTCTAGACATCGAATTACCCGTACCACCACTGTTTTCTGTCATATCTGCCATTCTAAACCACTGAGTAGACGAAACTGATGATTCTAATGAACTATCTGAGCCTGAGATTTCTGCACTGAAAAGCCGCTGACCCGATAGTCTCACCCATTTCTTTCTCACTGCGGAAAAGGGATAGGCAAGGATTAGACTCGGGGGTAGGTGTTTAGGATGAAGGCTCGAGTAGCATGCAGTTAAGAATCTTCAAGTTTACTTAAAAAAATGTCTTTTGATTAGCCCTATTTGGTTGGAAAAGGTTGCCTTTCTTTTTCGCAACTACTCTAGATTTTGGATCAGTAGGTTCCGTCACTATGTCTATGGACCCCTCAACTTGTAAACTCAAACAAGGTCAATAGGGAAAGCAGATCCTACTGACCGAAAAGCGCAGAATGGTCCTAGGGTCTAGTGGATCATAGGAATTTTAACGCATGAGCGATGCGGATTATAGTCAATGTCAACACCGTCAAAGTCAAGTCTTTAGCCTTAACGGAATTTTGGCATAGCTTCGCTTACGCAAGAGACGTTGACTTCGGCATTGTCCAAGGAAAATAATAGGCATAGGTCGGATGTCAAAAGTCGAATAACACGGCGTCACCTTGAGCATTGTTGCATACTTCGTACAAGTCAAAGTCAAAGATTTTGCCAATTTTGCCAAATGAAATTTTGGCATCGCATGCGCGAGGAATCTTGACTCTAGCATGGGCTCGGGTTTGAGTTTTACGGGGGTATATGACAAGGCTATATGACACGGTCTAGATAAAAAACCAGCCAAAAGTCATGGTTTAAAAAGTGTGACATGGACTAGTGCAGTGGTCAACACGGTTTAAGCCAAGGGGAGGTTTGGCTGGTTCCGTGCGAGCCCGAGGGCGTCGTAACACCTTTCGTGACTGCATCTGAACAACCATCCCGGGTTGAGGACGTTGTGTGCAAAAGTGTACAGGAGTATATAGTGCGCGTAGTGTGCGGTCACTAAAAATTCTTTTTTTTTTAGTTAAAATAGAGATTTTCAATGTGTCTTAAAAGAATGTTTTAGGACAGGGAAATGCATCACATAAGCACGTAATTTTCTGGTCTGCAAAACCAGTCCATATTCTGGACAGAATAGTCCCAAAGTTGCTATAGTTTCCAGATTAATGCCAGAAGAAACTGTCCTGGTGGAACTGCTAATAAAGTCGCGCGGCTTGGTCCAGGGCAGATCAGGCCGCACGGCTTGATCCAACAATTTTCCAGGTTCCAAACTGTTGCAATTCCAGAATGTTTAGCCAGAGATTCTGGGCAATTTTCAGCTTCAGAACTAAACCTGTTATTGTTAGAATATATACAAGCCAAAAAATAGCACAAGGAATGCATAAAAGGAAAAGATTTAATCACAAGTACAAAAATTGGACCCGGGACGGAAGGCTAACCCTCGTAAATGTTCCAAAGCTTCTTATGAGAGAAGAAGTTTGGAAAGCATTCTAATGTTCCCCAGTGGAGTTGCCAACTGTGAATTACCCTACGATCGCGCATGCAATACCTCATTGGTAGTTTGCGAATCATTTTGAGGGCCGAGTCACCTCATCGTTGGAAAATACAAAATTAATGAAAAACGGAGTCGCCACGCCATTTTGATAGTCCTCAAAACTTTGAAAAAAAGGAAAAATATACTAAGTCCGAAGGTTAAGTTACCCCTTGGGAAGAACGTTTGGCGTTCAACCAAGGGGCCTTGCAAAAGCAAGTCTTCCAAAGGGTCCAAAGTTTGTGCAAGTGTGTGTGTATGTGTGTGTGATTTAAGAAAGAGAAAGAAGATATTTTACATATTTAAAGGAATATGACAAGCCTTTTCCTAAGCTAGGAACCATTTTTAGAAGGTTCTAGGTCTAGGATGACTTGAACTTTGATATTTTCAGGATTTTGATCCCATGTCCATTTAGAGCTCGTGGATATCACCATTCAACCTTTTTGACCCTTTTGATTGGATTATCGACCACTTAGGCCATGTAAGGCCTAGATGTATCTTACTCCAACCTTCATTGGGGAGTTCTTAGGTTAGGTGTAACCAAAGATTGGATCTTTAAGCTTTATGATGGAACATTCTAAGAGGGGGACAAAGATTACATCTTTCATGGAGATTTAGATGTAAAGATTGAAACTTTACATTAAATCCTCCATTTTACACACTAAGGATAGTATGCAAGACATAAATCATAGGATTTTTAGTATGTAAAGATTGAATCTTTTTTAGGTTTGTCCTACACCTTTTGAGCCATTATCTTTGACTTAGGTGATCCTTGGAGCAAGTTTTATAGCATTTTGTGGAGAAATTAGTGTAAAGATGGGAACTTTACACTAATATCCCACTTAGGATGCTAGGAGAATACTAAGGAAGTATAGATCTAAGACATTTATATACAAATATTGGATATTTATGGCTCATCCTATGTCCTTAGTACCCCAATAGGTGGACAATCATAGGAAAAAGACTAGATTTAAAGAAAAAGAGAACATTTAACATTAAAGATTTAGACTTTAATCATAAATAGAATAGGGAAATCACATCAATCTTTGTGAGTTTCCCTCCAAGTAGGCCTCATATGGCTCACTACCCTTCATAGGAAAAGGTTCCCCACTTAGATATCATGTGTGATTTAAGGGGAGAATACACATAAAGATTGCATTTTTATGTTGATAAATAAAGGGATGACATCATCTCTTGAGAGACCATCTCTAGGACAAGCCACTAGTCGAATCTTGTCCATCATAGGGAGAGGATCTCCATGGAATCATTTGTCATAGGGAGAGAGGGGATATATCTACATGATTAAAGTGCAAAGATTGAAGCTTTATGACATAATAACAAGTAATCAACAAGTATTAAAGAGAGTAAAAGTGTATATATGTAGATTAGGGTAGGGAGAAGGAGAGATTACCAATTGTTGGTTGATCTCTATCTTCTTAGGGGTGTTTCTTGAGTATAGGTCTATTAGGAATAGATTAGGATTAGGTTGGTTTAGGAGAGAGAGTGGGCTCTTAGGTTTTAGGAGAGAGAATTCTTGTTTAGATTTCTGCAAAGGTTTTTTGCTAAAAAACTGTCCCTGAAAATGAGTAGAGAAGGCCTCAATTTATAGGCTTCTGCCAGGCTACGGATAAGGCCGCGCGGCTTCTTCTTCTGTCGACTCAGCCTAATTCTAGAACAAGGCAAGGTGGCAGATTTGAAAGCTTCTTTCCAGCGAGTTCCTATCCAGTTTTGTAATTCCTGGTAGGTCCTTCCTTGCTCAGAAAGTAATGAAAAGTTCTCGAATTGCCCCTAAACTTCATGAAAGTTTGGGAAATTGCTAGAAAACTCAGATTGGTGGCTGTGAGCCAGATTTGGGTACTTACACCTTGCTAAGAGTAGGAAGGGATGAGAGTTCCCCTTGTTTGAGGTTGATACAACTCCCATGAAAGAGGAAGATTTCTGGGTCCCAGAGTGGAGTGATGAACTCACTCGTAGGTTGACATTGGTGGCTCGGAGGAGCACCATTAGTTGGGACACACTTGGTCTAGTGCCAATCATTAGGAGCCTTAGATACCCAGATTGGGTGATACATTAGAGAGAAAGGTATGAGTCACAATGCCATTTTTGCAAGAAGAAGCCCGACCATTGCAGAAGTCTGTTTAACTATGGCGGTTAAGTATTTGACTTGCTTTCTCTTTAATTCACACAATTCTGCTCACATATCTCTTTTGCTAATTGTTTCCCCTTTGATTGTACAGTTCTAACTGCTAAAGAAGAGGCTAATATGAATTACATAGTCGACATGGGTGATAGGAGGAGAAACAAGAAGGCCCATGGGGCCGCTAATGCTCGGGCCAGCCGTAAGAAGGAGGTTGAAGATAGAAACACTTTGCTCACCAAGGAAGGAGAGGGAATGGTCCCTATTGATGGGTCTGGGCCGGTGGAGCCCATTGAACATGTCCCCCAAGTACAAGTCATAGGGGGAGAGGGGGAGGTCGATGGGTCGACAGAGATGGAGTCGGGCTCAGACCCCCGGTATGAGTCAGTTTGGGCAGACCCCCTAAATATATAGGACCTGGAGCTTGGTGATGACAACCCAGAAGAGGTTGAAGCTGACCTGCTGTAAGTACCCAAATCTAGCTCATGCCTTCCAGTTAAAGATTCCTAGCAGTTCACTAAACTTTCATAAAGTTTAGGGGCAATTCGGGAACTTTTCAATACTTTCCAAGCAAGGAAGGACCTGTTAGGAATTAGAATTCTGAACAACACCTCGCTGGAAAGAGGCTTCCAAGCCACCTTGCATGATTCCAGAAACATGCTGACGCAACGGAAGAAAACGCCGGACGGCTTCATTAGCCGCAAGATCACGCCGGGCGGCTTCATTAGAAGCACACCAGAAGCCTATAAATATAGGCCTCCTCTATTCATTTAAAAAAAAAGGAATTGGAGAGCACTGTTACTCTACCAAAATAGGAACTCGAATTTCAGTCACAAAAAATACACAAAACCCTCCTCTCTCATACACTAATCCTACCTTAATCTATTCCTAAATAGATATTGCCTAGGAAAACTCCCTTGGAAGATAGAGAAAAAACCAATATTGGTAATCTCTCCTTCCTTTACCTTTGATACACTCCTATATACTCTTGTTCTATTATTACTTGTCATTTACCTTTATTATTGTCATAAAGCTTTAATCTTTATTCATGTGGTTCTCATATTTCCTATTCCCCTACACAAAGGATTCAAATGGAGATCCTCTCTATAGGATGAACAAGATTCCACAAGTGGCTTGTTCTAGGGATGATCAACCATATGATGATGTGATTCTCCTTTACATTTATGTATAAAAATGCAATCTTTATCTATTTTATGTCACCCCCTTTCCATTGATCTAGCTTTCCAAGGAGTGTCCACCTTATGAGGTATTAACGACATAGGAAAAGCCATAAATATCATCCCTTTTACATTATGTCTTTAGTTTAATGATACTTCTTGTATTGTTCATATTAAAAATGCAATCTTTACATTAATGTTATTTCCCCATGTCCCTAAAGATGAATCTTTTTCTCCAAGGATTGTCTAAAAGCCTTCTAAGGCACAAAAAGACATAGGTTGAGCTTAAAGATCCAATCTTTAAATCCCATTCCCCTAGTCCCGTGGTTCTTGATGCATTCCATGCTGAGGATAGGTGTAAAGGCTTCATGTTTACATCAATCCCATTATAAAAATGCCACACCCTTTATCCCTTTAGAAATTAATGGGTCTTAGTCCGAAAATCTCCGATAATCACTTGAGACTAATGATAAGTGACTATTATATAGTCATTTATCCTAAGTTTTATATACTTTTACATGAATAAATCATCATTTCTCATTTCATTCTTAGCACTTTTTACTTACTTTTTCTATTTTATTAGATTTTACGCTTTTGGTATGTTTCATATATTTTAGACAGGTTTCTAGAGTCTTTCTATAATCAAAAAGATACTTGGACACTTTGGTCCAAAAGGATGGAGGAGCACCAAGCAAAAATGAACACATAAGCTGAAACCCAGGAGGAGCGGCCGTGCAGCAAAGTCTGGAGCGGCCGTGCATCATAGGCCATGGCCGGCATCTGTGGCCCCAAATCCATGGAGTGGCCGAGCAATGAAGAAACCTGGCCGTGCCAACCTCGGAGCGGCCGTGCATCTAATCTTGGAGCGGCCGTGCAAGTCTTCCCAATTCAAATTCAAATTTGGCGCCAAGGGTGCACGGCCGTGCAAAATCCTTGACATGGCCGTGCAAAGTGGTGACTGCAGATGTAAAGGCACCTTTTAATGGCACCTTCTTGAAGAGACTCCTCCCAATTATAAATAGGACCCTTGTAATCAGTCTTATATACCAAATTTTAGAGAGAAACTACAGATATTTCATAATATAGAAAATACAAATACTTGTGATAACAATTCAACCTTTTTGACCCTTTTGATTGGATTATCGACCACTTAGGCCATGTAAGGCCTAGATGTATCTTACTCCAACCTTCATTGGGGAATTCTTAGGTTAGGTGTAACCAAAGATTGGATCTTTAAGCTTTATGATGGAACATTCTAAGAGGGGGACAAAGATTACATCTTTCATGGAGATTTAGATGTAAAGATTGAAACATTACATTAAATCCTCCATTTTACACACTAAGGATAGTATGCAAGACATAAATCTTAGGATTTTTAGTATATAAAGATTGAATCTTTTTTAGGTTCGTCCTACACCTTTTGAGCCATTATCTTTGACTTAGGTGATCCTTGGAGCAAGTTTTATAGCATTTTGTGGAGAAATTAGTGTAAAGATGGGAACTTTACACTAATATCCCACTTAGGATGCTAGGAGAATACTAAGGAAGTATAGATCTAAGACATTTATATACAAATATTGGATATTTATGGCTCATCCTATGTCCTTAGTACCCCAATAGGTGGACAATCATAGGAAAAAGACTAGATTTAAAGAAAAAGAGAGCATTTAACATTAAAGATTTAGACTTTAATCATAAATAGAATAGGGAAATCACATCAATCTTTGTGAGTTTCCCTCCAAGTAGGCCTCATATGGCTCACTACCCTTCATAGGAAAAGGTTCCCCACTTAGATATCATGTGTGATTTAAGGGGAGAATACACATAAAGATTGCATTTTTATGTTGATAAATAAAGGGATGACATCATCTCTTGAGAGACCATCTCTAGGACAAGCCACTAGTCGAATCTTGTCCATCATAGGGAGAGGATCTCCATGGAATCATTTGTCTTAGGGAGAGAGGGGATATATCTACATGATTAAAGTGCAAAGATTGAAGCTTTATGACATAATAACAAGTAATCAACAAGTATTAAAGAGAGTAAAAGTGTATATATGTAGATTAGGGTAGGGAGAAGGAGAGATTACCAATTGTTGGTTGATCTCTATCTTCTTAGGGGTGTTTCTTGAGTATAGGTCTATTAGGAATAGATTAGGATTAGGTTGGTTTAGGAGAGAGAGTGGGCTCTTAGGTTTTAGGAGAGAGAATTCTTGTTTAGATTTCTGCAGAGGTTTTTTGCTTAAAAACTGTCCCTGAAAATGAGTAGAGAAGGCCTCAATTTATAGGCTTCTGCCACGCTACAGATAAGGCCGCGCGGATTCTTCTTCTGTCGACTCAGCCTGATTCTAGAACAAGGCAAGGTGGCAGATTTGAAAGCTTCTTTCCAGCGAGATCCTATCCAGTTTTGTAATTCCTGGTAGGTCCTTCCTTGCTCAGAAAGTAATGAAAAGTTCTCGAATTGCCCCTAAACTTCATGAAAGTTTGGGAAATTGCTAGAAAACTCAGATTGGTGGCTGTGAGCCAGATTTGGGTACTTACACCTTGCTAAGAGTAGGAAGGGATGAGAGTTCCCCTTGTTTGAGGTTGATACAACTCCCATGAAAGAGGATGATTTCTGGGTCCCAGAGTGGAGTGATGAACTCACTCGTAGGTTGACATTGGTGGCTCGGAGGAGCACCATTAGTTGGGACACACTTGGTCTAGTGCCAATCATTAGGAGCCTTAGATACCCAGATTGGGTGATACATTAGAGAGAAAGGTATGAGTCACAATGCCATTTCTGCAAGAAGAAGCCCGACCATTGCAGAAGTCTGTTTAACTATGGCGGTTAAGTATTTGACTTGCTTTCTCTTTAATTCACACAATTCTGCTCACATATCTCTTTTTCTAATTGTTTCCCCTTTGATTTTACAGTTCTAACTGCTAAAGAAGAGGCTAATATGAATTACATAGTCGACATGGGTGATAGGAGGAGAAACAAGAAGGCCCATGGGGCCGCTAATGCTCGGGCCAGCCGTAAGAAGGAGGTTGAAGATAGAAACACTTTGCTCACCAAGGAAGGAGTGGGAATGGTCCCTATTGATGGGTCTGGGCCGGTGGAGCCCATTGAACATGTCCCCCAAGTACAAGTCATAGGGGGAGAGGGGGAGGTCGATGGGTCGACAGAGATGGAGTCGGGCTCAGACCCCCGGTATGAGTCAGTTTGGGCAGACCCCCTAAATATATAGGACCTGGAGCTTGGTGATGACAACCCAGAAGAGGTTGAAGCTGACCTCCTGTAAGTACCCAAATCTGGCTCATGCCTTCCAGTTAAAGATTCCTAGCAGTTCCCTAAACTTTCATAAAGTTTAGGGGCAATTCGGGAACTTTTCAATACTTTCCAAGCAAGGAAGGACCTGTTAGGAATTAGAATTCTGAACAACACCTCGCTGGAAAGAGGCTTCCAAGCCACCTTGCATGATTCCAGAAACATGCTGACGCAACGGAAGAAAACGCCGGACGGCTTCATTAGCCGCAAGATCACGCCGGGCGGCTTCATTAGAAGCACACCAGAAGCCTATAAATATAGGCCTCCTCTATTCATTTAAAAAAAAAGGAATTGGAGAGCACTGTTACTCTACCAAAATAGGAACTCGAATTTCAGTCACAAAAAATACACAAAACCCTCCTCTCTCATACACTAATCCTACCTTAATCTATTCCTAAATAGATATTGCCTAGGAAAACTCCCTTGGAAGATAGAGAAAAAACCAATATTGGTAATCTCTCCTTCCTTTACCTTTGATACACTCCTATATACTCTTGTTCTATTATTACTTGTCATTTACCTTTATTATTGTCATAAAGCTTTAATCTTTATTCATGTGGTTCTCATATTTCCTATTCCCCTACACAAAGGATTCAAATGGAGATCCTCTCTATAGGATGAACAAGATTCCACAAGTGGCTTGTTCTAGGGATGATCAACCATATGATGATGTGATTCTCCTTTACATTTATGTATAAAAATGCAATCTTTATCTATTTTATGTCACCCCCTTTCCATTGATCTAGCTTTCCAAGGAGTGTCCACCTTATGAGGTATTAACGACATAGGAAAAGCCATAAATATCATCCCTTTTACATTATGTCTTTAGTTTAATGATACTTCTTGTATTGTTCATATTAAAAATGCAATCTTTACATTAATGTTATTTCCCCATGTCCCTAAAGATGAATCTTTTTCTCCAAGGATTGTCTAAAAGCCTTCTAAGGCACAAAAAGACATAGGTTGAGCTTAAAGATCCAATCTTTAAATCCCATTCCCCTAGTCCCGTGGTTCTTGATGCATTCCATGCTGAGGATAGGTGTAAAGGCTTCATGTTTACATCAATCCCATTATAAAAATGCCACACCCTTTATCCCTTTAGAAATTAATGGGTCTTAGTCCCAAAATCTCCGATAATCACTTGAGACTAATGATAAGTGACTATTATATAGTCATTTATCCTAAGTTTTATATACTTTTACATGAATAAATCATCATTTCTCATTTCATTCTTAGCACTTTTTACTTACTTTTTCTATTTTATTAGATTTTACGCTTTTGGTATGTTTCATATATTTTAGACAGGTTTCTAGAGTCTTTCTATAATCAAAAAGATACTTGGACACTTTGGTCCAAAAGGATGGAGGAGCACCAAGCAAAAATGAACACATAAGCTGAAACCCAGGAGGAGCGGCCGTGCAGCAAAGTCTGGAGCGGCCGTGCATCATAGGCCATGGCCGGCCATCTGTGGCCCCAAATCCATGGAGTGGCCGAGCAATGAAGAAACCTGGCCGTGCCAACCTCGGAGCGGCCGTGCAGCTAATCTTGGAGCGGCCGTGCAAGTCTTCCCAATTCAAATTCAATTTTGGCGCCAAAGGTGCACGGCCGTGCAAAATCCTTGACACGGCCGTGCAAAGTGGTGGCTGCAGATGTAAAGGCACCTTTTAATGGCACCTTCTTGAAGAGTCTCCTCCCAATTATAAATAGGACCCTTGTAATCAGTCTTATATACCAAATTTTAGAGAGAAACTATAGATATTTCATAATATAGAAAATACATATACTTGTGATAACAATTTCCAAAGAGATTTGAAGATCAAAGTTCATAGTTTGTTCTTGAAGTTACTTTGGAGAAAAAGCAATAAAGTGAAGCATTATTTCCAGCATTTGCCTTCTACTTTCATCATAAGTTCTTCTTACTCTACTCTTTTATTTTTATTGCTTATATGATATAGATGGCTAGTGAGTAAATTTCCCTTATTCTTGGGGTTGGAAACTCAAAAGCATACATGTTCATCATAAAATGAAAAGTCTTGTCTTCTATCTTCATCTAAACAATTTCTTTATGTTATTCTCTAAATGCCTTACATTTTGGAGACGTCCAATTTGTATGATTCAGTCAATTGAGTGAAGTACCTAGCGGAGAATCTCAATTGACGGAACCATATAAAGAAACTGGGTTTCATTGATCACGAAATTAGTTCAATGGCCTAGGGATGTTCCTTTGATGGAAAATATGTCGACTCTCGTTCTTAAAGGGTTCTTACTAATTATTGTCAACTAGAGATAAGCTAGAATGCCCGTTTGTGACAAGGCGGGAGCACCATAAACGTAAATCTCAAACAGTTAGGACTTAATTAGTGAAGAATACAACACTACTTGCTTGACCGTGAGAAGTAGTGCAAGCCGAACGTATCATCCTTGCTTTTTATGAAAATCCTTATTTCTAAGACAATGACAATTTGATGAACAAGATTATGTGTATGATTTCCTATCCCGAGAAAGCTTCATTTTATAAGAATTTAATCAAAGTATTTTCTGTTTATGTTCTTTCTATTTCCTAAAAACAAACTTTATCTTCCCCCAATCTTTTCTATAATTCCTAAAGGCAAAAATATTTCCTAAGTAAACCCTGTCTCTGAGGGATCGACTCGTACTTGCACCCGCTATATTACAATAGCCCGTGCGCTTGCGGATATAAAATAAACCGTTAGATTTCGACCGAACAAGTTTTTGGCGCCGTTGCCGGGGAGAGGAGTTTCACCTCACCTCTTTTGACATAAATAGAATTTTGAGTTGGCCCGCCTACACAAATTATGAAACCGATTTTCCCATAGAGTTTAGGGAGAATGTGTTTTGGGAGCAAATAACCGGAATTCCATCCTTCAAGTCTAGAATCGCAAAAGCATTGTCTATTATCCATCTCGTTCTTCGGATTATGAATAGATTCTACGCATGCGCTGTTTTTGCAAGGGAAGATAAGGGCACGGTGAATAAGAAGGAGTTGTTTTTATTATGGTGTTTGGTGAGGGCTCATAGGAGGGTGAATTTGAGCCACTTCTTGATTGAGTTATTTAGTGATATCGTCTCTCCAACTTTCAATGGGGAGATTCACATTGGAGGTATCATCACTTTGTTTGGTCTCCATTTTCGGCGTGTGATGCCCGATAGTGAAGTTGCGGTTTCGGGTTCAACAAAGTTGGATATTCCAACTTTGCGAAATATGTAAATGATCTCGGATAGAGGACGAGGGGAATACAATTGGTTGGTAGGGCCGGGTAAAACGCCTTACATTGTTTTGCCTAGTCCCATCCTCCCTAAGGCCCGAACTTATCAAAACCAAAAATGGATCTTTCCTAATTCCATAAACTATGGGGAGGGCCAATCAAGTCACGCGAACCAAGAAGAAGGAGAAGAAGAAGAAGAGAGAGAGCAACATCAACCCAACCAACCCCAATTGCCACCGAATTTTAATGAAAGGTTTGACCGGATCGAGCTTCAAAATAATCAAATAATGACTCGGTTCGACAACTTCAACAATGAATTCCATTATTTCCGGAATGATATACAAGATCGTGTGAGTACGATTCAAAGGCAAGTAAACACAATCTACAACTATGGGGTCAACAATTGGGATGACTTTCCTCAACCACCATCATACCCGTAAGTTTTTACTAGTAAGTTTTTCTCTTTACCCTCCCGAGATTTGACATTGTTCCTTGAAACATTGAGGACAATGTTCATTTCAAGTGTGGGGGGGGGGGCATATCTATCTTTATTTTATTTTTTGCTTTCTAGTTTAAATTTACTTGCTTTTTAATCTAGATTTACTTGCTTTCTAGTGTAATTTTTTCTTTTTAACTTAGTTGCATTTTCATTTATGCATGTATAATAGTATATAAAAAAAATAATAATAAATCCCTATGATGATCCATAATTATTATTTCTATGCTTGCCATTTGTCCTAGAATAATGCCTATTTGTCTTTCCTCTCATATTTTTTATAAACTTAGAAATTTATAAAAAGAAAAAATTTAGGGATATTTCTAGGAAATAATTTTAAAGCCTCATAAGTTAGTATAGCAAAATATAGGGTTTTATCAAGGAAAAGGCATTTGATTAGAAGGAATCTTTATCAATCTATACTTGGTCATTTTTATGCAAATATTGAAAACATTTCTTTGAAATTATACATTTTAAATTTTATTACACACTTATTCCCTTATTAGAAGCACCCTTTGTTTTGCACCCCTTGGATCACACCCTTTCATCAAAAAAATTCATATTTCCATTTCCACTAATCAATTCAAAGTTAGACATCTTTATCTTATTGCTAAAAAGAGTGACTTTGTCACCAACCCTTAAAAGCAAAAAGAAACCTATTACTTCCTAAGTACCTCGGGGCACGGCGTTCGCTGCGACGATGCTTCCTTGCCAAATGGAAGTAATATCCAAAAGTATTCTTGATCTAAGTATTAGGAACATGGGGTTCACAGCCACAATGTCTCCTACTTGAAAGGATCAAAAATAACTTAGGTCTTTTGCAAAAATATAACACGTGCAAAAATAAGATAAATTTGTTAAAACTTTGATGAGATTTTTCCACTATCATCATCCATTTTTCGCCCTTGTGATTCAAGAATGCAATAAAATTCTTCGGGAACTTCTAGTTTGTGAATAAATGTTTATACTTCCATTTGTACATTTTAAAGAAATAAATTCATTTTTTTCTCAAAAAATCACTCTAAAAAAGTGAAGGCTTTTCTCATACCAAGAGGCGGATCTAAGATTTATCCTTCTAGCATGTTTTACTTGATCAAATTCTATATATGCTATATTAGGTTATTGTCTTATAAATTATCTCTTTAAAAATATCCCCAAAATGCTTCTTCCTAAATGAATTTTTTGAAGGTATACAAAATATGATTAGAAAGATGAAGGCATTATCCAAAAGGCATTTAGGACTTGCTACTTTATTTCTGAGGGATCATTCTTTCTTTTCTCCCTCTCCGTATTTTCATTCTAAATTTGCTTGGGGACAAGCAAAAGCTTAAGTGTGGGGTAGTTTGGTAAGTGACTATTATATAGTCATTTATCCTAAGTTTTATATGCTTTTACATGAATAAATCATCATTTCTCATTTCATTCTTAGCACTTTTTACTTACTTTTTCTATTTTATTAGATTTTACGCTTTTGGTATGTTTCATATATTTTAGACAGGTTACTAGAGTCTTTCTATAATCAAAAAGATACTTGGACACTTTGGTCCAAAAGGATGGAGGAGCACCAAGCAAAAATGAACACACAAGCTGAAACCCAGGAGGAGCGGCCGTGCATCATAGGCCATGGCCGGCCATCTGTGGCCCCAAATCCATGGAGTGGCCGAGCAATGAAGAAACCTGGCCGTGCCAACCTCGGAGCAGCCGTTCAGCTAATCTTGGAGCGGCCGTGCAAGTCTACCCAATGCAAATTCAATTTTGGCGCCAAGGGTGCACGGCCATGCAAAATCCTTGACACGGCCATGCAAAGTGGTGACTGCAGATGTAAAGGCACCTTTTGATGGCACCTTCTTGAAGAGTCTCCTCCCAATTATAAATAGGACCCTTGTAATCAGTCTTATATACCGAATTTTAGAGAGAAACTACAGATATTTCATAATATAGAAAATACAAATACTTGTGATAACAATTTCCAAAGAGATTTGAAGATCAAAGTTCATAGTTTGTTCTTGAAGTTACTTTGGAGAAAAAGCAATAAAGTGAAGCATTATTTCCAGCATTTGCCTT
This sequence comes from Adenophora triphylla var. japonica, assembly GCA_022495995.1. NCBI lineage: Eukaryota > Viridiplantae > Streptophyta > Magnoliopsida > Asterales > Campanulaceae > Adenophora > Adenophora triphylla. Next base: position 428,402 of record JAFEMH010001000.1, read on the forward strand.
CTACTTTCATCATAAGTTCTTCTTACTCTACTCTTTTATTTTTATTGCTTATATGGTATAGATGGCTAGTGAGTAAATTTCCCTTATTCTTGGGGTTGGAAACTCAAAAGCATACATGTTCATCATAAAATGAAAATTCTTGTCTTCTATCTTCATCTAAACAATTTCTTTATGTTATTCTCTAAATGCCTTACATTTTGGAGACGTCCAATTTGTATGATTCAGTCAATTGAGAGAAGTACCTAGCGGAGAATCTCAATTGACGGAACCATATAAAGAAACTGGGTTTCATTGATCACGAAAGTAGTTCAATGGCCTATGGATGTTCCTTTGATGGAAAATATGTCGACTCTCGTTCTTAAAGGATTCTTACTAATTATGGTCAACTAGAGATAAGTCGGAATGCCCGTTTGTGACAGGGCGGGAGCACCATAAACGGAAATCTCAAACAGTTAGGACATAATTAGTGAAGAATACAACACTACTTGCTTGACCGTGAGAAGTAGTGCAAGCCGAACGTATCATCCTTGCTTTTTATGAAAATCCTTATTTCTAAGACAATGACAATTTGATGAACAAGATTATGTGTATGATTTCCAATCCCGAGAATGCTTCATTTTATAAGAATTTAATCAAAGTATTTTCTGTTTATGTTCTTTCTATTTCCTAAAAACAAACTTTATCTTCCCCCCAATCTTTTCTATAATTCCTAAAGGCAAAAATATTTCCTAAGTAAACCCTGTCTCCGAGGGATCGACTCGTACTTGCACCCGCTATATTACAATAGCCCGTGCGCTTGCGGATATAAAATAAACCGTTAGGTTTCGACCGAACAACTAACATAAAAATGTCCCTACGAATCATCATCGTCTCAAGATGTAGGATCGATGGACAAAGATTCATTATTTTCTAAAGAGTCTCATTCTTGGACTTAAAGACAAGCCCCTTTTGATCACATGTGACTCAAATCCCAAAAGAAAGTTAGGTTAAGCCATACCAAGGCTCTTATGCCTATGATGGCTGATTAATCTAACGGGAGGGTAGATAAGTCCCATAATGATGATCACAAGTCCAAAGTGAGCACGGGATCAAAATCCCGAAAAAACCAAAGTCCAAGATATCCCGAACTAAAACCTTCTAAAAATGGTTGTTAGGTTCGGATAATGAACTTGGCACATCCTTTTCTCTTTTCAAATCACGCATGCACACAAGCACACAAACAAGCACAAATTTTGGACCTAGGAAGACTTGCTTTTGCAAGGCTCCTTGGGTTAACGCCAAACGTTCTTCCCAAGGTGTAACTTAACCTTCGAACCCTTTTCCTTTTTTTCAAAGTTTTGAGAAAATCAAAATGGCATGGTGACTCCATTTTTCATAAAACCGGTGTCTTCAAACTGAGGTGAACGGCGACCCCTTTTTCGTAAGAAAAGGAAAAAGGGAAAAATCCCGGGGCCACATTCACATCTACCATTGAGAAGGCAGAGGAAAAGGTCGTCTGTCGACCAAAGTCTTGATGTAGCTGGCACCTTTGGAGCAGCGGGTTCCACTTCCAGCCACCTTCCTCCTCATGTTCCCTCTACTAGAAACACTGAAGAAGTGCAGGCTATTGTGGAAAGGTTAAGTGATTTCCTCCTCTTACGAGCATCAGTAGCTAAAGCCACCATTATCTCAAGATGGGATTTGGGCTAGTAATAGTGAGGATGGCGGCAAATAGGGACCTGCTAGCCCAGTTTTCTGAGGAGGGGCTTACTCTGGAGGAGTATAGTGATAGGTCGGGCCTTCTTTCCTCCGAGGTAACACTTGTGTCTTTCATCTTCATTTTTATTTGATCACAGTATTTTTGATCGCTTTTAATTCTGATAACTGTAGTACTGGCTATCTTCTTTTTGTTGTGTAATCTCATGCTCTCACCGAGCAGGCCAAAAGCAGCTGGAGGGCGGCCATAGAGAAGGAGCAGATAGCCTCCGCTAAATACTCGAGGAAGGCTTGGGAAGCTGCTGAGCTGAGGGAGAAGCTAGTGGACTCTGACTCCCAATGTCGAGCTCTCCAGGCCGCACACTTTAATGCTGAGAAAGAAAGCAATGAAGCCCTAGCTGACCTGAAAGTGGTGAGGGAGCTGCTTGCTCCTCTTCAGGAGTAGGTAAAATCTTTTTCTCCCATCAAGGTGGCTCTGGAGGAGGTACGGCCAGGCATGAGAAGGTCAGGATGTAGGGAGAGCTGGGGCAGTTGACTCATATGATCTAAGATCGCAATGCTCGCATGATAAATATGAGTGAAGATCATCAGGATGCCCGACTCAAATGGGAGGAGGATGCCCAGGCTAGAGAGAAGGATGTCGTCGATCTGTTCAAGAGCAGCAATGAATGCTACCACATCATAGTGTCCCGAGCTAGGGATTTCTATGATGTTGGTCGTCAACATATGGATCAGCGGGTGTTAGTCGATCCTTCTGTCGAGCTACCCGTACAAAAATTGGCCAAATGGGCTCATGTTGAAAGGTATGACGAGGTAGCTCGGGTTGGTCATTCTCTCGTTCACTTTAATGCCAACGACCTAGCTGTCATCGCCCAACAAGATATCGAAGATGGGTTAGAGCCTTGGGTCGCCCCTCAAGTAGTTCAAAGGAACTTCAATGCTATACTTCTAGAGCTAGAGGAGGCTGATGAAGAAGATGAGGATGAAGAGTTCACCCAAGACCATGTCTTTGATGAGGTTGAGCAGAGGGATCAACAACAAGAGCCAGAGTAGCCCACCAATGACCAAGAAGATTGATCTGCTATTTTATTTTGTTTTTGTAATGAAAAAATTTCAAACTCTTTGTTTATTTGTTTTTAGTTGTCAAAGCCTTGTCCCTGTTTGGGAGGCATTTTAACTCGTAACATCCGTATTTTGACAAGTTCTAGCCCGCTTTTGGGGGACATTTTATTCAATACTAGTTGATTGTTGAATCATTTGATTTTGATCCATATTTCTGTCTTTTTGTCGAACTAGATTAAGTAGGAGATCGACGAAAGTATTAGTTAGATCAGTAGGCTAGAATGAAGCTGACTAAGGTTTTAGTCGAGCCTATTTAAGGAACTAGACTTACATAAGTCTTTAGTCGAACCTGTTAAGAAAGAGGTTGACTTAGGACTTTAGTCGAGTCTGTTAAGAAACGAGACTGACGTAAGTCTTCGATCGAACCTGTCAAGAACGAGGTTGACTTAGGACTTTAGTCGAGTTAAGGAACGACACTGACGTAAGTCTTTAGTCGAACCTGTTAAGGACGAGGTTGACTTAGGACTTTAGTCGAGTCTGTTTGATATTTTGAGATCGACTAAGAGTCGGACCTGAATTGAATAAGAAGCAAATGTAACACAGTTTGTGAATATAACTTTTCGAGGGTAACCCCATTTTATTGATGAAGTAGATCGTTACATAAATAGAATAATCAGAAATAGTATCTAACTAAGTGGCTAGCATGCCAAGGATGTTTCAGCTTGTCACCACCTGGATGGCCAATCATGTAGGTTCCCTCCTTGACAATTCTTGTGACGATGTAGGGTCCTTTCCAATTTGTAGATAACTTATTCTGTTCAGCTTTCCTTCCAGTTACCTCGATCTTCCTTATCACATAATCCCCAACATTGAATGACCTCTTCTTGACCTTCTTGTCATGATAACCCTTAGTTTTCTTCTTGTAGTTTACCATTCTAAGCTGAGCAGTCATCCGTTTCTCGTCTAGTAAGTTCAAGTCAAGTAATCTGTTGGAGTTCTTCTGGTTCTTATCAAACATAGCCACCCTAGTTGTAGGAACTCGTAGCTCAGCAGGTGCCATGGCCTTCGACCCAAAAGTAAGGGCAAATGGGGTTTCCCCTATAGGCCCCCAGGTGGTTGTCCGTACTGCCCAAAGAGCAAGGGGTAGTTCGTCCAACCAGCTCGACCAATTAGACCCTTACGTAGTGCTGTCAATACTAGTTTGTTTGCTTCTTCTCCATTACCTTGAAGATAAGCGACTGACGACTTCCATTGTTTAACCCCCAATCTATTCATTTATGTTTCAAAAGTTGTAGAAAACTGTAGCCCGTTGTCTGAAACAATTGAATGTGGCACCCCAAAGTGGCACCAAATATAATTGTGGATAAAGTTGATGGCATTTCCCTCTGTTATTTTTGCCAAAGTCTTTGTCTAAATCCATTTGGTGAAACAATCAATGGCCACAATTACATACTTACAATTTCCTCGGACGGGTGGGAAGGGTCCGATCAAATCTACCCCCCACATGTCAAACAGCCTGCAATCACATGTGTTTGTTCTAGGGAGCCTTGGTAGGTCGGCATAACTCTAACACTTGTCACCTTTTTTCACGAACTCACAAGCATCGTCCCTTAGATGAGGCCAATAGTATCCTAAGGTGAGTATCTTGTCCGCGAAAGTTCTGGCCCCTGGGTGTCCACCACATACTCCACTATGCACCTCGATCAAGAGTTGATGAACCTCTATAGGATGAACACACCTCAACAATGGTTTCACAAATGATCTTCTAAACAGTGTGTCCCCATGTATAAAGAATCTAGCAGCCTTCTTCTTGATTGCTCTCGCTTTTTGCTCGTCAGCTGGTAGTTGGCCTGTTTCAATGTAAGCCTTCATTTAATCGATCCAACACTTAGAGCCATAAACTGAGCATAAAACCTACACTCTTTCATATGATGGATGCTCTAAGTATGAGATTGTCTCTCCATGTCGTTCGTCTGAGGCAGCCAACTCATTTTTTTCGCGGCCTACCCTTCGTATTTCCTAAAACTCCAAATTCTGGACCAACCTCTTCACCAGTTCGCAGTACTTGATCAGAAATGGTTTGATCACTTCATACTCCCCCTTGACTTGATTCACAATCAGTTGGGAGTCACAATAAGCTATGATTTTGGTTGCTCCAAAGCACTTGGCATATTCAACTTCAGCATTCAAGGCCTCATTCTCGGCCTGGTTGTTCGAGGCTTGGAATTTGAACCTTAGAGCTTCTTCAAAGGTCTACCAGTCTCTAGCTTGATCAACACAATTATAGCTCCACTAACATCCCTAGTAGCAGACCCATCTGAGTAAACCTTCCAGCAATCATTTGGTAAGCTCCTTTTCTGTTGAGGAGATTGTTCTTTCCCTTTCAAGCTTTCTTTTGGGGTGTTCTCCCTATTATCCTGCTTGGTGAACCTAACTCAACCAAGAAGTCTACTAAAGGTTGAGCTTGTAATGCTTTTCGATGCCTATATCCAATGTCGAACTCCATCAATTCTATAGACCAGTTTAGTAGTCAACCTAAGCTCTCTGGTTTGTGCAATACCTTTCTCAATGGAGCATTAATTAGTACGACAATAGGGTGAGCAGAGAAGTAAGCTCTGAGCTTTTTGGCTACTACCACTAAGGCGTATGTGACATTTTTAGCATTGAAGTATCGCCCTTATATGTCGGACAAGGTCTTGCTTACATAGTAGATTGGCTTCTGAAGGCCATTTTCCTCTCTGACCAAAACTACGGCTAGTGCTCGATCTCCACCTGATAGGTAGACGTACAAACTCTCTCCTTGGATCATGCTGCTCAGCAATGGTAGAGAGGCGAGGTATTCTTTGAGCTGTTGGAATGACGAGAAACATTCAGCTGTCCACTCAAAAATTTTCATCCCCCTCAAAGTTTTGAAGAAGAGGAGAGACCACTATGCTAATTTCGCTTTAAAGCGACCCATAGCTGTGACCCTACCATTTAATCATTTGACCTCCTCTATGCACGTAGGCTCTTGCATCTCTACCAAGGCCTTTATCTTTTTTGGATTAGCTTCAATACTTTTTTTTGATACCATTAACCCCAGAAACTTGCTAGTCGCTACCCCAAAAACAAACTTGCTCGGATTCAGCTACATGTCATTTGCTCATAGATTGGCGAACGTTTACCTTAGGTCGACCACATAATGACCAGTCTTAGTTTTGATGACCATATCGTCGATATAGGCCTCCATGTTTAGGCTTTTACCTTTCCTCATGGTGGGGTTCCCTCCTAGAGAGGATCCTTTATCTCTCATTCCTAGGGGGAGTTATTTCTCTCCTTTCCCATCTAGGAAATGACCTTTCTCCCCTTTATGGTGACCTACACTGAGCCATGTCAGCTTCGAGTTGCCTCCTTTGAGCTGAGTCGGCCTCCTGTTCCCTTTGTTGGTTGAGTCTATCCCTTAGATCACCGGTTCAATCTATGGAAATGTAGGAGGGGGGCATTTCATTCCTCCTTTCTTCACCAGATAGTCTAGGACCTCCTTTGGCATGTCTGGGAGAAGTGAGAGATGGAGCTACCCTTTGCGCTCTTCTCTCGTCCTTTTTAGGAGACTCGAGTAGCTCGGGCAACTCATTCTTCACTCCGAGCAAGCTCTGCAGCAACCTAGCCCGCTCTAGGAAAATATCTTTCCTACTAAGGTGAGAAGCTGGGGGACCTGCAATGTCACCTGCAGCTGTTTGACCTCTTTAGACCTGCTTTGGTTGGTGGCTTACCCCTTGGTTAGGCATAGGCCTTTCATGTTTTATCTCATCTTGCAAACCCATACCGTCGGCTACGCTATTAGAACGAGTGGCCCTTCTAGTAGGATGTCCCTGTGGAGGAGGAGGCAAGTTTGTAGTGCGATTTCTGGCACCTGCAGCCGTGTTTCCCACATTCCCGTGCATAGGCTCACTGGAGGAAGTCAAGGTCTAGGGTTACCGTTTCCCGATAATGGAACCAAACTAATGATGCGGGAAACGATCCATATTAGCCTTAAGGGGCATTTTGGTAAATTCTCGGTCTATTCCAAGACTTCCGAAAACATCTCATAAGTTTCTTGCGGAGGAAGTACTTTTCAGTACTTTGCTCATGCTAAAGGACCTACAAGGAATAAACCAGTTTTGGACCTTTTGGGTATTAACCTAGAATGTTCCAGAACCAGGTTTTGGCGCCAGAAATGGTTGGTGACATCTTGTGTCACGCGACAACTCGAGCCATGGAAATTGGTTATAGGACGTCGTGCGACACAATAAGTCCATCATCTGCAACCTATAAATAAGACCCTCCCCCTCTCATAAAGGGATCCCTTTTCGACTCCCTAAAGTCACTCTGCCAAAATAGGTCCAGAAACCATCCTCTCTCCCCAAAACACACACAACACACACCAATTCCCCTCAATTCACTCATATCTCACACACACTTCACCCATCCACCTTCATACCACTTGAAGATCCAAGGCCAGCACTCCATCTGTGCTCGAATTCACCTCCTGCAGCTGATTTGAAGGTCACTACACCTAACTTGGTGTAGTGATTGTGGATCTACAAGGGTAACGAATCCCTTTCTCCATATCTCTCTCTCATATTTGCTATTCTAATTGTTTCATTGCAATTTTCATCCATCCACTTGATAATCAAGCTCCATCCGCTTCTGATTATCAAGTGGCAATCGCCATCTCTCTGTTTAATTCAATGTGCTTGGTTTAATTGCATATTCATGATGTGATTTGGATTCTATTTGTTGCTTGATTGTCAAAGGAGTGTGGATCTCTCCATATCCACACTCCTTTGGTCAATTTGTTACTGATATGTGACGTTCTGAGTTGATTTGATATAATTATTAGATCTGATTGGGTTTCTGTTGAATCTGAATTCAAATTGTAAGGTTCCTGCAGAGTGATAACCTGTGTCACGCGACACAACTGGACATGAGGAGTCCTGTGTCACGCGACACAAGTAGCCCTCTGCAGAGACCATCATTTCAATTGTAATTCGTTCTTCTCATACACTTGTCATTCAAAACAGAGTGTGGATCCTCAATATCCACACTCATTTGAAGTGATTTGTGTTGATCTATATGTTCAATTCATGCTGTAGTGTGGTATTGTGATCATTCGGTGTTGCTGCAATTTGAGTCTTGTAAAACCTCTGCAAGGTGCCTTGTTGTGTCACACGACACAACTGATCCCTCAGATCCTGTGTCACGCGACATAACTAGCCCTTTGCAGTAGGTTCAGTTCAGTTGTAAGTTCTGTTCAGTTTCTATTGTAAGTGGGATGTGGCCTCCCACAATAAATGGTTCACAAGTTGTAATTCTTCCTTTGATCAATAAAACAAAGCACTTCTATGCATTTTATCACATCTCTTGTCACACACATTTTGCACACACGTTTGAATGAATTTGATGTTGAACATAGAAAGACTCGTTTACGGATGAGGCGTGTTGGGTGAACTCTCGGTTCTTCCCAACACGTAACCTGACCCCCGAACCCATTTTCTCTTTCAAAAGGTTTTCAATGTTTCCTTTAAAACGGCGTGGCGACTCCTAAAAATATTTTTATTTTTCGGCGAGCGTACATTCAGTGGCGACTCCGCTGGGGACTTGAAACTTGGTTTTCAAAAGTGGGTTAAACTTTCGTGATTGTTCAACGTTCATTTCATTCATTTGTGTGTGTATTGTTGGTGACATTATATGTGTGTAAATGCATTTATTGCTTTATTTTATTTCTTTTCCTCCTTGTGTCCCATTTTGGTTTGCTGAGGCTAGGGGTTGAGCTATTGCATTGAGCTTGGAGGCTGGGGCTATTTATGTTCCTCTTGTTCAGATTCTGAAAATGTGACTCCTTCTGTCACGCGACAGATCATGCCCTCCGTGTCCTGTGTCCCGCGACAGTTCATGCCACTCTGCAGGATTTAAATTTTTGATACAAGTTGTGATTGTGGGGCAATCCTCCATGATCGAATTATGATCTGAACATTATAAACCGAGATACGAACATGGGCTTGCTCAAGCTGGGCCTAATTGAATTGGGCCATGAATATTATCTAAATAACCAAGTATCAGGGCCGAGTAAGATCGTCCTTATATGACGAGGAACGCTTATCTCAGCCTTAGGTCAACATGCTCGGGCCGTCATGCCGCAAGTGATGAGGAAAGAAAAGTTCTTACCTCGGCATTTCATCACCATGACGAGGAAGAAAAATCATTTACCCCGGCATATCTCCGTGCCGGCCAATCTCCAAATGACGAGGAAGCAGAATCATTTACCTCGGTCTATTTGCGAAGGCCGAGGTAAAACATTTGTGTTCCTCGGCGTTTCGGCTAGCAGGATATACATTCCTTATACAACAAGGAGTACACATTCATAAATCAATCAGGATTGTAACCAACTACACCAATCCAAGTCAAACAATGACTCCTCAACAGATATAATTCTCTTAGGATTACATCTTATCTCTTCACAATTTTATTTCAACATGGATTCTATCAATCCATCCCTATAAATACAAGCCCCATGGCTCATTATTTGGTACGTTACTTTTTACATTGGGAAAACTCTGTCCATTTGTTTTCTCATATACAAACCGTGAACTTACTCTCACGCCGGAGGGCCTTTAGCCGGATCCACCCCGGCTTAGTTTACGTGTTTTCTCTTATTTTCAGGCCTTGCAATCACCGGAGCAATCATCGCTTGGATTTGGGCTGTTTTGACGATTTTGGCATCATCAATTGGTTCCATTGCCGGGAATTCGATTCAAACACCCTTTGTTTGGCCTGGAAAACGCTCGCTAAAAGCCAATTTTCTTGCCTGAATTTTTCTCTCCGTGAACGGAATTTTTGGATCATTGAAACTCTGTTCTTGAAATCGCCTGGATTTGCGAATTTCAAACCGGATATTGCCCAGATTCCGTTTGGAGGCGTTTTTTAGCGTTAAAATTCCATCCCAATTTTGGCTTGAATTTTTTGTGTTGGAAAAATTGCAATTGGCTGTTTGTTTTTGGTCAAATTTTGCCCTAATTTTGGCCAGAAACTTGGATCTATTGGAAATTGTGATTTTGGAAAATTTGCACTTGATAATTTGCTGTTGACTTACAATGGATGGACAATTTGCAAGTGTAACTGCTGAGGAGGATCAAACCCAAGTAAACGGGGCTAACACTGGAGCCGAGGAACTACCTCCTCCTCCTCCTCTACCTCAGCCTGATTCCCTTCCTCCCCTCTCCATGACCCTTCGTTCCAAGGGTCAGGTGAATGTCGAGGGAGAAGGTGCTGAGCTTCCTCGTCCTACTCGTACCCGCGGAAAGCAAGTAGGGAGGAAGAAAACAAAGAATGCCGACGCCGGTCAAGCAGGAAGAAGTCAACCCATTGACCGACGCTCTTTGTTACATAGGCAAATGGAAACTTTACAATGAATGTATGAAACACAGGTTGCTCTCTTGCAATTAGACCCAGAGCATTCCATGGCTGAATTTATTAGGCCATCTGTGGGCAACCCCCTCGAAAAGGGACAAGATGAGCAACAACCTCCTCCCCTCAAAACCAGGGACCTACCAAGGCCATCCCCCCGAAATTCCTCTCATCCTCGGCACAACAGTAAGCAGAGAGCTCCAGTGGTCGACTTAAGAAGCCACTTAACTCCTAGGGAAGAGGAAGTAAATTCCCGGGACCTAAGAACGAGACTCAGCTTGAACAGATGCCTATCCCCTGCTCGTCTTGTCATGGCACCTAGGCATCCCACGCCACCTCGATCTCGTCGACCAAATTCTCCTCTACTTCGTCGACCGGATTCTCCTCGTCCTCGGCATCGAGAATTTGCAAGGCCGAGGACACCAGAGCCGTACAGAATGATACTTGGCGGTCAAGACCTGGAATTAAGGCGTGACAAAGCTCCTTCCAAACGGGACACCCACCGACATGACGCGGAGCACAGTAGGGTGAATGATCGCCCCAAGGACAAATCCGTCAGAAGCTCCCAACGAAGCACCCGCTCAAGCAGTGACAAGGGAGTGGAAACCAAGCAATGGGAGCTGTTGAAGCAAAGACTGGATGACATGGAGAGAGGAAAGAAGTTTAATGATGATGATTATGACTGGGCAACACGTCCATTCTCTTTGAGGATAACTGCAGCTCCACCTAATCCCCACCTCAAGCTCCCTAATTTCGAAAAATACAATGGCACTACTGATGCAAAAGACCACGTGCAAAGTTTTGAACAAACTATGAATCTCCTCACCACTGCTGATGACCTGCTCTGTAAAGCTTTCGCGAGTACCTTCTCCGAATGCCTCGACCTGGTTCCGTGAGCTTAAAAGAGGTAGCATCGATTGCTGGAGAGGCATGAGGAGAATGTTCTTGGACCACTTTGCTACTGCTGGTAAGAGGAAGATAAGACTGGCTGACTTGGCCAACATTGAGCAGGGAAAGGGAGAAACCACCCTCAGTTATTATAATCGGTTCCGAAAAATGGCGGACCAGGTTGAAGAAAGCCTCACTGATAGGGAAGTTATTGTTTGTTTCAATTCCGGCTTAAAATCTGGTCCCCTCGTTTATGAACTCTCAGCCAGGGAACCTCAAACAAAGTCCGAGCTATATAAGGTAGCTTATGCCATTTCCATGGCTGAGGATAAAACAAAGAAGAGGGGAGCTGACAAGACAGAAACAGAGGCGACAGGCAATCGCCAGAATAGTAATGGAAACGGCAAGGGTTCCAAAGGGAAGAACAAAACAAGGAGTACGGAGAAGCTTGAGTTCACTCCTCTTACTAAGCCCATCTCTGAAATCATGCAGCTGGTCAACCTTCCTCCACCTCAACCAATGACCGACAAGCCAAAATTCCCTCGTAACATGAACAAATACTGTGATTTTCACAAAGACAACGGGCACACCACTGATGGCTGTTGGGCCCTCAAGAAAATAATCCAGAAATGGGTCGACGAGGGAAAGTTGGATCGTTATGTTATGAAAAAAGATAACAAGCGGAAGCGGAAGGAAGAGGAAAGTGAAGATGACGACAAAAGCGAGGATGAAGACCGCAGGCCTCCTAGGGCCAAGTTGCATGTGATACGGGAAGAGGTAACTTCTACCAGAAAACTAAGGGACCAGATCCACGAGCTGAGCAAAGTGTACCATGTTCCTGCTTGGATCCATAAAGCGGAAGAGGTCATTAGTTTCTCTCCTAATGAGTTAGCTGGAAGCCGAGCAGCTCGTGAACAACCCTTGGTGATAAAGGGCCGAATAGACAACGTTGAATCCGAAAGACTTCTTGTTGACACGGGGGCCTCCCGTGACATCCTATATTATTCAGCCTTCCAACAGATGGGCTTGAAAGACACCATGTTGGAACCCTACCATGGAAGGCTAGAAGGATTCACCAATCACAAAGTTGGAGCCAAGGGAACTGTGGAGCTAGAACTTGAAGTCGGTGATCATCCCTTCCTAGCCAAAGCCACAGTCAATTTTGTAGTCATGGATTTGACTAGTGATTAACATGCGATCATAGGCATTCCAAGTCAAGCCAAACTTGGGCTGGTGGCCTCACTTCCCCACCAACGAGTTAAATTCCCCACCCGGGTAGGGATTGGATGCGTGAGGGCCACCCCCAAGGACTTCTTGGAACATGTCGTGAAGAGCAGAAAGAAATTCAAAAGTGTGGAGATAGATACCCCCGAGGAAAATATTAAGATCTCCAAGTCTCAAAAAACCACCGAAACTAGCTCCAGAATGAGCTATATTCGTGAAGTGCCTGCGGAGGAGGAAGAGCCTGTGGTCCAAGAAATTGCAGATGACCAAGGCATATTCCTATCTGTACCTGTGGAAGACCCTATGGTCCAAGAAATTGCAGATGACCTAGGCATAGTTCAGCACATATCAGAAGAAGACCCTGTTCTCTTCAACGACCAGAACTCGGGGGCCAACCACGACCTAGGGAAGGCCGCCTCCCGCATGTTGATAAACTTATGGAGGAAGAGTGGCCTCAACGTGAATGACAATGAAGGGAGAAGAATTAGAGAGATCATCATCGAGTCTCTAGAATTCCGTGACGGTCTTGAATTGAAGCCTGTTGACGAACTGGAAGAGATAGTCATCAATACTGACTATCTTGAACAAAAATCAAGCTCGGGGGCCAACTATCTCCGTAAGAGAAAGAAAAATCATCTCCCTCTTAAAAAGCGCCTCGACGTCTTTGCTTGGAGAGTCGAAGATATGAGGGGGATCAATGAAGAAGTAGCTCTCCACCGCCTTGAAGTTGATCCTTTGGCAAAGACTATCTCCCAGACAAGGAGAAATTTTGCAAGGGACAAGGAGGAAGCTATAAAAGAAGAAGTGCAGAAATTACTTAGTGCCGGAATAATTCGTGAAGTTAAGTACCCCGTTTGGTTGGCCAATGTAGTTATGGTGAAGAAGCAAAATGGGAAATGGCGTATGTGCATAGACTTGACTGATCTAAACAAAGCCCGCCCCAAGGACAACTATCCTCTCTTCCTAGAATTGACAAGTTGGTTGATTCCATTGCTGGACATCAAACTCTCAGCTTCCTAGATGCCTATTCAGGCTATCATCAGATAAAAATGGCGGAAGAGGACATTGAGAAGACGGCCTTCCAAACACCCTGGGTAATTATCGTTACGTCATGATGCCTTTTGGGCTCAAGAACGCGGGTGCTACATACCAGCGAATGGTGAATCGAGTTTTTGCCAGCCAAATAGGTCGCAACATGGAAGCTTATATTGATGACATGGTCATAAAGACCAAGGAAGGCAGTCACGTTCCCGACCTGCAAGAGACAATTCACAACCTCCGAGATAATAACATGAAGCTAAATCCGAGCAAATGCGTGTTTGGAGTAACAGCCGGAAAGTTCCTAGGTTTCATGGTATCTCAAAGGGGGATTGAAGCAAACCCCGAAAAAATCAAGGCGCTTGTTGATATGAAGGAACCTACCACCATCAAGGAGGTTCAAAGACTTAATGGAAGAATCGCAGCCCTTGGAAGATTCATCGCCAAATCAGCCGAAAAGTCACTGCCTTTCTTCAAGGTATTGAAGGGTACCAAGAGCTTCTCCTGGACTCCTGAATGCTCCGAAGCATTCCTCCGGTTGAAGGAGTACTTGGGTTCCCCTCCCTTGCTCAGCAGTCCGACCACCGGTGAGATGCTGTACGTCTTCCTAGCTGCCACTGATCATGCTGTCGCAGCTGTCCTAGTTCGAAATGATGAAGGAATTCAAAAGCCTGTCTACTATGTCTCTAAGGCACTGTCCGACGTGGAAAGCAGATACTTCAATGTGGAGAAGATAGCGTACGCACTAGTCATTGCATCGAGGAAGCTACGTGCCTATTTTTCTGCACATCCTATCACTGTGTACACGAATGAACCGTTGAAGAAGATACTACATAAGTTGGACAGATCCGGGCGTCTCCTTAACTGGTCCATCGCTCTCACTGAGTTCGATATCACTTACCAACCAAGGAAGACCCTCCTGGCACAGCCTTTGGTTGACTTCATGGTCGAGACTGCCTTTATGGGTGAGCATCTCCCCACCTCTAGGAAGCAAAACGCACAAGAGGATAAAGACTCTCCCATTGAACTCCCATCCAACTGTTGGATCCTGTATACGGACGGATCAGCCACCAAGGAAAGAAGCGGAGCTGGAATTGTACTAGCAAGCCCGGAAGGAGAATATACTATGCAAGACGCCATCCGTTTCAAGTTCCCTGCCTCCAATAATCAAGCGGAATATGAAGCTCTAATATTTGGCATTGAATTAGCCTCCTTCTATGGAGCAACTAGGGTGGCGGCCTTCTGCGACTCCCAACTCGTTGTCAAACAAGTAAAGGGAGAGTATAATGCCCAAGACCCCACCCTTGCTAAGTATAGAGACCTGGTCCTAGATATGACGAAGAAGATGGAATTTTTCGAGCTCAAACAAATTGGCAGGGAAGATAACCAAGTCGCAGACGTTCTTTCCAAACTGGCTACCATGGATGTCTCTAAGACCAGTCCTTATGTGGTTTATGCCGAGGAACCTGCGTACGAAAGACTACAAATCATGCTCTTAGATGGAGAGGATAGATGCTGGATCGATGACTACATTGAATACATTGAGAAGGAAAAACTACCAGAAGATGAAGCTCGAGCCAAGCTTATCAAAAAGAGGTCCCCAAGGTTCGTGGTGATGAATGGAGTCCTCTACCGAAGATCTTTCACGAAGCCCCTGCTAAGGTGTGTCTATCCCAAGGAAATTGAGAACCTCTTGGCAGAAGTACATGAAGGTGTTTGCGGCGGACACCCGGGGGCCAGAACCTTAGCTGACAAAATCATATCGCTAGGGTACTATTGGCCAAACTTGAGGGAAGACGCGCACGCCTATGTTCGAAAATGTGACAAGTGCCAAAGATTCTCTGACATTCCTAGACTACCGGCAGTTGAGCAAACACTTGTAATACCTACGTGGCCGTTTGATATGTGGGGGATCGACATCATCGGACCCTTCCCTCCCGCCCGTGTTAATTGCAAGTACGTGATAGTAGCTGTTGATTACTTCTCCAAGTGGATAGAAGCCAAGGAATTAGCCAAGATAACGGAAGAGAACGCGATCAACTTTGTCCATGACAACATCTGGTGCAAATTCGGCCTTCCTCATACAATTGTCTCTGATCATGGACTGCAATTCTCCACAGCATTCACTACAGAATTGGGAAGAGTAAAAGTCCGCCATGCAAAATCTTCAGTTAGCAGACTACAAGGCAATGGCCAAGCAGAAGCGGCAAACAAACTAGTCCTAACCGCCCTCACCAAGAACCTTGAAGGACGCGAGGGTAGATGGTTGGACGAACTTCCCCTAGCCTTATGGGCTGTTCGCACAACCACCCGGGGGCCAACCAGGGAAACCCCATTCGCACTAACCTTCGGTTCCGAGGCTATGGCACCAGCGGAGATGGCCATCCCTACGGTGAGAAATTCCCATTACGATGAGCAAGTCAACAAGGTCAATAGGCTCCTTGACCTGGACCTGATAGATGAGAAATGACTAGCTGCACAGATGAGGATGGTGAATTACAAACAAAGGACCAAGGCGTATCACGATAAGAGGGTCATCAGAAGAGTATTCCAAGTAGGCGATTGGGTACTCAGAAAAATTGAAGCTACTGGACGAAAGGCAGAACAAAACAAGCTCTCCCAAAATTGGGAAGGTCCTTATATCATCACTCAAGTCATTCGAGAAGGGACCTACAGATTGAAGACCAAGGAGGGGAAGGACCTCAAGCATCCCTGGCACTCCGACAACCTTAGAAAATACTATCACTAGCCTAGTTTATTTAACAATAGATTAGTTTCTTATTTCCTGTCTTTTTAGTTTTGATTAGTTGATAGGATTGCGCTAGTTGTAATCGCATTTCGCTTTATGAAAGCAGCCTCTTCCAAAGCATGCAAAGCAACTATCAACTCTTCATACGTACACCGAAGATGAGGACTCGTATCCCCGACTCTTCTATACAACACATCCCGTCAAGGGTCCACCTTGATTCAGATACCAAATGCCCAAGACCAAGGGACCTCCTTGGCCTCGATGGATTACAACACATCCTATCAAGGGTCCACCTTGATTCAGATACCAATGCCCAAGACCAAGGGACCTCCTTGGCCTCGATGGCTTACAACACATCCCGTCAAGGGTCCACCTTGATTCAGATACCAATGTGCCCAAGACCAAGGGTCCTCCTTGGCCTCGATGGCTTACAACACATCCTATCAAGGGTCCACCTTGATTCAGATACCAACCCAAGACCAAGGGACCTCCTTGGCCTCGATGGCTTACAACACATCCCGTCAAGGGTCCACCTTGATTCAGATACCAATGCCCAAGACCAAGGGTCCTCCTTGGCCCGATGGCTTACAACACATCTTGTCAAGGGTCCACCTTGATTCAGATACCAATGTGCCCAAGACCAAGGGTCCTCCTTGGCCTGATGGCTTACAACACATCCTGTCAAGGGTCCACCTTGATTCAGGATACCAACAGCCAAGACCAAGGGACCTCCTTGGCCTGATGGCTTACAACACATCCTGTCAAGGGTCCACCTTGATTCAGGATACCAACAGCCAAGACCGAGGATTTTCCTCGGCCTAATGGCTTAACAAACCTCCTACCATGAGTCCACTTTGATTCAGGATTACAACACTTTTACAGCCAAGGAAACCTTCCTCGGCCTAAATAACTTAAAGGTATAGTTAAAGCCGAGGAGTCTTTCCTCGGCCTAACCACTTGCCCAACATTTGGGAGCAAGGAACCTTCCTTGGATCCCACCTTCCTAAGTCTAGTGCCTCGGCCTAGCATACAAAAATATGAGCAGGTTATGGAAATAACATGAATCATGACAAAAGGATTTTCATTGATGTTCAAAAAATTACAAGTCCTACCATCTATTACAGAAAACAAAGAAAAGAAAGCTATCCTAAGACTGCTGCCCGTCATCAAAAGGCTTTTCGAGCCAGTCTTCTGTGATAGTGCCAGGGGGAGGAAGGACCGTTTGTTCAGTGAGGGCATTAGTTTCCTCGGCCCCTCCTTCCACCTCGGCTTCCATGGCCTCGGGCTCTTCAGCATCCTGTATCGCCTCCACCAGGTCTTTTATATTGCCGGGGACAACAGAGGCCGGCCTCCACACTTCCCTGCAAGCTTGAGCATCCTTGGCAGCCATTATCTCCAAGTTGCTTTCAGAAAAGGGGACCAAGTGGTGGAGAGCCCTGACCTCCTCGGCATATTGGTCCCTGCAAATCAGCTGGGCAACCTTATTGATGTCCAAACCGGTGGAAGGATCAGCCAAGATGCTCCGGGCCAAGTGAAGATAACCATCTTCAAACATAGTGGCCGTCTGCTCGTCCACGGCCTCTCTAAAGGCCGAGCTGGCCATCATCAACTCCTTGAAGGCCGAGCTCTCCTTGAACCGAGCAACGGCCTCTTCCTCCCTAGCCGGGAGGGTAGCTTCCAACCCTCTGCACCGGGCCTCAGCTTCCTCGGCCCTAGTTTGGACCTCGGCTTTCTCTTTCCTTGCCGTAGCAAGCTCTTCATTTTTCAGCCGGAGATGCTCCTCGGCTTTAACCTTCTCGTCCTCGGCCCTCTTCACCTCAGCCTCAACCTTGGCCTTGGCCGCCACGAGCTCAGCTTCCTTGGCCTTTAAAAGTTTAGCCAAGGAAGCCTTGTCATTTTCACTCTTCGCTTGGGCGGCCTTAGCCTCATTCAGGCGCCTAGCCTTCTTCTTGGCTAAAACATTTTCATACGCCGTGACGGAAGCCAACTGAAAGAGAAATCGTTATTAGAAAGGTAAGCAAATATCAAGGGCAGTAACCAAGAAAAGGATCAACATTTACCTCAGCGATTAAGAGTCCCTTGTGGCAGAGCAAGGTATCCTCGTTGGGAGCCTCCTTACAAAATGCCTCGTAGGCATCCTCGTCCATAGCCCTCTGAATGGGAGCTCGGCCCAATCTTACTAAGGGTCCCTCCCTAGCCAACAGAGGAAGTTCCTTAAGACGGGGAACGTTGAGGGACATGCTCTTGGCCAGCTCGTCGGCCTCCTCAACGGTTTTGATATTTTGAATGGTTAAGGGAGGGGGAGCCTCAACATTGGGGGCCCCACTGACGTTTGCCCGTTTAGCCGCAGGCTCCTCGGCGCTAACAGCTGGCGTTCTCTTGGAGCCAGTTCTCCTTTGGACGAGGTCAGTTTCCTCGGCCACCTCGTCCTCGGCATCAACATGGAGGCTATGCCCCTCTACAGTTGATGGGTTGGGTTGTTCATCAGTCGCCGCTTCCTCGGCATTTACCTCCCCATGTAATTTAAGGGGAAGAGGTTGGTCACCCTGAACATTGAGCACCAGATTACGGGCATTGGTCTCTTCTCTCCTTTCCACCAAACCAGACTTCTTGCTTTGCCTCCTCTTCCTCCTCACCAGCTCTTGGGGACTAAGTCTCTCCATGGCTATAGCTGCTTCTTCCTCGGGTGTTAAGACTGAAAAGACAAGGAAAAAATGGTTAAGTACGAGCAGGAGGAACATCCAAAGAAAAAAAAAATATAAGTACCAAGAGTTAAATATTTACATCCAACTATGTCTATTTCATCCAGACACTGGTTCCGGGGACGTTCAGTCTTGCACCTAGTGCAATCCTCGTGAAATACTAGACCGGGGTGAATAGTCCAATCATTAAAGCGTCTCCCCCTCTTTACGGTGACAAGGGGAGATACCCCATCCTTCTTCCCCGACATCAAACCCGCCTGAATATAATAATGGTCTAAGGATTCAACCACTGACCAATCAAGGACTCCCACCTTGGCAAATTCTTCTAGGCGTTTGATCAAGGCCGGGGTCCATTCATATTGTTGGACGGGAAAGGAGGAAGTTGGACCCTTACAAGGAGACTGGAACTCCCATCCTTGGCGGCTCTCAACCCTTATAACGTGGCTATCCCAGCCGGCAACTTTGCTTGACATAGGGAGGAGAAGCTTCGGTTTTTTGGATGCGCTCTTAATGACGAGGAGCCAACTCTCCTTGACAAATTGAACATTGTAGAAATATCTAAAAGCTCCCATGGTCGGCTCGTATCCTAAGCTACGGCAGAGGATAATGAAGCTGACAAGAACCCGGGTACCATTAGCTCCTAGCATGGCTGGCACCGCCCTCACATCGTCCAAAAATTCACAGATGAAGGGATCCAAGGGAAGACGAAGTCCCTGTTGAAACTGTTTGAAGTAGAAATGGACAAAGTCTTGGTTATAATAAAAGTCGTCCTCCTCCTTCTTCGTCTTAAGCTCCATATGGCCCATATAAGTTAGCCTGTAATCAACTTTGTTTACCCCGTATTTGGAGTACAGCTTTTCCAACATGGGATCCCCGGCTATTGGGGTCCTCTCTTGTCTTTGTCCTAATCCTTGGCCTCCTCTTCCTCGGCCTCCTCTTCTTCGGGCCAGGCGGCCATCAGCTTGTGCTTCTTCCATGAAAGCGTCAACTATTTGAGTAGACGAGGAGGGTTCTCCTTCTCTTCCCGTCATATCTGCATAAAGACGAGGAGACAAAATTAGTGACCTCGTCCGTGGCTGATTTAGGACGGGGAAGGGAGATTCCCCTCCTCGTCATTTAATAAGGCCGAGGAGGGAGCCGTACCTCTCAGGTGCTCACGCATTTCGCGATCAGAGGCCGGGTAGAACAGCTCGATGTGCTCCATCATCTCAGCCCTATCCTCAAAAACTATAATGTTGGGTGAACCAGACTCAATCCTATCTATTCTTGTGGAATCAGGGTATTGGAGGAATAGACGAGTTCGACCATAACCTCTCAACTGCTTGCTTACATCATCCAGGGTGAGCATCAACCATGGACCTCTCTCTCTACGATAGACCCTCAGATTTCCAGTATGATATCCATAACGGAATCGGGGAGAATGGTCCCAAGAACGAGCCATTTCTAAGGGGAATCAAAAATGAAAGGGGAAGTTCATTCAATATTAAAGAAAGTCCATATAAAATACAAAGAAAATCAAAGGTTTGAAGTTTTTTGAATTTATGAAGAAAAGCTTCATTCTTTAACAATGGTGGTTTGCCTGTTCTTGGCATATTCAAGATTCTTCCCAACAAACCCTAAGAAGCTGGAAATCAGATTCAAAATGCACAAAAGGGGAGAAATTTCATACCTGAGTTTGAAGAGATTGATGAAATCACAACAGGAAGCTACTTCGCCGAAAAAAAAACGAGTTCGCCGAAAACTGGGAATGAAGAACCTGTGTCGCCGGAGAATTTTCTTGCTATTCACTCTCAAGTATTTGGGGTTCGTAAAGATTGAAATAACAAGGGTTTTAGTTTTTATACTCCCTCAATCGGGTCAAACCCGTGGGTAAAGCTAAATTCCGGGTCTGGCGCCCCAAGAATTAAATGCGAAATGACAGTTTCGAGGCGTGACAAGACTGGGGGGCCCCAGAATGGCAACCGTCAGTTATATGAAGCGACGCCGAGGGCACGTGTCAAACCCGTTTGTATTCCATATGCCAAGGACGAGGTGACTTTCTACTCGTCCTAATCCGAGCTAGAAAGTCGGGGGCCACTGAACAGTATAAACCGAGATACGAACATGGGCTTGCTCAAGCTGGGCCTAATTGAATTGGGCCATGAATATTATCTAAATAACCAAGTATCAGGGCCGAGTAAGATCGTCCTTATATGACGAGGAACGCTTATCTCAGCCTTAGGTCAACATGCTCGGGCCGTCATGCCTCAAGTGACGAGGAAAGAAAAGTTCTTACCTCGGCATTTCATCACCATGACGAGGAAGCAAAATCATTTACCCCGGCATATCTCCGTGCCGGCCAATCTCCAAATGACGAGGAAGCAGAATCATTTACCTCGGTCTATTTGCCAAGGCCGAGGTAAAACATTTGTGTTCCTCGGCGTTCCGGCTAGCAGGATATACATTCCTTATACAACAAGGAGTACACATTCATAAATCAATCAGGATTGTAACCAACTACACCAATCCAAGTCAAACAATGACTCCTCAATAGATATAATTCTCTTAGGATTACATCTTATCTCTTCACAATTTTATTTCAACATGGATTCTATCAATCCATCCCTATAAATACAAGCCCCATGGCTCATTATTTGGTACGTTACTTTTTACATTGGGAAAACTCTGTCCATTTGTTTTCTCATATACAAACCGTGAACTTACTCTCACGCCGGAGGGCCTTTAGCCGGATCCGCCCCGGCTTAGTTTACGCGTTTTCTCTTATTTTCAGGCCTTGCAATCACCGGAGCAATCATCGCTTGGATTTGGGCTGTTTTGACGATTTTGGCATCATCATGATCCTTTGCTTATTGTACTCTGTGGGGTTTAGTTTATGTGTGTGTTTTCCATTTATCACCCCCTTTTCAAATAAAAATAAAAAAAAATGATAAAAAATCATTTTCATAAATAAAGGAACATAGTCATCCTCACAGTACATAACATAGATCTAGAACCCTCGGGTGCGATTGACGGCATCGCGGACGGTGATGTAATTTGCCTACGCTTGAGCGCCTGAAATGAAACCTATCCCCCTAGCGCATCATAGGTGGCGCCACACTTTAAAGCTTACACAACGGTTGGTTTTGACACGCCATTTTCAAAAAACACTAAAATAAATTGTTTCAAAATTTCTAATAGACTTTCATACCTATCCCAAACCTAGCATGTGTGGGCATGTTGCCAACGCAACATGGTCTCATAAAAGGACATGTCATTCCCACGACATGTTCTAATGAGAGATCATGTCACATTGTCAATGTGCACCGACGAGAGGTCATGCCGGATTTTTCCTTGAAATTCTTCGGGAATACCCGTTATGCTGCCCAAATTTCTCCAGAAATTGGGGTTCCTCGTCCGTCCCATAAATTCTTAGGTTTTATTTAGGTATCATTGCCTATTATTAATTTTTAATCAATACATTTGGTGTATTTTTGGATCACGTGTCCTAGGTTCCCCCCGAGGTCTAGATTGCGTGAATAAAGGATTAGCCTTTTCCAACCGTCTCTAGGACTTAAAAGACACCGATTTCTACTTAAACATTAATAAGATGTTGCACGAGCCCATCTCATTTCCCTTTCATCCCTCTCCCACACCTCCTCAAGGTCCTTTCCTCTCCTCCACCTTATACAACCTCTTTACCCCTGCAGCGACGACAAGTTGGGTTCGTGGGTCTCATTTGGTGCGCATTCCCGAAACAGTCACAATTTCAGAGATGTCTTGTGCAGAGAATGATATGACTACTCAATCCGGGGTTTCATCTGCCATGGGTCAACAAGGCATGCATGATCTGTCTATGGAGCAGATGAGGGCTAATTTGGAGGATGCTCTAGTCCGTGAGCATGAAGCTCGATTGCTCGCCCAAGCTGCACTGCCTCAAGAACAAGCTGCTAAGGCTAGAGAGGACGATGGATCGTATGAAGAGATTACTGAGGCTTATGATACTGATCTAGGAGCCGGGAATGTTTCTCTCCCTTTCATCCTACCTTTGGTGCTACATTTCTTCCCGTTTCTCAAATGTATGGGATGAATGTGGATGCACAAGGCAACACTCCTTCCCCAATTCATACTCAGGGTGAACAGTTCAGTTATGCTCAGAATCAGGGGCTGCCGGTGAACTCTCAAGTTGGTTTTGGTGGACCACAGTCGATCTTCTATGATTTGACCTCCTCACCAATCCCCAATACTTCCGTTCCTCCAAGCCAATTTGGGTCCCAGCTTCCGGACAGTCAGGGCTTGTTGTTTCTAGGTTCTCAGTATCAGCAGGGTCAGTTTCATGGTCCTCACTTCCAGGGTAACACCCAGTATCCGAATCAGCACCCTTATTCCCAGAATCAGTTCAGTCAAAGCGGTTTTCTGCAGTTTCCTACCAGCCAGCCTCAACCTCAAGGATATCAGTCTCAGCCTTTAATAGATTCGGATTTTGGGTTTGGCTCATCACCTCTGCAATATCCGGGGTTAGCTCCTTACTTGCCCACTAGTGATTCTCTGCAGAATTAGAATTCTCCAACTAGTCAGTCTAATCATTTGCCAGCTCCAGCATCTTGGTCAGCTCAGCCGTCTTCCTTCCAATCAGCCAGCTCTGTGCCTTCAACTATTGCTCCATCTTTTCCCCAACTTCCCGGGATGACTCCAGAGGTGACTGCACTGTTGAAGCAAATGCAGCAGCAAATCGACCAGCTAACTGTGGGATCAAGTGGACTCAATGTTGTTGATCCAGGACAAGTGAAGCCTCTTCCTTATAAGTTCAAGATGCCCAAAATACAATTTGATGGCTCAGCATGCCCGAAAACTCACATTGACACATATGTGATGACCATGGGGGCAATGGGTTGTACTCCCGAGTTTATGGCTCAACATTTTCATCTCACACTCAAAGGACCTGCCTTGACATGGTTTCTAACTCTTAAGCCAGTAGCTCGAGCCACTTGGAGTCAGACCACTGAGGCCTTTCTTGAAAAGTATCGTGGGAACCTTGAATGGTGCACAACTAGAGACGACTTGGTCGGTACAATTCAGAAACAAGATGAGTCAATCACTGAGTTCTACAAGAGGTGGAATGCTAAGCTTAATGAGCTTGCTGAGCCAATCCCCCTGCAAGACCAGAAGGATATTTTCTTGTCCTTTGTTAAACCCGTGTTGCGTGAAGCTATCGGAAGAGGATGGTACCCAGACTTAAGAGAAATGGTGGGGATGGGAGCCCGCAGCGTGAACAGACTCTTTAACCTCGCATCAAACACCAATGTTGGCAATAATGGTGGATTTCGACACAAAGTAACAACTCTAGCAGCCTCGAAAATAAAGGAGACATTTATCGACAACAGTGTCAATAATCTCCAGACAAAGGGCCAGAATAAGCAGCAGCTTCCACCCCGTAAATAGTATCAGTTTGATAATCTCGGTATGACAATCGAAGAAGCCTTCAACGGATTAGTTCAAAAGGGAATGATTAAGCCTCTTGACAATTACAACCCCACCAAACCCAATCCTCACTTGGATCATAGCAAATATTGCCAATATCACCAGTATCTGGGCCACATCACCAATGACTGCGTCCCTTTGAAGAAGGCCCTTCAAAGACTTGTAGATGATGGAAAGGTTGAGAAGGCTCGCCCCAACAAGGTTACCAATCTTCTTCCATGAAAGAGGCCCTCCCATCCAAAGAAGGAGAAGTCAGGCAGTCAGTGTCATAGGTTCTAGAATGTCCTTTACATTGTCATGGGTCTGTTGAGTCCAAGTTGGACCAGTTTTCGCTTTCAATAATAAAAGTATTTATTTCTATTCTTGCTAGACTCGAGACATCACTTGCACCCCACGTCACATTTAATTGAAATGGTTTTATTCTAAATGATCACTTGTGCTGCTCAACCAATAATGCATTGAAATGACTAATATTCAAATTAATCGGAGTGAGAAAATCAACTGATATCTTTCTCAAATTGGGGCTCATAAACTCCCCATCTCGCATCTCATATGCTCACATCTCTTTCTTCATCCTCATCATCTCGTTTCTCGATGAATTTGCACGAATCTTCCTCAAGTAAGCTTAGGCAAGCAATGAAGACTTAATCTCGTTTAGGTCATCCGATAAGGATTGCAGTTGAAACCTTCACCCATAGGAAGCTATTACCTCACCCACACTAAACAATACCCTTTCATTTCAAGATCGGCATGTTTTGAAACCTTGTATAGCCATCACCTTTGCTCCTTGCCAAGAGAAGTCCAAGCAAGGCCAAGAAGTTAGCTTCGAGAGTTGGCGATGCATAAAATACTTAAGCCATGAAGGAAGGACAAGGATAATACTAAACTCCTCAAGAGGCTTTCCAAGTTATCAAAAGAAGGACTTTAGATCCTCACAATTCAGCAAGAGTCCTCAACTTCTCAAGAGGCTTTTCAAAGGAAGGACTTTAGATCCTCACGATTCAGTAAAAATCCCTGACTTCTCAAGAAGCTCTCCAATGTTCAAAAGGATCCTGAATTCTCACAAGTTCACAAAAGTTCTCGATAGCTTGGACTTCCTCTCGCCAACACCTACCTTGACCAATTCCAAGCCATCCTCTCAATTTTAGAGGATATTCCCATTATCGAAACCAATCCCAAGCCATCCTCTCGATTTTAGAGGATATTCCCATTACTAGAACCAATCCCAAGCCATCCTCTCAATTTTAGAGGATATTCCCATTACCATTACCCTTGCTTTTGATTGAAACAAAATTTGACCTCTCATTCTTAGAGGCAGCAAATATGCAACCACAGATTTCCTCGCCATAGAAATCCCAGACACATCCCCAAAAGCCAACCTCTCATATTTAGAGGTTTAGTCAGTAAAAAGCCCAGCCGACCTCTCATCTTAAGAGGTCATGACAATCAATTTTCCAAATCACCCAATGGCCGATCGAAGCCCTGAAACCCAACCACAGTTCCTACCGGATAGCAGTTTCATTCCAATATCTTCAAGATCTAAATCAAATTAATGCTTCATTGCTTGCTTAGATCGGAGCCAAATCCATCTCGTTTCAAGATCATCAAATTCAAATCCAATTCATTCGACATTTCATATGAGCATATTTCATTTCTCCTCCACAAACACTTGCCGTGGATGCCCTAGTGGGGCTTCGCATCCGTGTCTTTCATTGACACTCCAAGGAGACATATTCTTCAAATCTCCAATTCCCAAAGAAATCCTCAAAATCCTTGAAGGTCCTCAAAATCTCGAATTTTCATATTCCATTCTCTTTCAATCGGGATAAGCCCGAACTATGGCGACCTGAGCTCCTCCCAAGGAGGGGAATGTAGGCAACCATAACTAGTCCGATCGAAATCACAAACAAATCTCAGAAAATCCGGTCTCCTCAAGGGCCGTCCCTATATACAGATCCTTCGTTCCATCTTTCCGAGTTTGATTCTCGATATCAGTTGGTTCTCTCCTCATGATTAATCGAAATATTTGTTCATATCAGGATTGGTGATTGAATAACCCGAACATCAATAAAGGATTTCAAGCAGCCTTGTGATCATCACGAATAAGACAAGTTTTCAAGTGTCTCGACAAGTCTTCTTCTCTACATCATAGGAAGATAGAGCCAAACACTGTTTTTCTGTCAGGCAGGGGCTTCCATACACCTTTCCACACCTTATGACACTTATACTCTCTCAAAAGAGTCAAACCTAAAGTGAGTGTGTCATATACAATCGGGATTCATCCCCACCTTTCAAAAGATGTGCCCCTGCACATATACATTTCCAAGTCTTGTCCAATGACTGATTGACTAGTGTCTGAAATGATGAGTTGCCTCTTTGGCCACAAGATGACTCTGTCTGCGATAAGGCTGCATTGAATCTCTTCAAGCTGGGTCTTTATTAAGCTATTCTCTCGAGCTCTCCTTACCAGATTTCCCTTCGGGTTTTCTTTGCATTATCAACTGGGGCTTCGCCATGGTCACCTCATCAAGAACTGGGGCTCCGCCTAATCATATCTTCAAAGACAGGGCATCCTCTGCACTTCCGCTGCTGCTCGCCGTCTCGAACACTCGACACACATTGTTCTTATCAACAACCAATCAACCTGCTACAATCTGTATTCCCGGGAGCATCCCTGACTTGCCTAGGTTGCATCATATCATCCATCACTCATACACTCCTATACACAATCGCGCCCATCATCACTCATGCATTTCCCCGCCTCATGGGAGAGGGTTCACCCCATCATAATCCATCATAGCATATTACTCCATACATATCCGCTTGTCAAGACGTGCAAAAATCCTCACTCCATTTTCATCCCCAGTCGAGATGGACTCGTGCATCAAGATTAATAATGCCTAAGCAAAACTTCAAATCAAGTGAATAAAATGCAAAATTGCCTAGAGTGTTGTGTTTCCCCCTACAGGGTACAATAATCATTTGATCATAATCTGATCGTAGGGATTGCCCCTCAAATCACAATCTGGACAAAGACTTCAAATCCTGTAGGTGGCATGTTCTGCCTTTATCATCTTCATCAGTCCCGTCATCTTCGAACTCATCAACATTGTTCGTAAGAACTTCAGCTGCCCCAATCTCCAAGCCATAATGCTCATCAGTCTCAGCGACATCAAAGCTCATTCTGCACGGCAAAGTTATCATCAAAACCCATTTTCATGGGCCAATCATCGTCAAAAGCCTGTTCTCATGGGCGCTCCTTCATCAAGGCCTGTATGCACTGACACGTCTTCATCAAAGTCCCCATGAGCGGATGAAAAATCATCAACAAAAGACCATCCCTGGCACGGCAAACCAGCAATTCATCAACAACAGTGTTATAAGACCCTCCGGCAGCCACAATCATCAACATTTGTAGCCTAAGACCCTTCGGCAGTTACAACCCTCCACGATCATCAGTCGTAGCATCCGTCCCTCCAAAAGCTACAGGTAAGCACATCACAGGTACGAACGCATATCTCTTTCAAGCTACAAATCATCATTATCATCTTTGGTTCGAGACACCGTATGTCTCGCGTCATTTTAAAATCGGTTCGAGACACCATAGGTCTCGCGTCATTTCCAAATTGGTTCGAGACACCGTAGGTCTCACGTCATCTTTAAATCGGTTGGAGACACCATAGGTCTCACGTCATTTCCAAATCGGTTCGAGACACCGTAGGTCTCACGTCATTTCCAAATCAGTTCGAGACACCGTAGGTCTCACGTCATTATCATTTCGGTTGGAGATGCCGTAGGTCTCACCTCATTATTATTTCGGTTGGAGGCATCGTAGGTCTCACCTCATTATCATTTCGGTTGGAGACAATGTCTCGCGTCATTATCATCTTCGATTTGAGACACCGTATGTCTAAAGTCATTTTAAAATCGGTTCGAGACACCATAGGTCTCGCGTCATTTCCAAATCGGTTCGAGACACCGTAGGTCTCACGACATCTTCAAATTGGTTCGAGACACCATAGGTCTCATGTCATTTCCAAATCAGCTCGAGACACCGTAGGTCTCACGTCATTTCCAAATCAGTTCGAGACACCGTAGGTCTCACGTCATTATCATTTCGGTTGGAGACACCGTAGGTCTCACCTCATTATCATTTTGGTTGGAGGCACCGTAGGTCTCACCTCATTATCATTTCTGTTGGAGACAATGTCTCGCGTCATTATCATCTTCGGTTCGAGACACCGTATGTCTCACATCATTGTCATCTTCGGTTCGAGACACCGTATGTCTCACGTCATTGTCATCTTCGGTTGGAGACACCGTATGTCTCACGTCATTGTCATCTTCGGTTCGAGACACCGTATGTCTCACGTCATTGTCATCTTCAGTTGGAAACACTGTATGTCTCGCGTCATTGTCATCTCCGGTCGAGACACCGTATGTCTCACATCATTTTCACTCCGGTCGAGACACTGTATGTCTCACGTCATTTTCACTTCGGTCGAGACACCGTATGTCTCACATCATTTTCACTTCGGCCGAGACACCGTATGTCTCACATCTCGGTTCGAGACGCCGTACGCTCTCACTCCTCTGAACTACGACCGGCTTGATTCCCTCTAGGGATACGTAGGATTCCTTTCTCCAAAGGTCCAGCCATTCTATCTCACCACTCATCGTCCATCTATCCGCCATATCCCCAGCCGCTCTTTGGGATTGGGTCTTATTTTATCGACAACCTCACTTCTTCCATAAGTGACGTTGCCGAGGGGCTCTATAAGTACGCCAATCCAATTCGTGATCCCTTTTTAGGTGCATTTTAATATGATAAAATTGTATTAAGGGGCATTTTGGTAAATTCCCGGTCTATTCCGAGACTTCCGAAAACATCTCATAAGTTTCTTGCGAAGGAAGTACTTTTCAGTACTTTGCTCATGCTAAAATACCACCAGGGAATAAACCAGTTTTGGACCTTTTGGGTATTAACCTAGAATGTTCCAGAACCAGGTTTTGGCGCCAGAAACGGTTGGTGACATCTTGTGTCACGCGACAATTTGAGCCATGGAAATTGGTTACAGGACGTCGTGCGACACAATAAGTCCATCAGCTGCAGCCTATAAATAAGACCCTCCCCCTCTCATAAAGGGATCCCTTTTCGACTCCCTAAAGTCACTCTACCAAAATAAGTCCAAAAACCATCCTCTCTCCCCAAAACACACACAACACACACCAATTCCCCTCAATTCACTCATATCTCACACACACTTCACCCATCCACCTTCTTACCACTTAAAGATCCAAGACCAGTACTCCATCTGTGCTCAAATTCACCTCGTGTAGCTAATTTGAAGGTCACTATACCAAACTTGGTGTAGTGACCTTCAAATCATATTTACTATTCTACCTGTTTCATTACAATTTTCATCCATCCACTTGATAATCAAGCTCCGTCCGCTTCTGATTATCAAGTGGCAATCGCCATATCTCTGTTTAATTCAATGTGCTTCGTTTAATTGTATATTCATGATGTGATTTGAATTCTATTTGTTGTTTGATTGTCAAGGAGTGTGGATCTCTTCATATCCACACTCCTTTGGTCAATCCGTTGCTGATCTGTGATGTTCTGAGTTGATTTGGTATAATTATTAGATCTGATTGGGTTTTTGTTGAATATAAATTGTAAGGTTCCTGCAGAGTGGTAACCTGTGTCACACGACACAACTGGACATGAGGATTCCTGTGTCACGCGACACAAGTAGCCCTCTGCAGAGATCATCATTTCTATTGTAATTCGTTCTTCTCGTACACTTGTCATTCAAAACAGAGTGTAGATCCTCAATATCCACACTCATTTGAAGTGATTTGTGTTGATCTATATGTTCAATTCATGTTGTAGTGTGGTATTGTGATCATTTGGTGTTGCTGAAGTTTGAGTCTTGTAAAGCCTCTGCAAGGTGCCTTGTTGTGTCTCGCGACACAACTGATCCCTCAGATCCCGTGTCATGCGACATAACTAGCCCTTTGCAGTAGGTTCAGTTCAGTTGTAAGTTCTGTTTAGTTTCTATTGTAAGTGGGATGTGGCCTCCCACAATAAATGGTTCACAAGTTGTAATTCTTTCTTTGATCAATAAAACAAAGCACTTCTATGCATTTTATCACATCTCTTGTCACACACATTTTGCACACACGTTTGAATGAATTTGATGTTGAGCATAGAAAGACTCATTTACGGACGAGGCATGTTGGGTGTACTCTCGGTTCTTCCCAACACGTAACCTGACCCCCGAACCCATTTTCTCTTTCAAAAGGTTTTCAATGTTTCCTTTAAAATGGCGTGGCAACTCCTAAAAATATTTTTATTTTTCGGCTAGCGTACATTCAATGAGATATAGTGTTATGAGGTTATATGAAACATTATTTAATAACATAATCTCAAAATAGCCATGAAGACATTACCTTTTAGCATTTTATTTTGTCTCGTATATATAGTGGTGTTATGGGATCACCGTGAATCCCTAAAATCAAGGATATGTTGTGGGTGTAACTGTTTTCGAGAATGTAAAAGGAGGTTACAAATAACGACGTAAACGGACGTACTGTTGATAGGTCGAGGTCGCTTGAGTATTCGAAGTCGACCTGACTTTGTGCCTTTGCTTGATAGAAATTGTACAAGTAGATGATCGTATGTTGAACAAATCTAGGTCGGGACTGTAAGTACCCCAATGTGGACCGCTCTCCATCAGAGCATACGAAAAACATTGAAGGTACACTTTCCCACGATTACGAAAACCCGTAACTTCCCGAAGACCAAACTGATCAAACCAAACCAAAAGAGGGACTTTCCAGGCATAAAAAGACATCAGAAGGGCAGGAATGGCACAAAAATCAAGAAAATGTCAGATTGCTCCCTTGGTCCGTGCGGACCTGTATGTCATTTCTTACTCATGTGGACTTCCTTGTTAACACACCAAAACCCCTCCTATCCTCCTCCAATCCTTCCTCCACCTTCCCCCATACTTTACAAGCCATTCTAAGGCATTCCGAGGCCTCCCGAGCCATCCCAAGGCAATTCTGGTCCATCCCAATCCATCCCGATCGACCTCCCGATGTCCCATAAACCTTATTCATCCTCAATCAACCCACACTCACCCAAAAAACTCCAAACACCCAAAAATGACTCAAGAAACGGCCAAAATCCATGAGTCTAGGGAGTGTAAAACGAGAGTTAACTAGGGGAGGTTCTGCCCGAGTGAGTGCAGAATTTCTCCCCTCTTTAAACCATCCCAAATCAACCACATTCCCTCGAGGAAAATAGAAACAAACCAACATTGATGAGATCTCCTTCCGAACACCTGTTTTAATTTCCAAGTCTGTAAACATTATTGTTTTCAATACATCATTTACAATGTAGACATTATTTATTTTCAAATCCAAAATCCGTGAGTCTAGCGAGTGTAAAACGAGAGTTAACTAGGGGAGGTTCTGCCCGAGTGAGTGCAGAATTTCTGTAACGACCCTAACCCTAGGCACTATTTTAGTATCATATTATATGCTTTTAATATTATTGTTAATTTTATGTGTTCATTTATGTCTTTAATTTCTTATATTAAGATGAGATGGTTGGGAAATAATTTAAAACCTTAGGATTGCAAGGAAAATAAAATAAAGCATCTTGGGGGAAGTATAATAATAG
Source organism: Adenophora triphylla var. japonica (assembly GCA_022495995.1). NCBI lineage: Eukaryota > Viridiplantae > Streptophyta > Magnoliopsida > Asterales > Campanulaceae > Adenophora > Adenophora triphylla. Next base: position 460,335 of record JAFEMH010001000.1, read on the forward strand.
AAAATGGATAAAATATGAAATGAGGTTAAAGTATGTAGGATAAAGAATTGGAGTAGGGGGTTAGTTTTACTACTCTAGAACTTGGGAGGGTTTAATTGAAAAAGATTGAAAGCCTTTAATTATTTGGCATGGGGGGCCATACTCCCTCTTTTCCTCTCCTTACTTCAATTAGTCAATCCCTCCCCATACCTCTCCATATTTTTCCCTCACCCTTCATTAACCTCCCCATTTTCTTATTCATCATCTTCTTCCTTCTCAAAATATCCATGGAAACTCTCTCTCCATGCTTTTCCTTCCAAAATTTCTAATAAATCCAATTCTTCTCCATTTGATGATCCGGGTGTACTTTTGTGTTCGGAGTGAAGAGGGGAGCACATCAAGCTAAGAAAATCTTCATTCCATCTCATATTTGCTAAGTAAGTTATTATGACTTCCTTCTAATAATTGTTCACTTTATGTGTTATTTAATATGTTGTTGAAAGAAAAGGATTTTGGGTATTTTTGAATAATGTTATTTGGGTTAAAATGGTTTAATCAAGGTTGAAATGATTTTAGTTGTAAAATGGTGATCTAAGATTGAAGGAGGAATGGTATAGAGTAATTATGAATGTTAATGAATTAAGAGTAAGTATTGAATTTGGGTTTTGGCCAATTTTCTAGAAAAAAGTGAGTGAGGAAAATGATTAGTATTGTGTTATGGAGTTATTGTATGAAGTGATGTCCATCTTACTTTGATTGAGAAATATTATGAGCATAATTAAATTGGGTGGAAGGAAGTAGAAGAGGATTTAGTATATTTTAATGATGTAAGTGTTATGACCTTCTTTTATAACTAGTTCATGAAATGCTTGGTTTTGTTATTTTATTATTATCATTGTTGTGGATGATTAGCTCATTTTCTTGGAGTTGAGAAATGGAGTAATGACCTAGAAATATGTTTTTGTTTATGAAGGTGATAAAGAGTGGAAGAAAAGGGGTTGAGATAGATTAAGAATGTAAACTAGAAATATGGTGGTGAACTAAGTAGGAAATCAAATGATAAGTAACCTAGGTTATGCTACTTTGGGTTGAAATGATTTAGGATGAGGTTGTAAAGTTATCCATCCCTTTTATGTTTACAATTTTGAAGGAGCTTGGCTTGGGATTTTGGTCAGCTGCAGATTTCAGGAAATGAGTCTTGGGCGGTCGCCCATGGGGGCTTGAGCGGCCGCCCATCAATCCAGTTTTTGGGCCTTCAGCATTTCCATCTTGGGCGGTCGCCCATTGGGGCGTGTGCGGCCGCCCATCACCACAGAAGTTATACCCCTTTTGAAACCTTCTTGGGCGGTCACCCATGGTGACTTGGGCGATCGCCCATGTCACCAGAATCTTCCCAGTTTCCTTTCTTGCTGATTTTCATTAGTAACCTCGTGGCATGACTCCCAACCATTATAAATTAGTAGAACCTAATCCAACCCGGACATGAATTAATCCTTTTTAACCTAGGTTAAGGTAGAATTCCTTGGCTAGGCCATGATGCCTTATTTGGTCATAGTGGAATTTTGGGAGTAGTTAAATATTGTTCAGAAAATGGTTGATAAGCTTGATTCGCGACTTCATCAAAGTGGTTCAAACTTGGGAAGTAGATCTTGAACTTTTATTAAGATTATTCCCGATTGAGTAATAACTTCGTAGGAATTGTTTATGGTTCAGGGTAGCCTTACTTGCTCCCATACCCTTGGTGATTAATTTGAATAGTGTAGAAACTATAAGTTACACTATTGCGTTAGTTGGAAATGTATATGTATTACATCGTTGTATTGTATCCCAGTGTGGATTATTTGGCACATTGTTATACTGTATCTCCAGTGTGGATTAATTGGTATATTGTTATATTGTATCCCAATTGTGGATTATCTGGCATATTGTATCCCAAATGTGGATTATTCGGTTATGTTGTTACCTTACTTGAATTCATATTCATTGATGGTATTATGCATAGTGTATTAAATGAATGTTACACTATAGTATTGATTTGACATGAGTATACATTACCATGTTGTTATATTCTTATCCCTTTTGTGGATTTATTTCAAGTATCTATTATGTGCTTGAACGTGTTATATGTGATTTGGGGGTATAATGGAATTCAATCAATTATTGATTTGTTCTATAAGTGATTGAAGGTTCATCATACCTGTGACCGGCCCCTCAGTGGCCACAGAGTGGGTGTGCTAGCAGCTGTATTGCCCCAAAAGCCTTACAGTTCGCTGCGATTTTGGTGACTAGGTGGAATGCTTCTGTATTAAGCCAAAAGCTTTACAGATAGCGGCGATATTATATGGTACTCTTATTAAAGGGTCATATAAGTATCTGATTTTCTTATATGGATCTCTGGAGTATGAGTCCTATAAGCGGTGAATGTGCATGGAGGCAGTTCACCAAAGAGAGGAGTTTTACTCCCACGTTGTACGACTTATTGTTCAGATGGGAAAGGTAAAATGAGGTAACGTAAGGTGTTTACCGCTTTAATAATGTGCTATGTGTAACCATGCTATGAGTTGCATCTTGTTTGGCATCTTGCTGCATTCATAATAGCTTATTGAGATTTATTCTCACCCCTTCCCTTTTACTGTTTTAGATTGTGCTGAGACAGGTGACCTGAACCAGTGAGGCCGGGGATAAGAGTGTGGACTCTTGCTTTTGGGACTTGTCAGGATAGGTATATGAGTGGGTTGTCGGGAGTCCTATTAAAGTATTACTCTTTTATAAGTTGTATGGAAAACTCTTTTGTTAAACAATGCTAATTAGGGTTTTCAATGTAATTAATCAAGTTATGGTTTATTGGAATGTTTATTTAATTTCCTCCGAATGGAGATATTATCAGTTGATTTTAAATGGGAAGTTTGATGAATTGGTTTTCTTTTAAATGTGAAATAAAAGAAGTTTTTTTAAAAAAAAAATGAAGATGGGATTTCTTAGTTTGGGCTTCTCAAGTTCGGGACACGCGTTTGGTTCCGGGTTGGGGTGCTCACAGTTGATATCAGAGCTTAGTTTAGAGGTTAAGGGTAGATGTCTAAACTAAGGGGGAATGTGTGGTAATTGATGCCGAGTGTTTAATGCAGGAGTTCGTTCTAATGGCCGGAAGCAATGATGATCAGCGAAAGGTTCTAGAAAATGAAGGAGATATGGGTATAGGCAGAATTCAGAATGAAGAGATGATGAAATTATTCAGGATGTTTGTATAGAATATGGAGACTAGAGGATCAATTCCAAATCAACCTGAGGGATGTCAAAGTGATGAATTGGAAAGGTTTGTGAAGGTGAATCCACCGAGTTTTAATGGATATCCGGATCCTTTAAGGGCAGAAAAATGGTTAGCAGAAATGAACAAAATCTTTGAAGTTATGGAGAGTCGCAACAAAGAGAAAGTTAGATATGCTGTTTTCAAACTTGAGGGTCCAGCTGATCAGTGGTGGCAGATTTTGAAGGGAAGTTGGGAGCGGGATCATACACCCCAGACTTGGGATAATTTCACTCAGCAGTTCGAGGATTATTTCATTTCAATGGTTACACGGGATAAGAAGGAGATTGAATTCTTAGGACTAAAACAAGGGAACATGACGGTGAATCAGTATTCAGTCCGGTTTGAGGAATTAGCTAGGTGTTGCCCTCATTTGGTATCGCATGAAGCGAGAAGAATTCATAGGTTTGTAAAAGGTTTGAGGATTGAGTTTAGGAAGAAATTAGTGATTGATAGCTTCACCAATTATCAGAAAGCCATAGATAGAGCATATAAGATCGAGAATAGCATTGAGGAAAATAGTGGAAAATCGGAAGGTGGGATTAGAAATAAACCAAAGTATCTAGGACAAGGATCCAAAATCACTAGAGAACAGCCAAGGGCTTTAACTTCAGGAAGTGTGAGAGGGGAACTTGTTGTAGCTTCTTCGTCTAGGCCAATATCCAAACAGTATGGGATGATTTGTAAATTTTGCAAGAAGGTTGGACATACCGAAGATCTGTGTTGGAGTAAGCAAGGCAAGTGTATTAATTGTGGAGCAATGGGACATTTTAGGAGTAATTGCCCAAGGTTGCAGCGGAGACAAGCTTCAGGCAGCAGTCAGCAAGGTGGACGACAAAGAGGTGGTACCAAAAGAGATAACGAAGGGGAACCAAAAGAGAAGGTCTATGGTCGAGTATGTGTTTCGGGTCCAGGAGAGATAAAACCCTCAGAGGTCACTAAAGGTATATTCCCTGTCTCAGGAGTTAGGGGTCATATTTTTATAGATCCTGTTTCATATCATTATGTGTGACATAGCATTTTGCATCTTTGTGGCATACATTGCTTGAGATTGTCTTATGTGATAAAGGTTTCTGCTCTTATGAGAGAGTACCTCGAACCTTCTTTGGTTCACCACGATGGTGATGTGGTCATGGCTGAGCATGTATTGCCAGTTGATTTGGTATGACTATCAATTTATGATTTTGAGATATACTTGACCTGGATGGGTAAGTAGTTGTTGTGCATTGGTAGACTATCATGAGAAGTGAGTCTCCTTTTCTATGCCTAATTTGTTTATATAGGTATTTGATATAGATAAACCTTAGGTGGTAATCTTATTATATAAGCATTAAAGGCAGAAAGTTTGGTTAAAAGTGTGAAGGGTATTTGGTATGTGTTAGACTTGCGTAAGAAGTCTTTCCAGAAATTTTACGTGCTAGTTGTGAGTAGATGGTAATTGTGTTTCCATCAAAGTATCTCATGTGTTGATTCTAAGTATTATAATCAGAATTTTAATCCTTATCTTGACGGCTTTATGGTAGTTGTGATTGATGACCTCTTTGTTTATTTAAAGTTACGAGAGGATCATGAAGATCATTTGAGAGTTGTGTTGTTTGCCTTTAGTGGGAATCCATCATTTGAGAAGTTTAGCAATTGTCAGTTGACTCGAAAAGATTTCAAATTTTGGATTCTATAGTCTTAGGCTTGGGTATTACCATGGATCTTACGAGCATTGAGTCCGTGATCTTTGAGTTGGCAAGTGCTACCGAAGGAATTTTTAGGGAATTCTTGAGAATTGTAAAATTGTTGCTTTAGCTAACTCTAAAGGATATATAAATGGTGTAGAATGTAATAAGGATGAATCATATTGATAAGATGGAGAATAGATTGACTATAGATCCGATCCTTACCTTACCTAATGGATGTGATAACTTGGTGAATTTTTAAGTGTGTATTCAAGGAAGATTAGGTTGTGTTATTATGAGAAATGAGAATGTGATAGCGTATGCTTCGAGGAAGTTAACTTAGATAAAGCGGAATTCTCTTACCCTCTACTCGAGAGTGGCTGCAATTATTTTATGTTGTTAAGTGGGAACCTTACCTTTTTGAAGCTCTCTTGTGGGATTTGTTGCCGATCCTAAGAGTTTGGAGGATTTAGTTACTCGAAAGGAAGAGATTAGAAGACTATCTAGATTCTTGAAGAATAGGTTGTGTGTTGTGTGACGAATTTCCTTTCAAATTGAGAAGTTAATTAACCTTAGCGAGTTTGGGTATAATAGTAGTTTTAGTTTGCATGACCCCTCGTTTGTATGAAGTTATTTCCCTAATTATGATTAGACGGATTGGACTTATGCGGGAGTACCGTTGAGAGTTATTAGCAGCACAAGTCCGGAATCAAAATTCTAGAGTATTCGGGTTGTGAGATGTATAGAAGAATCATGTCATTGAGGAACTATTTAAAAGTTGGAATTTGAAATGTGTGAGAGGTAACCTTTGCTATTTGATCCTTAAGGTAAGTCTTTTTAAAATTTGGGACGAATTTTCTTTAAGGGGAGTGAGTGTAACGACCCTAACCCTAGGCACTATTTTAGTATCATATTATATGCTTTTAATATTATTGTTAATTTTATGTGTTCATTTATGTCTTTAATTTCTTATATTAAGATGAGATAGTTGGGAAATAATTTAAAACCTTAGGATTGCAAGGAAAATAAAATAAAGCATCTTGGGGGAAGTATAATAATAGAAAATGGATAAAATATGAAATGAGGTTAAAGTATGTAGGATAAAGAATTGGAGTAGGGGGTTAGTTTTACTACTCTAGAACTTGGGAGGGTTTAATTGAAAAAGATTGAAAGCCTTTAATTATTTGGCATGGGGGGCCATACTCCCTCTTTTCCTCTCCTTACTTCAATTAGTCAATCCCTCCCCATACCTCTCCATATTTTTCCCTCACCATTCATTAACCTCCCCATTTTCTTATTCATCATCTTCTTCCTTCTCAAAATATCCATGGAAACTCTCTCTCCATGCTTTTCCTTCCAAAATTTCTAATAAATCCAATTCTTCTCCATTTGATGATCCGGGTGTACTTTTGTGTTCGGGGTGAAGAGGGGAGCACATCAAGCTAAGAAAATCTTCATTCCATCTCATATTTGCTAAGTAAGTTATTATGACTTCCTTCTAATAATTGTTCACTTTATGTGTTATTTAATATGTTGTTGAAAGAAAAGGATTTTGGGTATTTTTGAATAATGTTATTTGGGTTAAAATGGTTTAATCAAGGTTGAAATGATTTTAGTTGTAAAATGGTGATCTAAGATTGAAGGAGGAATGGTATAGAGTAATTATGAATGTTAATGAATTAAGAGTAAGTATTGAATTTGGGTTTTGGCCAATTTTCTAGAAAAAAGTGAGTGAGGAAAATGATTAGTATTGTGTTATGGAGTTATTGTATGAAGTAATGTCCATCTTACTTTGATTGAGAAATATTATGAGCATAATTAAATTGGGTGGAAGGAAGTAGAAGAGGATTTAGTATATTTTAATGATGTAAGTGTTATGACCTTCTTTTATAACTAGTTCATGAAATGCCTGGTTTTGTTATTTTATTATTATCATTGTTGTGGATGATTAGCTCATTTTCTTGGAGTTGAGAAATGGAGTAATGACCTAGAAATATGTTTTTGTTTATGAAGGTGATAAAGAGTGGAAGAAAAGGGGTTGAGTTAGATTAAGAATGTAAACTAGAAATATGGTGGTGAACTAAGTAGGAAATCAAATGATAAGTAACCTAGGTTATGCTACTTTGGGTTGAAATGATTTAGGATGAGGTTGTAAAGTTAGCCATCCCTTTTATGTTTATAATTTTGATGGAGCTTGGCTTGGGATTTTGGTCAGCTGCAGATTTCAGGAAATGAGTCTTGGGGGGTCGCCCATGGGGGCTTGAGCGGCCGCCCATCAATCCAGTCTTTGGGCCTTCAGCATTTCCATCTTGGGCGGTCGCCCATTGGGGTGTGTGCGGCCACCCATCACCACAGAAGTTATACCCCTTTTGAAACCTTCTTGGGCGGTCGCCCATGTCACCAGAATCTTCCCAGTTTCCTTTCTTGCTGATTTTCATTAATAACCTCGTGGCATGACTCCCAACCATTATAAATTAGTAGAACCTAATCCAACCCGAATATGAATTAATCCTTTTTAACCTAGGTTAAGGTAGAATTCCTTGGCTAGGCCATGATGTCTTATTTGGTCATAGTGGAATTTTGGGAGTAGTTAAATATTGTTCAGAAAATGGTTGATAAGCTTGATTCGCGACTTCATCAAAGTGGTTCAAACTTGGGAAGTAGATCTTGAACTTTTATTAAGATTATTCCCGGTTGAGTAATAACTTCGTAGGAATTGTTTATGTTTCAGGGTGGCCTTACTTGCTCCCATACCCTTGGTGATTAATTTGAATAGTGTAGAAACTATAAGTTACACTATTGTGTTAGTTGGAAATGTATATGTATTACATCGTTGTATTGTATCCCAGTGTGGATTATTTGGCACATTGTTATACTGTATCTCCAGTGTGGATTAATTGGTATATTGTTATATTGTATCCCAATTGTGGATTATCTGGCATATTGTATCCCAATTGTGGATTATTCGGTTATGTTGTTACCTTACTTGAATTCATATTCATTGATGGTATTATGCATAGTGCATTAAATGAATGTTACACTATAGTATTGATTTAACATGAGTATACATTACCATGTTGTTATATTCTTATCCCTTTTGTGGATTTATTTCAAGTATCTATTATGTGCTTGAACGTGTTATATGTGATTCGGGGGTATAATGGAATTCAATCAATTATTGATTTGTTCTATAAGTGATTGAATGTTCATCATACCTGTGATCGGCCCCTCTGTAGCCACAGAGTGGGTGTGCTAGCAGCTGTATTGAGCCAAAAGCCTTACAGTCCGCTGCGATTTTGGTGACTAGGTGGAATGCTTCTGTATTAAGCCAAAAGATTTACAGATAGCGGCGATATTATATGGTACTCTTATTAAAGGGTCATATAAATATCTGATTTTCTTATATGGATCTCTGAAGTATGAGTCCTATAAGCGGTGAATGTGCATGGAGGCAGTTCACCAAAGAGAGGAGTTTTACTCCCACGTTGTACGACTTATTGTTCAAATGGGAAAGGTAAAATGAGGTAACGTAAGGTGTTTACCGCTTTAATAATGTGCTATGTGTAACCATGCTATGTGTTGTATCTTGTTTGGCATCTTGCTGCATTCATAATAGCTTATTGAGATTTATTCTCACCCCTTCCCTTTTACTGTTTTAGATTGTGCTGAGACAGGTGACCTGAACCAGTGAGGCCGGGGATAAGAGTGTGGACTCTTACTTTTGGGACTTGTCAGGATAGGTATATGAGTGGGTTGTCGGGAGTCCTATTAAAGTATTACTCTTTTATAAGTTGTATGGAAAACTCTTTTGTTAAACAATGTTAATTAGGGTTTTCAATGTAATTAATCAAGTTATGGTTTATTGGAATGTTTATTTAATTTCCTATGAATGGAGATATTATCAGTTGATTTTAAATGGGAAGTTTGATGAATTGGTTTTCATTTAAATGTGAAATAAAAGAAGATTTAAAAAAAAATGAATATGGGATTTCTTAGTTTGGGCTTCTCAAGTTCGGGACACGCGTTAGGTTTCGGGTTGGGGTGATCACAATTTCTCTCCTCTTTAAACCATCCCAAATCAACCACATTCCTCCGAGGAAGATAGAAACAAACCAACATTGATGATGTCTCCTTCCGAACAACTATTTTAATTTCCAAGTCTGTAAACATTATTGTTTTCAATACATCATTTACAATGTAGACATTATTTATTTTCAAATGCATTTTATATCTTTAAAACACACACACACACACACACACAATTTTCAAAGAAAGGTTTAGAAAGCCTCGTGTATATGAGGCGCGTCGGGTAAGCTCAAAATTCTCTTCCCGAGGCATAGCCTGACCTTCGAACTCAAAAATCTCATCACACAAACAAAAAGTCTTTTTTCAATGTTTTGGGCATAATCAAAACGGCGTGGTCACTCTGTCTTTTCAAAAGAAACTCATCCGTCCAATCCATGAGGCAACCTCCGCCGAATCGGGTAATTTCAGTTGGCGACTCTGCTGGAGAAAATTCTTTTAAAAACTTCTATAAAGATTTTTAAAATATGATGTGGGTCAAACTTTCGATTTACCCTTTCTTTGACTATTTTGTGTGTGTGTGTGTGTATGTTTTACTTTTTTGTCTTGCTTATTCAAAAAAAAATGCATCATCATCTGTGTACATACCTTTTAAAACTCATTCTGCAAAAATTCATGTTTTACTTAAAAAAAAGGAATTTTAGTGACCGCACACTACGCGCACTCTTGTCCTGTACACTTACACACTACAACCACAAACCCGGGATGGTCTTAGTTGCAATTCGATTGGTGTTCCTATGCCTTTCTTGTGTGCACGGGATCATTCCAAACTTCCCATCCTCGCCATTGTCAACCATGCACTATTTGAGTCACACTCTGTCCAAAGACTCGGTTGGTTTTTAACCCAGTCCATGTCATAAAGCCTAGATGCATATTCCATGTCGGCCATTTTCTGAGTCAAAACCTAAAAATTAAGATCCCTTGTGAGAGCAAGACAAAGAAATGTCATGCCGAAATCTTAACCCGTTCTTGATTTCTAGCGTTAACTTAGACAATGGTCTCATTGGATATACGTTCATGCCCATATGAAACCATGTAATTAAGCCTTTAATGCGTCATCCATGAAAAATATGACCTAGTCAAAAACATAAAGTCAAAGATCCCTTGCGAAAGCAAAGTAAGGAAAGGTCATGCCAAATTTTTGACCTGATCTTGAATTGGGTACTGACTTTGTTCACTATTCACATGGCAGAAGCATTGAAACTTACATGATAGGCTCGGTCCTTAGGTTCGTTTAACCTTTTTGGTCGGTGGAAACCGCTTGCCCTATAGGACCCTCGCCCGGGGTTTGTCCACCTTGGGAGGTCGAAATACAGGTGAAAAATGAGAGGCTTATAGACGTAGTGATGGTTTTCACTGACCCAGGATCAAGAAATAGTTACGAAAAAGAAGATCAATCTTTTCCAACCATTTAGGATCTTGAGAAAAGGTGTTTTAAGTAAATTGAAACAGCAAAAAATAAATAAATAAAAGGAAACTGCATGTCGCATGAGTTTTCCCCCTTCATCCAAAAAATAAATAGCCTTCTCGAGTCTAAACCTTGCCTTTCACCCCCTCCATTGAACCGAGAGTGGTTGAGAATCCCCGGTTGTCGCCTTTTCAGCATTGAGGTCACAAGGTCCGATAGCCCTTCCGGTTCAGCAGTCCGAACGGTCCGTTATTCCCCGATGGCAGGGTCGACAGATAACAGTGAAGGGAATGGGAATCCGCCCCCAGAATATCTCTAAACAATGGCGGAGGTGCTGCAAGATTTCGAAAACCTTAAGAAGCGTCAAGAAGAGCAACAGGCTTGGATTGTAGATACCATGCGTCGTCGTGGAACAGTTGCAGTACCCCAGCCAGATGGAACCTTTGTCCACATAGAAGAAGAGGACGTGCCTGCTCCCCCGGCTTTCAGAACTTATCAGCAAGTCCCTCCTCCACAGAGCTATGAAAACCCAGCGATGCAAAGCAGCTCCCGCTCTAAGCTTCATTCAAGCATCGGTCAAGCGGCTCCAACATTCCAAATTCACAATCAGTTTCCCGGCTCCGCTCCACCTACTCAATATCACCAGCACACCTATGGGCCCTCTCCCTTAGATCCCAATGTCTCTCGATATCCCCTAGGATTCAATTCGTTGCCTCCATACGAGCCCCGAAGCTACAACTTGAAGTCCTAATGCCTGCCAGGGACAGACGTACCAAGCGGATACCCAGAAGTTTTAAAATTGCCACCCGCCAGAATACCTCTTGGGGCTAATAAAACATTCCCTCAGCTCCTTAACACAACCCAGCATGGTCTGGGTAATCACGCCCTTGGCTCCAATTTCAATAATCCAGGATACGGATTGGTATACACTCAACTGCCTCCCTAAGATTCCCGAGTGGCAATTCCGTCAACCAATCCACCTCCATCTTCGGTTTCCATCCTAGAAAATGGCAGACTCCCTCTGCCTAATGACCCTCATATGGCTTGGTTGGTCGGACAGATAAAGGATATGCAAGTGAAAATGGCCAACTCTCGGAAAGACTAGCTCATGCCCACAGATCCAAGTAAGGTGGTTCCTCTTCCCCCCGAAGTTCATAATGCATGAAATGGAGAAGTTTGATGGGATAGAATACCCGAAGAGTCACATCGATACCTACGTCTTAGGTATGAGAGCCAAAGGGGCCACCCCTCAACAAATGGCGGATAACTTCCAGCACTCCTGAAATAGCCCGGATCCGAGAGGCAGCGCGCTCGCGCCCCGGCATCTGGCATTTCGCCCGCCTTGCGGCGTTTGTTTTCGTTGGTGGAGGTGTCTCGCTGTGTTTTGCTTTGTAGAGTCGCCACGCCGTTTTTATTGTTAAGCCCAAAACATTGAAAAAGGGCATCAGTTTAAAAATAATAAACTGTTTTTGTGTGATGAGATTTTGAGTTCGGAGGTCAGATGACTCCTCGGGAAGAGAATATTAGAATCTTAGAGCTCACCCGAGTCGCCTCATAAAAACGAGTCTTTCGGATACCCCTAATATTCTTTAACTGTTTGTGTATGTGTGTGTGTGTGCTTTTAAAAATGCATGCTGTATCGGATGTCTACATTGTACATTACGTATTAAAATGTATTGAAATAGTAATGGAAGGAAGCCTTACCAATGTTGGTTCGTGTCTGTCTTCTGCTGGGGAATAGTGTTTGAGGATGGAATGGTGTTCCGGCACGGACCGGGATTGCTTCGGGAGGGGCCAGTTGTCTGCGGACAGAGTTTCGGCGTGAGTTGAGATTGTAGGCTGCATTCGGGCAGAGGTTCGGCGTGCATTGAGATCGCAGGGATTACTCGGGCAGAGTTTCGGCGTGCGTTGGGATGGCAGGAGTCACTCGGGCAGAGTTTCGGCGTGCGTTCAAGCTACCGGTTTGACTCGGAAAGAGCCGGGACACCTTGAGAAAGACCAGGCAAGGCCTCAGAGTACCACGAGGGGCCTCAGAGTACCTCGAGAGTGCCTCGGGGCAGCACGGGAGCGTCGCGGGAGCGCTCGGAGAGGCTTCGAAGCACCACGAGGGAGCTCGCAAGGCCTCGGAAGGATCCGAAAGGGGCCGGGATTGCCTCGAAGGGTCTTAGAGGGGAGCCTGAAGGCTAGGGGAAGAAGAGAGAAGATGGAGGTGTGAATGAAATGGGAGGGGGAGCCCTCTATTTATAGTGGGAGATTTCGTGCAAAGAGGTCCGTACGGACCTCCTAGGTTATCCAGAATTTTAGTTTTCCTCGATTTGAGGGAATATGTGATAATTGTGAATATTCTAGAATGATGGTGTCCCCTGTGCAAAGAGGTCCGTACAGACCATCTTGGCATGCAAAGAGGTCCGTACGGACCAACCATGCATGAGGGTAATGATTTTCTCCGGGATTTGAGGGAATATTGTGGACTTTAAGGGGATTCAGTAATTATTGCAACAAAGAGGTCTGTACGGACCTTATTTGCTTCTCCAATTTCCTGAAAATTCTCAAAAGGTCCTTTTGTCCCTTTTTATCCCAGGAAGGCTCCTTCCTTGGTTTGGCTGAGGGTTTTTTTAGGGTTTTGAGTGCCATAGGTCTTCGAGACTGTGTTTGTGAGTCTGCGGTGTTTCCCATGTGCTCGGAAGAGGGTGATCCAGATTGGGGTACTTACAGAAGCCCCTCGACGACGTCACTTACGGAGGAAGTGGGGTCGTTGATAAGATAAGGTTCCTAATCTGGATCGCGTGCTGAGAGAGGAAGTGACCGTGTAGGTCGGTGGGAGGACGTGGCGGTGTCCTGTTGTGTGACCGTTTATATCAATTGGCTGGACCCTGTGATAGGATTCCTACGTATCCCTGGTGGGAATCAAGCCTAATCATATTTCGGGTGTGGGGTAAGTGTTTGTGGTGCACGAGGATGGAAAGGGTCCTCTGACTAAAACTTTGTGCATGGACGTCGTGGTGTCCTGCGGGTGACCGCATAGGTCGATGGTGAGGACGTTGCGGCGTCCTGGGTGACCATATAGGTCGATGGTGAGGATGTTGCGGCGTCTTGGGTGACCGTATAGGTCGATGGTGAGGACCCCAAGTATAGATAGATCCTCTGTATGTATGTATCCACAGCGGGAATCAAGCCTGGTCGTAGTTCAGATGTCGTGAATTTGTGAGTGTATGTGGGCGTGGTGGTGCCCTGAAGTATCGTGTGACCGCCGAGGTCAATTGTGAGGACGTGGTGGTGTCCTAAGATGTAGTGACCACCGAGGTCAATTGTGATGGAAACTTTACGATTTTCCTAATCGGGTGGTTTAAGGCCTTCCGGGCCGAAGATAGTGATTTGGGAGGTTTATACGGTCTTCCTGACCGAGTGATTTAAATCCTTTCGGGATGGAGATAGTAATGTGGGAGGTTTATACGGGCTTCCGGACCGAGTGGTTTAAAGCCTTCCAGGCTGGAGATAGTAATGTGGGAGGTTTATACGGTCTTCCGGACTGAGTGGTTTAAAGCCTTCCGGGCTGGAGGTAGTGTGAGGACTTGAATCGTCTTCTGGTTGCAGTTTCCCATGTGTGAGGACTTGAATCGTCTTCTGACTGTGGTTGTGTCATGTATGAAGACTTGAGTCATCTTCTGACTGCGGTTGTGTCATGTATGAAGACTTGAGTCGTCTTCTGACTGTGGTTGTGCCATGTGTGAGGACTTGAATCATCTTCTGGTTGCGGTTTGCCATGCGTGAGGACTTGAATCGTCTTCTGGCTGCGGTTTGCCATGCGTGAGGACTTGAATCGTCTTACGGGCTGCGGTTTGCCATGCGTGAGGACTTGAATCGTCTTTGCCTTTGTTGTGGAGCATATGGCGCCTTGAGCTTGGATTGCGAGAGGTGTAGATGCCTCGTGCTTTATCTGCTTTGAGGAGAAAGTTGGACTTACGATGTGCCGCCGAGTGCTTCTTACGGTGGGGATCATCGTGGCCTTGTAGGGGCTTTCTGGTGAGAAAGGTGACGTCAGGCTTACTTTGATGGCCGGTGTTTGAGTTTTGTTGAGCTTGAGCAAGGATGATGGCCGGTGGTTGCTTCACCGTTTGGTGTTTTGGAGGCGTTTCGTGCCTTGGGATTTGTACTTGGAGGTGCTGGCTCCTTTTTGCGCTTGTTTTATTGTTTAGTAGGCGAGGTTCGGGCTTACGATGACGGCCGGTGCTGGGGATATGTAGTCTTGTACGACTTCCTTTTGACTTGCTGGGGAAGGAGCTCGGGCTTACTTTGATGGCCGGTGCTTGCGTTGTCGTTGAGCATTTTGGAGGCGTTTTATGCCTTGAGACTTGTACTTGGAGGTGTGGGCTCCTTCTCGTGCTTGTTTCACCGTTTAGTGGGCGAGGTCCGGGCTTACGATGACGGCTGGTGGTTGAATTGCCGTTGAGTGGGCGAAGTCTGGGCTTACATTGACGGCCGGTGGTTGAACTGTCGTTGAGTGGGCAAAGTTCGGGCTTACATTGATGGCCGGTAGTTGAATTGCCGTTTAGTGGGCGAAGTCCGGGCTTACATTGACGGCCGGTTCTTGAATTGCCATTGAGTGGGCGAAGTCCGGGCTTACATTGACGGCCGATGGTTGAATTGCCGTTGAGTGGGCGAAGTCCGGGCTTACATTGACGGCCGGTGGTTGAATTGCCATTGAGTGGGTGAAGTCCGGGCTTACATTGACAGCCGGTGGTTGAATTGCCATTTAGTGGGCGAAGTCCGGGCTTACATTGACGGCCGGTGGTTGAATTGCCGTTGAGTGGGCGAAGTCCGGGCTTACATTGACGGCCGCTGGTTGAATTGCCGTTGAGTGGGCGAAGTTCGGGCTTACATTGACGGCCGGTGGTTGAATTGCCGTTGAGTGGGCGAAGTCCGGGCTTACATTGACGGTCGGTGGTTGAATTGCCGTTGAGTGGGCGAAGTTCGGGCTTACATTGACGGCCGGTGGTTGAATTGCCGTTGAGTGGGCAAAGTCCGGGCTTACATTGACGACCGGTGGTTGAATTGCCGTTGAGTGGGCGAAGTCCGGGCTTACATTGACGGCCGGTGGTTAAATTGCCGTTGAGTAGGCGAAGTCCGGGCTTACATTGACGGCCGGTGGTTGAATTGCCGTTGAGTGGGCGAAGTCCGGGCTTACATTGATGGCCGGTTCTTGAATTGATGGGTTAAGGACCATACTGCACTGAATTTGCTGAAATAGGCCTTAGGACAGCCAGGGGCAAAGATTATAAGGGCAGGAAAGTAATTTGGCCCTCCCTTGCAAGAAGGTCCGTACGGACCAACCTGGGATGCAAAGAGGTCCGTACGGACCAGGTTGGTTTTTTATAGTTCCCAGATTTTGACTGGGTTAAAAACCCGAGGCCCCCTTCACTTCTTCTTCTTCAGTTCGTGCATCCGAGAGAGAGAGAGAAGGAGAAAACCTCTATTTTTACACCAACATCTTCCATTTTTCGCTTGAATTGCTCGAAATGGCTGAAGGATCTCGGAGGGGTCATCGACAACGCAGTCAAGAAGTGATCGAGCAACGGATGGAGCTCCAAAGAAATTGGATCTCCTTTGTTCCATCTTCGAAGAACCCGGATGTATTATATCTGAATCCGGAGGTGCACAATCGTCGCTCTAGGAACGTCGGGGAGGTAAGAAATCCATTTCGTCTCGATTTCTTGCTTGAATTTTTAAATGCTAGAACTAGATTTTAGTTTTTCACATTTTGGGGCTTTTGTTATTTGCCATACCTTTTGTGGAATTCTTGAAGAATTGTTGAAATTGGGCGTGTAAAAATTGTGAATATGTGCATTTTGTGCAGAAATGTGTAGATTAGCTCTTATTTGTGAAAATAAAGTGCCTCTCTAATGAATTGCATGCTTTGGTGTTTTGTACATCATGCTTTTTATGTATGTACATGTGCCGTGTTTTGTGACGGGTTTTGTCTGAAAGTATGTGCCGTGTAGGGACGGACTTTTCTCTTGAAAATGTGTTATGCAGTGTGTGCCGTGTTTTTGGTGACAGACTTTGTGGGGAAAATATGTGCAATGTGTGCCGTGTTTTGTGACGGGTTATTTTGAAAATGTGTCGTGTAGGGCTTAATCCCTCTATTGAGAAAATTTGTACAGTGTGTGCCGTGTTTTTGTGACGGACTGCATGGAAAAATTATGTATAATGCATGTCATGTTTTGAGTTGCATGTAAAAATTATGTGCAATATGTGCAGTGTTTTGTGACGGGATATATGTGCTTTGCCGTGTTGGGACGGTCTTTTGTGCTTTGATTTTCTTTTGGTATTTAGCATTAGAAGTGCTGTGGCGCGTACCTTTCTTTGTGTTTACTGCGGGATGAGGAGCTCTTGGTGGGAAAGCCAAGAAGATGAAGACTCGGGGATCGCTCGAGGAATTTGTTGTTGAGTTGTGGCGGCGGATGCTGGGACATTTCTTGTGGATGGTAGGCCAGGAGCCCCAGGAAGCGGTCTCACAGCCACGGCACAGGCGTGTTCGTGGAGAACTTGGCGGGGTTTCGACACGAGGAAGAACAAGAGCGTCTTCCTTGGCCTTTCGAGTATTGGTGGGATACCATCCACACCTTCCATCCCGAGTGGGGAGAGGTGACGGTGACGCCCACGGACTTTCTTTGCTATCACTGGGCTTTCCTTGAAGAAGGGCCGGTGCGGTGGCGAATATGATTGTCGAGGACGTGCTTGGCGAGGCTGGGCTTTGCGCTGTTCCTCGCGGGGTCTTGGCATGTTGTATAGTGATGTTGAGATGAGGATCACGGCCCGGTATTGGGGCCTATGTTCGGGGTACCGGCCGGGTGACGGCGGAGCGAGCGCGCTCCTTCTGTGGTTTGCACTTTCCGAGACCTTGTTCTCGAACCACTCGACTACGGCTCCTTTTGCTCTGCTGGAGAGCTTGATTGATTTAGAGAGAGTTTGTGATATCTCTTGGGGCGAGGCGGGCTTGGCCGAGCTCTACTTCTCTTTGGACCGGTTTAACCGGGGTGTGCCCAGTTCCTTGGCTTGTTTTTACTTTGCTTTGGAGGTATGAGTTTATTGCTGTTTTTGATTTAGCAACTTGTCTTTTCTCCATTTTCTTTTGCAATGAGCCTTTTCTGCTTTTGTCACAGGTGTGGTTCTATGAGATCTTTCAGTGCTTCCCGTGGGATAGAGATCTTGGGGCCATAGCAGCGTATCCTGCTATGTTAGGCTGTGCTCGCCCAGCGAGGAGGAGGAGGACCAGCAGGGGTAAGCTCACGATTTCCTACAGGGAGGTGCAGGAGCATTTGGAGAGAGATAGCCCGGAGAGGTTTGTTCTGTATACTTGGGCTCGATATGAGGGCGATGATTTCGAGGGGGCTCCCCTGGTGACGGTGCAGCGGAAGATGTCGCGGGGCCTGACTTGCGACGTCATGTATTTGGGAGAGCGGGTCTTCTGGCAGTATGGCCCGGGTATGCTTCCCTTGGCTCCGAGGGACCCTGCTTTTGGGATGTTGGATTCCCGGGATATGGATGTGTTGGATTTTGAGAGGTATCTTGGCGGCGTGGGTGCCGAGGAGTTTGTTTTGTATCGAGAGGAGTATGGGGCCTTTGTGAGGAGGAAGTTGAGGACGCCACAGGTGTTGGCGAGGGAGAGGGAGGCTGGTCCGCAGGGTCCCCCAGAGGTTCCGGTGCATGGGCCGGAATTTATGCATGTTCGTGGGGATTCCTCGAGGAGGAGGGTGTCTGTACCCATCCCTGAGCAGGCTCCTGCTGTCTACCGAGTGGATCCTGATAGATCGGTGAGTGTGCTTACTCTTTTCCATCTTGGCATCTTTTCTGTATTTTTTTCTTTTTGTTGTTGAGTATGGCTTGTATTGCTTGAGCGTTTCTTTGGGCTTGCTTGTGCGGAGTCAGGGGAGGGCTTTTGACATCTTGACCCGCCGTTATGTGGCGATGCGGTCTTTCGCGAAGAAGATGGCGTCGAAGATGTCTTGCCGGTCTTCGCGACGTGTGCCGGCGTACACGCCGATGCCTTCGAGGCATTACGTAGATGTTCCTCCACCGAGAGCTGAGCCGGAGCCACAGCAGGAGGGACCTTCGCGGGGGCGGCATAGTATGGATGTCGGGGCGTCTTCGGGAGCTCCGGAGCCGCAAACCCTTTGCAGTTCTTTCCTCGGCGGGATGCGCGGGGTGAGGGTTCGTCGAGCCTTCCTTCTTCGATCCTTTCGTCGGATTTGATCCTTCGATTACTTTGAGTACCGGCCTCCGGAGGGCTCGGTACTCCGATGATGAGGATATGGCTGGCGAGTTCACCGGGACGCCCGACTTCTTGCTTGATGATCTTGGTGAGGATGATGATGCTGAAGAGTCGGACTAGGGTTCATTTGCTTTCCCTCTTTCCATATCTTCTCTTTTTTTTCTTTAGCAACAGACATTAGATGTACCTGTAATAAAACACTCTTATTTGCATGGCAAACGCATTTTATTTTAAGATGTAATGTCGTTTTTGTGATTCCCGGGAATTGTCCTAGGAATTGTTGCTATTATTTTTTTTTGTGCATGCCACGTGAGCTGAGAGTGCGTTCGTGGGTAGTGTATGTTTGCCGGAAATGGCTTTGGCCAGTGTTTGGGCAGTTTGGAGCAAGGTCCTGCTAAGAACAGTGGTTGTTGTACTGTTTGCTGAGAAAGTGGGGCCAAGATGCAATAAGGTCCGTACGGACAGACCTTGGTTGCAAAGAGGTCCGTACGGACCAACCTTGCTTTTGGGAAGGAAATAAATGCTTTCCAGTGTCTGGTCTTTCCCCATTCCCCATTTGCAACCATTTTCGAGCTTTCTCCCCCATTTTCTCTAGGAACCTCCATTTTTTCCATGGATTCTTCGTACGTTCCTAGAATTTTGCCGAGGCTTTCGCAGGAGAGGCAAGCACACTTCCTTGAGCAGCTGAAAACGTGGATGCGGCGCCATATGAGGCATCAGAGACGGGTTTTCAAGGTAAGGTTTCGTCTTTGCTCGATTTGGTCTTTTAAGGAGTTGGTTCCTGATTGGGAGTTGTTGCGGGCTGCCGCGAAGTACTGGGATGTTAGGAGGCATGTGTATTGCTTTTCCTACAATGAAATGGTGCCCACTTTCGAGGATTTTTGGGCTTTGATTGGAGGACCAGAGGTGGAGGCCATCTCGCTTCCTTTGATTGGTGGTGCTGCTATGAGCGTGAAGCTTGCAGGCTTTCTTTGTACTTCGTTGGAAGAAGTGCAGGGCATGATCCTTGATTCGGGTCATATTGACATTTCTGAGCTGCCGGAGCGGTTTATGGTTGATGATGAGAGTGATGTCTCTTGGGACGCATTTGCCTTGTGCGTGATGGCGGCGCTTTTCATGAGTCGGCTCCGCTTGGCATTTGCGATGGCGCTTTGCGAGATGTGGTCGGGCCCTGCAGAGCTGGAGAGGATATTGTCCCGTTGGTCTTTGGGGAGACTCTTCATGGTATTGACCGTCGCGGCGGGGATCGATTCATGAGAGGGGAAGCCCCGCTTTGCTCACCTTGTGGGCTGCGAGAGAGACTTCGAGCCATGCCGAGGCTCAGACGTCGTTTAGCCCGTGGTCATTTGCTCAGCGACCTCTTGCGTTGGATATGGATCAGTCCGCCTAGGAGAGATGGATGGCACGGCTTGGTACACATCAGATCCGTTGGTGGGTTCCTCATTGGGGGATTGAGACTAGGAGGGTCTTTCAGGAAGGGTCCTATGTCGTCAGAGTTCCAGGTTTGTCTTGGTCCTCCTTCTATATTCCGTCGCTTGTTTCCCGGCGGTTTGGGATGAAGCAGAGGCCTTTGTTGTGCTGGGATGACCTTGCTACTACGGAGATAGCTCCTCTTTGTATGGAAGCTCCAAGTGCTTTCTTGTATTTTCTGAGGGTATGGAAGTATTCCGCTTTCCCTCCTGTGGTGCTCCTTAGACGTCGGGAGAGTGTCGTAATTATGACTCAGTACCTGACCTGGTATGAGCAGCGTGTTGGGCAGTCTCAAGTGGCATTGGAGAGCAGGCGTGTAGCGATTCTGGGACCCGGTTGCCGTAGTAGCTATTGCCTTAGGAGTTCCGAAGCCTGGTCGACCCTCGGGATGTTACGGGAGACACTTTATTTTACTACGAGACCGAGTTGACCGGCGACGGGGAGAGGTCCTCTTTTACGGACTCGCGGGGAGGAGATCCGAGCCGAAGCACGGGCGAATGATGCCACGAGAGGCTGTTGGATTGTTGGACTCTACGGGGAGGACCCACGATCTCGGGCGAGAGACGCAGAGTTGGTTCGCGTGGAGCGAAGAAGACTCGCCCAGGGGACGAGGGAAGAAAGGGAAGAATGGAGAGGGGACAAGCGCGAGATGGCGCGGAATGACCTCCTAGGTATCCATTCATTGCATTGTAAACACATTATTTGTTAAATGTATTAAGCTGTCTTTTAGCATGTTGTGAACTTGAGAGTAGACCGTGCTTGAACTCATCAAGAAATGTTGTAACCGTTAGTGATTTGTGATTTACTTTTAAAGCTTTGTCGAGACACAAGATCTCTTGTTTGCCTTTGTTTCTTTTGTGCACCTTGTCGGCGTCCATCTTTGGACTTTTCTGTTGCATTTGCGGACTGAAGCAGTCTGGGCCTTGATGGCAATCCCCTTTTCTTAGGCTTTGTGCTTGGCTGAGAGGTTGAATAATCCCCTGACAAGTCGTTTTGACGATCATTTCCGTAGCTTCCTTGCCCTTTGTTGGCGTCGGGCTCTTGACCTCAATTTCGCAGCTTCTGCTTGAGCTTTTTTTTATTTATTTTATTGTGAGCCCTTGCTCGAGCTCCCTTTTTTTTTTTTTTTGAAGCGCGTGAGGGCGAAGACAAGCCCCTGGCTTGGAAGTAGACATGGGTCAGTCGTTTGACGTTGAGTGACCTCCGGATGTCCTTTGATGTTGCCGTCGTCGTTTGACCTGGTCAAGGTGACGTTGGGGCGTGCTCTTGTAAAGTGCGTAGCTTGATGGAGGTCTTGATTGACATTCAAACTTTTGACTTTTTTGTGTATTTTTAGACCGGACCAATTAAGGTTGCCTACGTTCCCCCGGACTAGAGGGCTCAGGTCTGCGTAGTTCGACACTACATGGAGTGCCAATAGATGCACAGTTGTTCTTCTTTAGGCGAAGTATCTGCGAAGTTTGCTTCCGTTGACTGGATTCATGAAGGGATTGCCGTCTAGGTCTGTCAGCTTCATGGCACCTCCGGAGAAGATCTTTTGAACCACGAAAGGGCCGATCCATGTTGGTTCCCATTTTCCCAGTGGGTTGGTTCGAGTGGGAGGCTTTTCTTTGAGTACCAGATCGCCTTCCCTGATGTCTCGGGACTTGACTTTCTTGTCGAAAGCTCTAGCCATCCTGCTTTGGTAGGCTCGGACGTGTTCCATGGCCTTTAGTCGTCGCTCGTCTAGCAGAGCCAATTCGTCATGTCGGCTTCGGAGCCATTCGACTTCGTTGACGTCATTTTCCAGCAGCACTCGGGGTGAGGGAATTTCCAGTTCAATGGGAAGGACTGCTTCCATTCGGTATGTCAGGGCGAATGGGGTTTCTCCCGTGGCTGTTCTGACTGATGTTCGGTAGCCCCAAAGTGGATGCAATCTGCCTCCATGGAGATCTAGTAGTAGCCCATCCTGAGAATGATTTGCATCAGGGATCTGGCGTTCATGTGGGGATCGCAAGCCCCATTGTGGACTTCGTTCATGAGCTTGTTTGCCTCTTCCTGGTTGATGCAGCGTAGGAGTGGACCATGGTAGCGTTTCTTGTATAGCATGTCCCTAAGGATGACGAAGTGTGAGGCGAGGCATTTTAGGGCCATGATGCTCTTGGCTTTGACCCCTTCTGTGTGTTGGCCTTCCTCGTTCACGAAGGCGGTTTCCCCGTTCTTGAGGTATTGGAAGATCTGGTTATACCATGGCTCATTGATGGGCTTAGGTTCTGGTTCGATCTCACAACAGTAGGCAGGGATTTCCTTTCGTCCGACTTTGAAGGGTTTGATTGCTTTTTCTTCAGGGATTTCCACAAGTGAAGCCAAGGTGGCTAAGGCATCTGCAAACCTGTTTCGGTCTCTTGGCAAGTAGTGGAAGGTGACCTCTTCGAATTGTGTGATGAGGTCCTCCATGCAGGCATGGTATTTTTGCAAGCACAGGTCTATGGTTTTCCACTTGTTGGAGACTTGGTTGATGATCGTGGCTGAGTCCCCATAAACTTCGAAGTTTGGACATTCCTCTCGAGTGCGGCTTGTAGTCCCGGCAAAGACAAGCTTCATATTCGGCGGCATTGTTGGTTACCTCAAAATTGAGCTTTATGGCGATTGGGGTGTGCTCGTCCTTGGGATCGACCAAGAGCATACCGATGCCGTTTCCTTTTTGTTAGGTCGCTCCATCGAAGAGCAGGTTGCCATAGATTTTCGCCTTAAAGTGCAAAGATTCCCTCATGCAGGAATTGTGGTTCGTGGCCTCGAGCCTCGTCGGTTGGGAAATCGGCCAGCTTGTTCGGCCATTGCCCGTCCCTTGATTGACTTTTTGGTTAACGTACTTGATGTCAAATTCCGCTAGGAAGAAAGACCATTTGGCGAGCCTCATTGACAGAGATGGTTTGTCGAAGAGGTATTTTACCGGGTCCATTTTGGAAACCAAGTGTGCAGGTGTGCGGCCGCATGTAGTGCCGTAGTTTTCGACAACCCATACCGTAGAGCTGCGCAGGTTTTCTCGAGGTCTGATTAGTTGAGTTCGCTGCCTTGAAACTTTCGACTGACGAAGTAGATGGCGTTCTCGACTCGTGACTCTTTCTTTTCTTGACAGAGCATGGCTCCAACTGCGGTGTCGGTCATAGTTAGGTATAGCAACAGTGGCTTCTCCTCGTGGGGAGGACAGAGAATCGGAGGACTCACAAGGTATGCCTTTATTTCCTCAAATGCATCTTGGCATTCTGAGTTCCATTCGATGTCGGCGTTCTTCTTCATCAGTTTGAAGATTGGCTCACACATGGAGGTCAATTGGTTGTAAAGCGGCCGATATACCGCAGCGGCCTATGAAGCTTTTCACCTCTGTCTGAGTTTGCGGTGGTCTCATTTCGATGATGGCCTTGATCTTTTGAGGATCAACCTCGATGCCTCTCTCGGTGACCATGTATCCCAAGACCTTGCCTCGGATAACCCCAAATGTGCATTTGGCAGGGTTTAGCCTCATTGAGTGTTTTCAGAGGTGATTGAAGAATTTTCTCAGGTCTGTGAGGTGTTGTCCATCTGATCCCTTTGAGTGGATGATCATGTCATCGACGTACACTTCGATCTCTTTGTGGATCATATCGTGGAAGAGGGCGGTTGCTGCCCGTTGGTAGGTAGCCCCAGCGTTCTTTAGTCCGAACGGCATTACTGTGTAGCAGTAGGTCCCCCAGGGGGTTATGAAGGCTGTCTTTTCTTGATCTTCCTCGGCCATCTTGATTTGATTTTAGCCGGTAAACCCGTCCACGAAGGATTTGACTTCGAAATTGGCTGTAGTGTCCACCAACATGTCGATGTTGGGTAGTGGAAAATCGTCCTTGGGACTTGCTTTGTTGAGATCTCGGAAGTCCACGCAGCAACGCACTTTTCCATTGGCCTTGGTGACCGTGATGATATTGGAGAGCCATGTGGGGTACTCGATCACCCTGATGAAACCGACGCGGAGCATTTTTTCGATCTCTTCCTTGACTTGTAAAGACCATTCTGGCTTGATTCGGCGTAGCTTTTGCTAGATGGGCTTAGCCTCGGGATTCAAGGGAATCCGGTGTTCTACAATGTTTGGATCTAATCCAATCATGTCTTGGTAAGACCAAGCGAACACGTCCACAAATTCTTAGAGCAGTGCAGTCAATGCGTCTTGCTCTGTGCCGGTGAATAAACTTCCGATTTGCGTCTCTTTTGGCTCATCAGCAGTTCCCAAATTCACTTTGGTTAAAACCTCCTCGGCAGCTTGGGCCCGGTTTTTCTCTCGTTTGACAACATGCTTAAAGATGTGCTTAATGTATTGTTCGTTTAATGTGTCTGCTTCTTTATCAAGTGAATCGTTATTAACTGTTTGTGTGTTAGTTAATTTATCAGTTGTTAAAGATGCAATGAGAGGATACTCGGAAAGATCGAAGCATTCATTAAGAGCATACGGGAATACATTATTGGCAATGAGTTCGTAATCTTCTGGCGTGAGGCCATCAGATGACTCGAGAGACTCAAATTCAAAGATAATGGACACTGGATGAGTTTTGACACTTTGGACTCTAGGACTCGAGAGGTCGACCAAGTTGTTCGATCATGTCCTTTTTGTTGGCGGTGGAGTCGGAGAAGGTGGCCCATTTATTGAGTGGCAATGAGCTTGATAGGAGGCGGGGTTTGAAAGGCTTTGTGTCACCGTTCCCAATCATTGCAATCACGAGTTATCGAAACAAAATCGATCGATGCGGCATCTCGATTTCTTCATTGAAGAGCAGGTGGAGCAGTGGCTCGTTCCAAGCATCGTCCGCGGAGTCTTTTGCTTTTGCCTTGGGCATTACTAGCTCGAATGCAGACTCGTCCCGCTTATTTAAGGCAGGAGTGTTGACAGAGAGTTTTTCGAGTTCTTCTGCCAAAGAGGGGGTTTTCCCGAACCAAAATTCATTGTGATTAGTGGTGGTCGTGGGTCCTGGCAGAGGTGGTGTATCGAGAAATGCTCTTCGGACGGGATTTGGCTTGAGGCCTCTGAATCTTGCCAGGTTCCGCTGGAGCTTGTCCATGGTTGTTAGCCAGCTTTGTTTGGCGTTGATCAGCTCTGTTCCCTTTCCTGGATCTTCTTCCAAGTTGCCGGCCTTCTTTGTGAAGTACTTGGTCATGTCGAAGCTGTAAGGACGAAGATCGGAGATTGCGTGCAAGCCTCTTTTGCTATCTGAGGAGCATTTCCGTGCAGCTCGCTTGTCCTCCGCAATGTGTTCGGGAGTAGGAAAGTATCCCAAGCCATGGAGGGTATTCTGTTCTTAGATATGGATGATTTGTTGGGTACCCTGATGGCGTTTTCCCAAACCGAGCCCCGGGATGTAGTTCATGTGCTTCATCATTTTCATCGGGGGAGGGATCTTGTCCCAAATCAAAGGCAAGTCTATGTGGCACACCTGGGCCTTTGGGCTTTCGATGGTGAACCCTGTTAGCATCATGCCATCATCGTCGTGTTTGATCTCTAAGACCGGGACGCCGTTTGTGTTGGTCCTTTCAGTGACTATGCTATTACCGTAGATGATGGTTAGATCTGTTCCTTGGATGAACTTTACACACTGATGGAGAGTGGATGCCACCCCATTGATCTGGTGTAGCCAAGGGCGTCCCAAAATGGCAATGAATGTGATCGGGATGTCGATGACTTGGAAATCCGTCGGGACCATTTTTTTTCCGAACCATAGGTTCAAGGTGGCTATTCCCAAGACTGGGCGGGACGTTGAGTCATATGCCTTGATTGCCTGAGTTGAGGGCTTTAGATCAGTCGCTTTGATCCCTAGCAGATCCATCATTTTGGATGGCATGACATTCATGGATGATCCCCCATCTACCAAAACCCGAGGGAGGCGGCGCTCGTCCAGTTAAACTGTTATGTAGAGAGGCTCATTGTGGTCAGCCCCAAATTTTGGAAGGTCGAGCTCTGTGAAAGTGATGATGTTCCTGTAATTAACGTTGCCAATCATCTGAACTGCTTCATCAGGTGTCACCGTGATGGGAACCATGGTCTGGGCCAGGCTTTCCTCCAACTTGAGCTTGTGCGGGTAAGATGAAGTGAGTAAGGACCAGAGTGAGATGTTAGCCTGAGTGCGCTTGAGCTATGTTAAGACAGGATCTTCAGCCTTTGGGTCCAAGGTTTCAGCTTCTTTGGCGTAGGGCCCCTTTTCAGTTCGTGGCTCAATTATGGCTGGCCTTTTGTGCCCGTGGAGGATTCACTGGGATTTGACCTAACGTGTCGAACGTTCACTTCTGGCCTTACAGTTTTGCTTGTCTCCCCTATTTCTGTAGTGGGAGGACCCTGATTGGCATAGGGCCAGACTGCGCATTTCAATTCGTTCACTGTCATAGCTATTGTGGAGACGTCCACAGTGGCTTTGAGGTCTTCCCAAGACAGGGGCTGGGGTATCTGGACTTTTGGGCCTTCGGTGGCGGTGCGGAGCTCGTCCCAGCTGATCATGGAGCAGACATTGCCATGGCCTTGTGCAGAGCTAGGCTGGGGAGACTTGCTGGAGTAGATGACATAGTAGTCAAACTTTCCTGAGGGTTCTCCAAGGGTTCCGACTATGGGATCACCGGATTCATACATCTTCTTCATTTTTTGTTGAGAAGATGGTTCTTCTTTCTTTGAGGACGGCCCTCGTTCATTTCATCCTGGAATTCCATTTCCAGACAAGCACTGCAATCGCAGACGTCCCACCAGATGTGTCCGTTGTTCGGCGGTGGTACCGGGACCTCAGGAGGCTGAATGGGCAGGCTTTCCCCCGGAGGGTCCTGTGGCCTTATGTCATAACTGCATGGTTCGTAAGAGGGCAACGGGTTGACTTACGGGAGACAATGAGAGGCGTTAGAAGGCTGCGGGAGCGCCATGACTTTGGAAGCCCCAGGTAGTTGGGTGGCTAATGTCCTGAAGTGGTGCATAGCGCCTTCGATCCAGGCTTGTTGTTCACCTTGGCGTTTCTCAATAGCCATGAGGACCTGCCAAACTTCTTCCAATGTTGGGAAATTTCTTGGGGGTAAAGTCCCATTCTCATCGTTGTTATCCACTGACTTGGCCATGGGAAATTGACGGACTGTCCTGGTGACAGAGCTAGGAAGAAAGTTGGACCTTGCGGCTTTGACACGGGGAGACGGGTTCCTGGGTACTCTCGATCACTCTCTGTTAGCTGGAGGGGGTGGCGGGCAAGGTTTAGACACAGGAATGGCCTCACGGGATAAAAGGGGCAAAGCTCACGTGGCATGCGGTTTCCGTTTCTTTTATATTTTATTTTTTTTGTTGTTTTAATTTACTTAAAACATGTTTTCTCAGAGTCCTAGGTAGGTTGGAAATGATTGCTCTTCTTTTTCGCAACTATGCTAGATCCTGGGTCAGTGGAGACCATCTGTGCGGCTATAAGCCCCTCGTTTTGCACCCGTATTTCGACATCCCGGGGTGGACGGCCCCGGCGAGGGTCCTATAGGGCAAGCGGTTTCCACCGATCTAAAAGAAAAATCGAACCTAAGGACCGAGCCTGTCATGTTCGTTTTGATGCGTTAGCCATGTGAATAGTGAATCGAGCCGGCCACCGAGTCAAGATCAGTCAAGAGTTCGGCATGACCTCTCTTTACCTTGCTTGCGCAAGGGATCTCGTGACGTTAGGCGTTGGGCCGGGTCATATTGTCATGGCCGACGTATCAAAGGCGTGATGACATGGTGTCATGTGAGCATGGATATATATCCGGGACGGAACATCGTCTGGGTATAGCTTCGGAAATCAAGATCAGGTCAAGTTTTTTAGCATGACCTTTCATCGCTTTGCTTGCGCAAGGGATCTTGAGTTTCGAGCCTTGACTCAGAAAATGGCCGGCATGGTATATGTATCCAGGCGTATGACACCTGATCGGGTAAAACCAACCGAGTCCGGGACAGCAGTGTGACTCAAGACTCAAACGTGCGGGGTTGACGCTTGGCTAGGATGGGATGTTTGGAATGATCCCGTGCGCATCCGAGAGTCCTAGGAAGACCAAACAGACTGCAACTGAGACCACTCCGGGTTAAGGGTTGTAGTGTGCAGTGTATCCGAGGCAGCAGTGCGCGTAGTGTGCGGTGTAACCGAGGCAGCAGTGCGTGTAGTGTGCAGTCTCTAAAATTCTTTTTCTGAGTAAAACAGAATTTTTTGAAGAATTTTAAATGTATGCACAGATGTATATTGATGCATTTTTTTGTATTTTTATTTTTTTGTAAAATAAAAAGTAAAGCTCGTGCACACACACACAACAGTTAAAGAAAGGGGTAAAATGAAAGTTTGACCCTCATCATCGTTTTAAAAATCTTTTGTTTTGTTTAAAAAGATTTTAAAACAAAAAGATCCCCAGCGGAGTCGCCAACTGAAATAGCCCGGATCCGAGAGGCAGCACGCTCGCGCCCCGGCATCTGGCATTTCGCCCGCCTTGCGGCGTTTGTTTTCGTTGGTGGAGGTGTCTCGCTGTGTTTTGCTTTGTAGAGTCGCCACGCCGTTTTTATTGTTAAGCCCAAAACATTGAAAAAGGGCATCAGTTTAAAAATAATAATAAACTGTTTTTGTGTGATGAGATTTTGAGTTCGGAGGTCAGATGACTCCTCGGGAAGAGAATATTAGAATCTTAGAGCTCACCCGAGTCGCCTCGTAAAAACGAGTCTTTCGGATACCCCTAATATTCTTTAACTGTTTGTGTATGTGTGTGTGTGTGCTTTTAAAAATGCATGCTGTATCGGATGTCTACATTGTACATTACGTATTAAAATGTATTGAAAAAGTAATGGAAGGAAGCCTTACCAATGTTGGTTCGTGTCTGTCTTCCGCTGGGGAATAGTGTTTGAGGATGTAATGGTGTTCCGGCACGGACCGGGATTGCTTCGGGAGGGGCCGGTTGTCTGCGGACAGAGTTTCAGCGTGAGTTGAGATTGTAGGCTGCATTCGGGCAGAGGTTCGGCTTGCGTTGAGATCGCAAGGATTACTCGGGCAGAGTTTCGGCGTGCGTTGGGATGGCAAGAGTCACTCGGGCAGAGTTTCGGCGTGCGTTCAAGCTACCGGTTTGACTCGGAAAGAGCCGGGAAACCTTGTGAAAGACCAGGCAAGGCCTCCGAGTACCACGAGGGGCCTCAGAGTACCTCGAGAGTGCCTCGGGGCAACGCGGGAGCATCGCGGGAGCGCTCGGAGAGGCTTCAGAGCACCACGAGGGAGCTCGGAAGGCCTCGGAAGGATCCGAAAGGGGCCGGGATTGCCTCGAAGGGTCTTAGAGGGGAGCCTGAAGGCTAGGGGAAGAAGAGAGAAGAGGAAGGTGTGAATGAAATGGGAGGGGGAGCCCTCTATTTATAGTGGGAGATTTCATGCAAAGAGGTCGGTACGGACCTCCTAGGTTATCCAGAATTTTAGTTTTCCTCGATTTGAGGGAATATGTGATAATTGTGAATATTCTGGAATGATGGTGTCCCCTGTGCAAAAAGGTCCGTACGGACCATCTTGGCATGCAAAGAGGTCCGTACGGACCAACCATGCATGAGGGTAACGATTTTCTCCGGGATTTGAGGGAATATTGTGGACTTTAAGGGGATTCAGTAATTATTGCAACAAAGAGGTCCGTACGGACCTTATTTGCTTCTCCAATTTCCTGAAAATTCCCAAAAGGTCCTTTTGTCCCTTTTTATCCCAGGAAGGCTCCTCCCTTGGTTTGGCTGAGGGTTTTTTGAGGGTTTTGAGTGCCATAGGTCTTCGAGACTGTGTTTGTGAGTCTACGGTGTTTCCCATGTGCTCGGAAGAGGGTGATCCAGATTGGGGTACTTACAACTCCCTGAAGTCTACGGCTTTGATATGGTTCCTCAACGTAAAAGCAGAGAATCGCTCTACTTGGGAGCAAAACAGTGATATCATTCTGGAAAAATACCGTGCCAACCTTGAGTGGGAAACAAATCGCCATGACTTTCAGGCTACCGAGCAAAAGGATGACGAGCCGGTAGGGGAATTTTACAAAAGATGGAACTTGAAATTAAGCGAGATAATGGATACCCTTTCCAAGGAAGAGCAAATGGATATATTCCACTCTTGCCTCAAACCATCTCTAAGAGCCTTGATTAGCCACGAAGCAAAGGAAAAGAAGCCGCTGGAGCAGTTCACTACATCCAGAATGGAGTCCAAGGAAACCGCGACCAAGCGCCCCCAATGAATAACAATCCTCCTCGGCCGTAGCGCTTTCAGCACTTCGACAACCTCGAAATGCCTCTAAGCCAAGTATTCGAGGCATTGGTGAAACAAATTGAATCCCGAGGCTAGCCCATCAAACAAAAGTTGCGAAGGATCAAGCCCAAATGGTCCTTACAAGTCAAGGAAGAGATCGAGAAGATGCTCCGTTTTGGCTTCATAAGTGTGATTGAGTACCTGAATTGGCTCTCTAACATCGTCACAGTCACCAAGTCCAATGGAAAGGTGCGCTGTTGCGTAGATTTTTGGGATCTCAACAAAGCAAGTCTGAAGGACGATCTTCCACTGCCAAATATAGAAATGCTGATCAACACCACGACTAATTTCGATGTTAAGTCCTTCATGGACAATTTTCCCGGCTATAATCAGATCAAGATGGCTAAAGAAGATGAAGAGAAGACCGCCTTCACCACCCGATGGGGAACTTACTGTTACGCGGTAATACCTTTTGGATTGAAGAACGCTGGGGCTGCCTACCAATGGGCAGTGACAACACATTTTCACGATATGATCCACAAAGAAAAACAAGGTGTGCGTCAATGACATGATCATTCACCCAAAAGGATCAGACGGACAACATCTCACCGACTTGAGAAAATTCTTCGATCGTCTTTGGAAGCAAACTCCACCGATTTTTTGCCTAAAGAATATTGAGTCTTCTCTTTCCCCCCTCTACACTCTTAAAAAAATAAAATCAAACAATCAAACCTCGTAGGTTCTAGTACTTTTCTCATTCAATCAAGTCCTCCTCAAACATTGTAGTTAAGTCTTTAATTTTCCATACATGAGTTTTCTTTCTTTTCTTGCTAGACTTGAGACATTATTTTGCACTCCACATTACATTTAATGAAATGGTTTTGTTCTATATGATCACTTGCATTGCTCAACAAGTAATTTCCCAAATGATTAATGATTTGATTAATTGGCGTGAGAAAGTCAACTGATAGCTCCCCATACACCTTACCTTACCCCACACAAAGGCCTCCATCAAGCCATACAATTTCCAAAATCACATCCCTACCATCACCTTGACCAAGTCAACGACGGCAGCGACATCATAGAATAAAAAGTGTTGCTCATCATTAAATGATTGCTCTCATGTCGATAATAAGCTAGGGGCTTTTCTTTCCCCCTCATGTGCATCAAGTAAGTTCAAGTAGGGGCTTCAAAAAAAAAAAAAAAAAAGAGCCAAAGACCCAGCACCGCTAGTCAGAAGCTCAATGGAGGAAGTCGAAGTCAAAAGCATATCATAAGTCCTTAAGCTATATTCAAATTCTTTCTCTTCTTGTGAGAGAAACGATCAAGAAACAATGGAATCATTGAAGTAGCCGTCAAATACAACTTGACAAGGAATCACCTCAAGGCCCGTGCCTCATCATTCAACCTTCCGTCCAAGGCTTTTTACCAAAGGACGCACAAATATTCATGCCCATGCCCCAAAGCCAAACACAGTTCGGCTACGAACTACGGCAACCTGAACTCCTTGTCTTAAGGGGAACGTAGGCAACCAGAAATGGTCCGATCATAAACATATACAAATCCACAAACCCAGTTTTACAAACCTTCTCTCACACCTGATCCAACTCGATCCTTGATACCGGTTAAGTTTCTCCTCATGATTAATCGAGCATATCAAGTTTAATTATTGAATAACCCGAACATCAACAAAGGGTTTTTAAGCAAACATGTGATCATTGTGAACAAATCAAGTTTTTAAATGTCTCGACAAGTCTTCTGTTTCTAGAAAATAGGAAAAATAGAGCTAAACACTAATTTTATGTCAGCAAGGGCTTCCATACACTTTTAAAAGATTTTTAGTGCTCATACTCTCTCAAAAGAGTCAAACCCAAAAAGCATGTTGTTTATGTCTACGTCAAAAAAGACATTCACACAAAAAGGGACCCGTTCCCACCTTTTCAAAAAAAATATATACGCCCTGGCAAGTATACATTACAAGTCATTTCTTTCACATTTTTGGTTGACTGATTGATTCAAAAAAAGAAAAAAATGATACAAAGGTGTTGAAGAACATACCCAGCTAGATTGAAAACCCCAAAAAGGGCAGTCTAGGCAAAATAAGGATTGCACCATTCTCCTCAGTTCGGGGGGAACGTAGGCAGCCTTCATTGGTTCGATCTAAAAACACACAAAATTCCAAAAATTGGATGCCATCAAGGCTCAGACAAGAATCAAGAAAGAAATTTTGCGTCTCGATAAAGCTTTAAAGTAAATCACAAATCATTACAGTTAAAACACTTCTTGATGAGTTCAATGACAATGAATGGATACTCAGAATTTAGAAGGTCATTCCATGCCACTCGCGCTTGTCCCTTCTCCATTCTTTCCTTTCTTTCCTCGCCCCTGACGCGTCTTCTTTCATTCCACAGGAACTATCTCTGTCTCCCTCCTTCCTAGATCAGGAATCCTCCCAGTCGTGTTAAGCAATCCAGTCGCTCTCAGAGCATCATTCGCCCATGCCTCGGCTCGGATCTCTTCTCTACGAGTCAGTAAAAGGGGACCCCTCTCTGCCATTATATCAGCTCTAGTCTCATAGTCAAACAGAACATCCCATGTGATATCTTGTTTGGTTGGCCAACGTGGTGAATCATAAGGAAAGTGAAATACCTCATTTGGTTGGCCAACGTGGTGATGGTTAAAAAACTAAATGGGAAGTGGCGAATGTGCTTTAATTTTACCAATCTCAACAAGGCCTGCCCGAAGGACAGTTATCGTCTCCCCAGAATTGACAAGCTGGTAGACTCCATAGCCGGACACCAAAATTTCAGCTTCCTAGATTCCTATTTAGGCTATCATCAGATAAAAATGGTTGAGGAAGAAATTGAGAAAATTGCCTTTCAAACGTTTGGGGGCAATTATTGTTATATCATGATGCCCTTTGGGCTTAAAAATGCGGGCGCAACCTACCAGTGCATGGTCAATGAAGTTTTTGTGGAACAAATAGGTCGTAACATGGAGGCCTACATTGATGACATGGTCATAAAGACAAAGGATGGAAGCCACACCCCTGACTTGGAAGAAACCATTAACAACCTTCGAGCCAAAAACATGAAGTTAAATCCAAGTAAATGTGTGTTCGGGGTGACTGCTGGAAAACTCCTAGGCTTCATGGTATCCCAGTGGGGAATCGAGGCAAACCCGGAAAAAATCAAAGCCTTGATTAACATGAAGGAACCTACCAACATCAAGGAGGTTCAGAGATTGAATGGAAGAATAGCTACTCTGGGGAGATACATTGCCAAGTCTGCTGAAAAATCACTGCCTTTCTTCAAGGTCTTGAAGGGGGCCAAGAGAACCTCTTGGACTCCTGAATGTACAGAATCATTCCGCCAGTTGAAGGAGTACTTGGGATCCCCTCCCTTATTAAGCAGTCCAGTTACTGGCGAGATGATGTACGTCTTTCTAGCCGCCACAGACCATGCAGTAGCAGCTGTACTAGTCTGGAATGATAAAGGTACTCAGAAACCAGTCTACTATGTCTCCAAGGCATTGTCAGACGTGGAGAGTAGATATTTCAACGCGGAAAAGATAGCGTACGCTCTAGTAATTCCATTGAGAAAGCTACGTGCCTACTTTTCTGCACATCCCATCATTGTGTATACAAATGAACCCTTGAAGAAAATCTTACACAAGTTGGATAGCTCCGGACGTCTCCTCAATTGGTCTATCGCTCTTACAGAGTTTGATATCATGTAAAAACCAAGGAAGACCCTCCTAGCACAATCTCTGGTTGATTTCATGGTCGAAACTG
Source organism: Adenophora triphylla var. japonica (assembly GCA_022495995.1). Classification (NCBI taxonomy): domain Eukaryota; kingdom Viridiplantae; phylum Streptophyta; class Magnoliopsida; order Asterales; family Campanulaceae; genus Adenophora; species Adenophora triphylla. The sequence continues at coordinate 494,534 of JAFEMH010001000.1, forward strand.
CCTTCATGGGGGAACACGACCCCACCTCCTGTAAGTGTAAAACGCCGGAGGAAGAAGGATCAACCATCGAGCTCCCGTCCAATGTTGGGTCTTATACACTGATGGCTCAGCCACAAAGGAGAGAAGCGGAGCTGGAATTGTACTAGCAAGTCCTGAGGGAGAACACACCAACCAGGATATCATCAGATTCAAGTTTCCTGCCTCCAACAACCAGGGCGAGTACGAAGCTCTAATATTTTGCACCGAGTTGGCATTCTTTTATGGAGAAACTAATGTTGCGGCTTTCTGTGACTCCCAACTCATAGTCAAGCAAGTAAAGGGAGAGTATAGCACTTAAAATCCTATACTTACTAAGTGTAGGAACTTGGTCCTAGATATGACAAAGAAGCTGGAGTTCTTCGAAATCAGTTAGATAGGAAAGGAAGACAATCAAATAGTGGATGTTCTATCTAAATTAGCAACTATGGATGTATCTGAGTCCAACTCTAACCCATACATAGTCTTTGCTGAATAACCTGCCTATAAGAGGTTACAAATAATGCTCCTAGATGGAGAGGAGAGATGTTCGATAGATGATTACATGGACTACATCGAGAAGAGCCAACTTCAGGAAGATGAAGCGCATGCTAAGCTTGTCAAGAAAAAATTAGTAAGGTTCACTGTGATGAACTGAGTCCTCTACAGAAGATCCTTCAGTAAGCCCCTGCTGAGGTGTGTCTATCCTAAGGAAATAGAGAATCTCTTGGCCGAAGTTGTTGGGTTTTGGGGTTACAAACGCAGCATAAGATTTAACATATAACTTAAAACCCTAGCCATAAATCCGTCTAACATGAATAGATTAAACCTTATGAAATAGATTTACATACCTTAACAGCGATTTTGTTGTTCGAAAATGAATCTGAGATTCAAACTTTGATTTGGTGATGAACCTTTGATCTTCTCCTTGTTCTTCCTTGTGATGAATTGATCTTCAAGCTTTAGGTGATAACGGAATAACCCTCTATCGGTAATCCACACGTGAACGAACCAAGATCTTGTATCTTGTAGGATTGCTAGATAATCCCGATTGTTGAATCGATATTCAACAATCAATGGTTGTTTATGAAATTGATTTGGGTGTTTTTTATCTTTGATTCTTAATCAAAATCAATATTTTAGTGTTTTAAAACTCTAAAAATGTGTGTATTGGCTGGGGCAAAAGGGCATATTTATACTTTATAAATATCCCTAACAATTAGGGAGAAAAAGCCCTAATCTAAAGCCAAAACGGAACTTCAGCAACGAGGCACGACTCGTGATCATGAGTCGTCCCAATGGGCACGAGTCATTCCTTCCTTAATTCAAGTCGTGACATGACTCGTGATCAAGAATTCACTCGTGCTGATTGATGGCACGAATCGTGCCCTAGGGAACGAGTCATGCCAAAAGGCACGAGTCGTGCTCCTAGTCACGAGTCATGACAATCACCAGATTTTCCAGATTTGAGCCATTTATAAATTTGTTCTTTGTGTGTGACCCTTTAGGAATTATATTTTATGTTGGTAGTGAGTTGAAACATCATCCTCACAAGACATAAATGATCTCTAGCAAGTCATTATATCCACCCAATTAAATATAACATCAAAGCTTGATTCATTGATAGATCAATGTCACAATCCCTTTGTCCACTATGTCATATTGAACATGAGTCATGGTCCATGTCCACTCATATTGTTCAATGCTTTCTCGACTCCGAATATGTTGATAATCCAAGTGCATTTGATCCCTATCAAATCTCTTCAGTGTGGCCACACATTTCTTCAACGCCATTCATTGAGGGGCCCAAGCGAACATCTCTCTCTCTCTCAACGAGAGGGAGAAATCCCATCTTGACTTATCATTCTTCCCTACAAGAATCCAATCGTGCCAACATAGCCCTTATAGCTATCCTATTAAAGATAGTGTTAGACTACATCAAACACAACATTCATCATGTGGAAGACGATGATAATCTCAGGTACAAAGGACTCTAATGACACGACTATCATGAGATTTACTTATAACATATATGACCATAGACCATGTCATAAATCTCATAGGTAGGTCATGTCCAGCACCTTGTTCTCTAACAAGTACCCATAAGTATAATGTGCATCCCATGCATATAATCATCTCTATAATTATCCATTACCAACTTATACAAGTTATTCACAACAACTAGGGATGCAGGTTATTATAATAAACATGCAAAACATATAATAAGCCAAATAAACATTCTCTATAATAAACGGTAATGACAATTACATAACGGTATTAAGTTATAAGTCAAACATAACTAAACGCCTAGGGCATTACACCAATAATCTCCCACTTGTACTAGGCTCCATCTCCCATGTATCGTATACCCATGGACCTAACATGACCATCGTACTTTGCTTGTGCAAGGGGCTTTGTAAGCGGATCCCCTATGTTATCATCGGTTGATACTTTGCATATCTTAACGTCTCCTCTTTCTATAAATTCTCGAATGAGGTGGAAATGTCTAAGAATGTGTTTGGATCGTTGATGTCACCTTGGTTCCTTTGCTTACGCAATGATACCATTATTGTCACAATAACGTTCCACCGGATTAGTGATACTTGGAACGACTTGCAGATCACTAATGAACTTCTTGATCTAAACTGCCTCCTTAGCTGCATCGGATGCTGCTATATATTCAGCCTCAGTTGTAGAATCGGCTATAGTACTCTGCTTCGAACTCTTCCAACATATCGTACCTCCATTAAGCATAAACACAAATCCCGACTGCGATTGGAAATCATCTTTGTCAGTTTGAAAGCTTGAATCTGTGTAACCCTTTACAACTAGATCATCTTCCATTCCTCTAAAGACCAAGAACGCATCCTTGGAAGTACTTAAGGATCATCTTAACTGCCATCCAATGGTTTTCACCAGGATTAGATTGGTATTGACTCGTCATGCTTAGAGCATACGAGACGTCGGGTCTAGTACAAATCATGGCATACATGATGGATCCAATAGCCGAAGCATGCGGAATCTCATTCATTCTCTTTTGCTCACAAGTTGTGGGGACCCCGACCCGGAACCTTAGCTCGTGCCCCGAGCGAGAGGGTCCCCTTGCTAGTAAAAATCACTTAAATTTAAAAAATTTTGTTTACTTCAAACATACATACTCGACTTTCACAAGCTAAGTTAAAACGACGACAAATCTCCTCTTGGAGATAGGTTTATAAAACAACTTTGTACAAATAACAACCTGTTTAGTTACATCATATACACGAAAGAAAACATTTTACAAAATAGTGCTAAATACAAATCCCCAAAAGAGTATTATCCAATTGCTTCTCCCAACCATAACAAAATCTAAACATGCCCTGACAATTCCCAAAAGAAATACTTCCAAACTCCTCCCTGGCCTCACTGATTCGGGCCTCCTGTCTCAGTGCGATCTAATACAGTAAAAGGGAGAAAGGGTGAGAATAAATCTCAGTAAGCTATTATGATGCAACAAGATGCCATATAAGATGCAACACATAACATGGTTACACACAACACCTTGTTTAAAGCGGTAAACACATTACGTTACCTCAGTTTACCTTTCCCGTCAGAACAATATGTCGTACAACATGGGAATAATAACTCCACTCTTTTGTGAACTGTTTATACATATTCACATCTTATAAGACTCATTTTTCAGAGAACCATATAAGATTACTCGCTATCTGTAAAAGCTTTTGGCTAAGTACAGAAGCTATCACCCCAACTGTGGCCACAGAAGGGGATAGTCAAAGGTATAATGTAATTCGATCAACTCATAGAACATTTTCCATAATTGATCGAATTCCATCATACCCCTAAACATTAGCTGATACAAACATTCAAGCACATAAACTGATACTTGAAAATAAATCCACAATCGGGATATCAATCCAACAACTTGTTAATATTACTCATGTTCAAACCATCACAATAGTGCAAATACACTATTGAACAAAAACAACATGAATATGAAACCATGTATTGGCGCAATATATCACAAACAAGCCTTACATATTCACACACAACATTGCGTACCCTTCATAAAAGGTTCATGGTTGTTTTACCAAGTTTTATTCAACTTTGGTTAATGTTTCACATTGCTTTCCAACTATTTTCAAGAAAAGATATAATCACCTTCCTAATACCATTTTGGACAAGTTAAGGCATCATTGGATAGCTGATATGTTGTACTATGATTAGAGTGTTCCATTGGTTCAAAGATATTTGAGGTAGTTAGGGATAAATGGCTTTAAAAATTGATTCAGCAAAGCAGGGTAAGGCACGACTCATGCCCTACAGCACGACTCGTGCTCCAATTCAGTACGAGTACAAATTTGGTCACGACTAGTGTCATGACTGACCAAGGAGGGGAACGACTCGCGACAGAGAGCACGAGTCATGCCCATCAACAGAAAATCAGCCTGAGGTTGGAAACATCAGCAAAAGCTTGAAAAAATCAAATTTATTCCTATCCTTATTCACCTCAAGCAACAATACCAAATAAACACTTCTGTACAACACCTCCCAAACCATTTCAACCCAAGAAAAAGGTTCCAAAATTCCATTCAACATTTATACTTCAATCCTTTCACCCTAAGCTAGTACCACCATACTCTCATCATGCAACTCATCCAAAAGCCATTTTAATCCATTCGAAACCCAAGTAAAATGTTCCAAAATAACATGCAACCATTATACATCACCCATTTCAACATCAAAATCAAATGAGCAAGATTTAAAAGAAGGGACATAACAACTTACCTCGAAATAATACGAAAGTGAGAAAACTTTATTCGGAAAGATATGATCCCCTCGGCTTCCTCAACATTTAGACGCATACGGATCGCAAAACGGATAAGAAATGAATTTAAGGGAATTTTTGGAAGGAAGAAGGAACCCGAAGTTTACTTGGAACAGAGGAAGGAAGAATATGGCTGGCTTTTGATTAGTCTCTTCTCCATGGAACATGAAAATGGGGATAAACATTGGATTAATTCACTTAAGCACCTCCATGCTTTTAGTTGATGAAATTAAATAACTTAAGTTTCACTTTCGCACTTAAGCACCTCAACCTTTTATAAGTTTCTTAATTAAATTTCCACAATATTATAATTTCACTACCAAATTTCCTATTTGTTTCAATTAGCCATTAAATAATTAAAGTTAATTTATTAACATACTTAAAATATTAATTAATTTATTAAACTATTAAAACTAACACGTAATACTAACAAATATCATGTAACTCATGGAATGAGATGCAACACACGCCACTTACACGTGCTCACCATGTGACCTAAATAGTGCCTAGGTTTAGGGTCGTGACACTCACTCTCCCTTAAATAAAATTCTCCAAGAATTTTAAATTTACTTACCAGAGTGCTCAAACAACCATGAATACTTCTCACGCATCTCGAACTCCTACTCCCAAGTGGCTTCCTCAACTGTATGATTCTTCCACAATATTTTTACAACTGGAATGCTCTTGGTTCTCAGTTCTCAGACTTGTGATTCCATAACTCTCAACGGTTCTTCCACATAAGTCATATCAACTTGAATATCCTCAGGAAGAGTACTCAACACATGCGAAGGACCATAAAGTACTTTCTCAACATAGACACATGAAACACGTCGTGAAGAGAAGAAAAAGATGGGGGTAGAGCTAATCTATATGCCAAATTGCCAATCTTCTCCGAAACATCAAATGGATCAACATACCTTGGCACATCGAAGGTTCTTCAAGTATGAAATATTTTAATTCCTGTCCTCAGAGAAATTTTTAGAAACACAAAATCACCAACTTGAAATAACAAATCCCTTCTTCTATTGTCGGCATAACTTTTCTGTCGACTTTGAGCCATCTTCAATCTGTCTCGAATCACTTTAATCTTTTCAGTCGAATCCCGAACCAAATCTGGACCCTAAAGTCTTGCTTCACGAACGTCATCCCAACAAATTGGAGATCGACACTTTCTTCCATACTAAGCTTCATAAGGTGCCATTTCGATGCTAGACTGATAACTGTTATTATACGCAAACTCAACCAAAGTTAAATGAACTTCCCAAGAGGAATGGAAATCCATCACACACGTACGCAACATGTCCTCAAGAATCTGGATAGTTCTCTCTGTCTGCCCATCTATCTGAAGATGAAACGTCGTACTGAAACTCAGCTTGGAACCCAAAGCCTCTTGCAAAGCTTTCCAAAATCTCGATGTAAATCTTGGATCCCTATCTGATACAAAGTTGACCGATACTCCATGAAGTCGAACAATCTCTCGAATATACAATTGTGCTAACTTCTCCATCGAATACTTCATTGATATTAGTAAAAAGTGAGCTGACTTGGTCAATCTATCCACTATTACCCAAATGGCATCCATCTTCTTCGATTTCGGAGGTAATCCCATCACGAAATCCATTGCAATACCTTCCCACTTCCATTCCGGAATATCTAACGATTGAAATAACCCTGCGGGTCTTTGATGCTCGGCTTTAATCGTTAAACACTTTGAAACAAATTCTAAAATTTCCCTCTTCATTCCATTCCACCAATAACCTTTCTTCAAATCTTGATACATCTTCGTGCTTCCCGGGTGAATCGCAAATCTCGATTTATGGCCTTCCTCTAAGACTTGTCTTTTGATCTCTTGTAAAGACGGTACACAAATTCTGCCTTTGAAGGTTAAAATTCCATCCTTATTCAATACAAAATCTCTGGCCCTTTCATCTTGTAACTGTCCCATAATCTTCTTCAATTGTGAATCACTCTATTGAGCCTCCTTAATGTCTCCATACAAGGTAGGTACATCTCGAACATTCACAAACAACATCTCACCTTGCGACTCACGGGACATCAATATTGACAAATAAGCCTTTCGGCTAATCGCATCTGCAACCACATTAGCTTTTCCCGGATGGTATGAAATAACACAATTATAATCTTTCAGTAATTCCAACCATCGCCTCTGTCTGTTGTTTAATTTCTTCTGAGTAAAGAAATACTTCAAAACTCTTGTGATTGGTGAAAATCTCGAATTTAGCTCCATAAAGATAATGTTTCCACTTATGCAATGCAAAAATAATCGCAACTAACTCCATGTCATGAGTAGGATAATTTTGCTCCTCCGGTGTTAACTTCCTCGAGGCATAAGCCATCACTCTCTCATTCTGCATAAGAACACAATCCAAACCTTCCTTTGACGCGTCACTGAATATCACAAAATTCTCACTTCCTTCAGGTAGGGTAAGGATCGGAGCTGTAGTCAATCTCTTCTTCAACTCTGCAAAATTGGCTTCACACTTTGCATCCCACACAAATGATACATCCTTCCGAGTCAACATAGTCATTGGTGTTGCAATCTTCGAAAACCCTTCAATAAATCTTCGATAGTAACCTGCCAACCCAAGAAAACTATTGACTTCTGTCACTGTCGCAGGTTGTTTCCAGTTGACCATGGCCTCAATCTTTGAAGGATCAACGGCAATACCCGAACTTGAAACCACATGACCCAAAAATGCAATCATCTCGAGCAAAAATTCACACTTGCTTAATTTTGCAAACAATTGTTTCTCACGAAGAACAAATAACACAATTCGCAAATGCTTCTCATGATCTTCTCGAGACTTTGAATAAACAAGAATGCCATCAATAAAAACTACCACAATGCTATCAAGGTAAGGCTTGAAAATTCTATTCATCATATCCATAAACACCGTCGGTGCATTTGTCAACCCAAAAGGCATAACAACGAACTCGTAATGGCCATACCTTGTCCTGAAAGTTGTCTTGGATATATCATCCGGTCTGATCTTCAACTGATGGTATCCACTGCGCAAGTAAAGCTTAGAGTATATCACTGAACCTTGGAGTTGATCAAACAAGTCATCAATGTGAGGAAGAGGATACTTGTTCTTGATGGTAGCTTGATTCAACAATCTATAATCGATACACAATCGCAACGTACCATCTTTCATTCTTACAAACAATACCGGTGCTCCCAACAGTGAAACACTCAGACGGATAAAGCCTCTCTCCAATAACTCTTGCAGCTGAATTTTCAACTCCTTCAACTCAGTCGTTGCCATTCTATAAGGTGCTTTTGATATCGGTGTTGTACCTGGCATTAAGTCAACTCAAAATTCCACTTCCCTATCTGGTGGCATGGAATACTCGGTTGAAAACACATCTACAAACTCACTCACAACCGGTACATGTGATAATTCAGTTGATTTCTTACTCAAGTCTAGAACATAAGCCAAGTAACCTTCACACTCTTTAGACAATAATTTTTGGGCCTTTAATGCAGATATGATATGAATACCAAATAATGACTTATCCACATCAAACATAAACATAGACAAATCAGGCATAGAAAACGAGACTCGCTTCTTACGAAAATCTACCAATACATGACAACTACTCAACCAATCCATGCCAAGTATAACATCAAATTCACAAATTGGTAACTCTAGGAAATCAACAAGCAATACGTGCCCACAAATAACCACATCACAACCATGGTAAAACAGAGAAGATTCGAGGCACTCTCCTATAGGAGTAGAAACCTCCAACACATATGGCAAAATCTTAGGCAATTTATGCAAAGTAAAAGCAAAATGCGATGCCTCAAATGAATGAGATGAATTGGGATCTATAGGAATACGAGACTTAACTCCTGAGATAGGTAATACACATCTAATGTCTGCCGTAGGATCTACCTCTCCACTACCCAAAGAAAAGACTCGACCTTGAACTTTCTCTTTTGGTTTCCCTTCGTTATCTCTCTTTGTACCACTTCTCTGTTGTCCACCTTGCTGACCACTGCCTGAAGCTTGTCCCCATTGCAACCTTGGACAATTCCTCCTAAAATGTCCCAATGCTCCACATTATATGCACTTGCCTTGCTTACTCCAACATCTGTCTTCGGTATGCCCAATCTTCTTTCCAAAATTGCAAACAATCCCAAACTGACCTGATAGTGGACGTGCCATAGGAACTGCAGCATGTCCCCCTCGAACACTCCCTGGGGCTGAAAAACTTGGTTGCCCTCTGTTTTGTCCGGAGCCTTATCCTTGATACTTTTGTTTGCTTCCACCACCACTTTTCGATCTTCCTCGATGTTCCTCAATGTCATTCTCAATTCTGTAGGCCCTATTCACGGTTGCCTGATAATCTGGGAAGTCATGAGTCAACAATTTCTTCCTGAATTCAAGTCTCAAACCTTTCACAAAATGATAGATTCTTCTTTCTTCATCTAGTACCAAATGAGTGCAATAACGAGCCAACTCCGTAAACTTGGCTGAGTACTGAGCCACTGTCATGGTTCCCTACTCTAGACATAAGAACTCCACCTCCTTCGTGTCACGGGTAACCATTGGAATGAAATGCTCCTTGAACTTCCGAGTAAAATTATCTCAAGTCTGAGGCGTATGATCCCGCTCACAACATTCCTTCAAATTTTGCCACCAATGCTCCGCTGGACCTTCAAGTTTAAAAATTGCACATCTAACCTTTTCATCATCGGGACTTAACATAGCTGCAAAGATCTTGTTCATTGCCTCAAGCCATCTTTCAACTTTTACCGGATTAGAATCTCTGTTGAAACTCGGTGGAACCATCTTCACAAACTTTTCCAATCCATGGCCTGGACGTCCCTCGGGTTGATTCAGAGCTGGTCCCCAAGATGCCATATTCTATAAGAAGACTCTGAACAGGTTCATCATTTCCTCATTCTGATTTCCATCTGCCCCGACATTACCCTATTCTGATCATCATCATTTCCAGCCATTTTACAAACCCCCTGCATCAAACACTCGTCGTCAGTTATCACACACTCCCCCTTAGTCTAGACATCTACCCTTGACCTCTAAACTAGGCTCTGATACCAACTGTGGGGACCCCGACCCGGAACCTTAGCTCATGCCCCGAGCGAGAGGGTCCCCTTGCTAGTAAAAATCACTTAAATTTAAAATATTTTGTTTACTTCAAACATACATACTCGACTTTCACAAGCTAAGTTAAAATGACGACACATCTCCACTTGGAGATAGGTTTATAAAACAACTTTGTACAAACAACAACCTATTTAGTTACATCATATACACAAAAGAAAACTGTTTTGGTCAAATTTCAACAAGTGTTTAGAAGGGTAAGAAAAGTGACTAAAGTGATATGAATCTAGGTGCAATGATTATCAAGTTGAATAGAATTGAACACAAGTTGTTTGTTGACTAAGGAAAGCCCTTGAACAACTTGTTCGCCGGCATAAAACCCCGGGAGGTTTTGGTACCTGCCTTGACTAAAAGTTTACTAAGTGTTTTTGTGATTACAGAGCTAAGAGCGTATTCAAAGGGAGCTTAGGCTAGAGTGAACGTGTGTGCAAAATACAGTGTTTTCCCTTTTATACCTCACTACAACGGATAATTACAAAGAGAATAATGGGCCTAAAATCTCGGGATAAAGGTTGATCGGTTGAGATATCTTCGCCATTTTTGTTAACGATCTGTTGCTGAGGAGACATCTTTGAATCGGTCTTCACTTCCTTTGACACGTTCCCTGAAAAATAGGGTTAACGTAACTATGTTCCAACCTGCAGAAGATCAAGTTGTAATAGAACAACTCAAGTTTGTTAGTACCAAGTTGTTTGATGCAAGTTGTAAACAAGTTTATTTAAAAACGTAGGGCCCAACAATTGCCCCCAAACTTTTTAAATTTTAAAATGAGGAATATAAAGAGACAAAAGATTTAAAAAGTTTGCCAAAAATGGAGGTGAAATACGGCGGTTTTTAAATGAAAAGGTTTTGATGGGACAGTTTGAGTAACTTCCAAAGCAAAAGTCATGATTCGTTTTTGACTCCCAACCACTGCCAACTTCTATAATAAATAAGACTCTTCACAACTCTCCCTTTCACAAAATCAAAAAGGTTATTTTCAAGGAGATTTCGAGAGGAAGAATCTGAGGAAGGAGACCGGAGAGAGGATCAAGTGGGAATTTCCGGTGAGTCTTTTGCTTCTTTTTCAATTTCTTCTTTGATTTCCTGCTTAAGTCGTAGAATTGGGAGGAAAAAGATAGTGAATTTAATCGAGAGCGATGAGGGTTTGCTCGAGGGTTTTCTAACCCAAAACATGTTGAAAAATCCGGACGAGGAGAAATGTAAGATTCCTGCGGCCAGCTTAGAAATCATCAAGAAAAACCATGCTATGGCTTACGAAACCGAATTTTTCACACACCCTGACCTAACTTCGGAATGCTACTCTCCCGAATGGGTATGCTTTCCCGAATACCCCTTTGTTATCGGCTTGAAATTTCCTTTTCCAACTTTAATCACCAAGTTTTTTGTTTCTTCAAAACTTAACTACGCCCAAATCATGCCACAAGGTTGGATATGCCTTCAAACCCTAGTTAGGTTATGCGCGGAAACAGAGTTAGAAGTTGGTTTAGATGAATTTGCTTACACAACGGAGTTTAGGGGCTTTGGCTTAGGGAGATTTTGCTTTAGGGTTAGGAGTGGCAGAGTGCCTTTCTTGAATGATAACAATGATCCTGCTGATAGAGGGTGGAAGAATAAATTCTTCTTTGCAAGGAGGAGTACCCTGGTGTCACAGGAGGGTGCCAATTTCAAGTGGAGGTCTCAAGGTAGCATAGACATTTTTCTTATTCTAATAATGCTTCTTAATAATATGCTAACTAACTCCCTGAATTTCTTTGACTTAGTGGCTAAGTTGGATGTGCTTTTCCCTTACAAAGATAAAACAGAGGAGAATGTGAGAAAGATTTACGAGTTGGAACCACTAGTGAGGTGTTTCAGATCATTGTCAGACCTGTTTGTTGCAGATCCAGAAGGAGAGATCAATCCTGAAGAAGCTCAAGAAACTAACCCTGAAGAAGCTTTAGAAACTAACCCTGAAGAAGCATTATCTGAACCTATCAAGATGTCCACAGGTTAATCTAGCATCTTAGAGTTTTGCCTATCTTCAATTTGTTCTAACTCCTTTAAATTGTTCTAATTCTACACCCCTTTTTTGCAGCAACTCGATCCAAAGACACTGTGAGCGCTGCAAACCTACTAGCTGAGGCTAGGGCAAAAAGTTTTGCAAAGAAAGGTAGCAAGCCTCCTACTCCCAAGTCTGTGGCATCTAGCTCTAATGTGAATGTGTCCAAGAAGAAGGAGGAATCAAAGAAGAGGAAATTGGTGGAGGCTGAGGTCACGGACGCAAGTGATGACATGATGAAAACAAGGGAGAAGTTTAAAGCTGCAATAGCAAGATTTGTTACTGAGGTAAAATGAAGAGACTTTGAACCTTTTTCAAAGAGTTGATAGAGTATTAACATTTCTTTTACACAGGTTTCGGAGATTATGAGTCCTGTTATGGACCAGGTTGATGCTCTGAAGATCAAGGCGACAAAATGCAGTTACGAAGCGGCGGAATCAAGGAAGGAAGCCACCAAAAGTGCTGAAGAAGTAGAGAGGTTGAAGAAGGAAGCGAACAAGTATGTTGGTGAAGTGGAGAATTTGAAGAAGGATTTTGAGAATTTGGGGAAGGAAGTGGAAGTTATCTGTGCTGAGAATGAAGCTCACATGAAGGAGCTTGAAGCTGCAAAGGGGGACTTCAAGTTCAATGCTACCAAGATACTGCTAGAGGCCAGAATTCAGCTGATGGAGGAATACAAAAATGGACAAGCTTCAACTTGGAACTTGGAGGAGGAGAGAAGGATTTTAGAAGACCACATGGGAGAACCAGCGGATGCAGAGGAGGTGAACTCGATGGCCCTCGAAACTTTAATTGATGACACTAACAGGGCTTTGAGTACCATAGTGGTGGCTCAAGTCGAAGAAAATGATCATGGGAAGGAGTCAGCAGCACCACCGGCGGCAGCAGGCCACAAAGTTTAAAAACAATTTGAAACTTTTTTGAGTATTTAGGATGGGAGAACAAAAACAATTTCTTTTTTGCTTTTATTTGTCATACCTCTGTTGGTATGCAAAAAATGGGGGGTTTATCCCCAAGAAAAATTTATTTTGGTATGTAATGGCTCATAAGGGCCCAAAACAATTTATTTTGGGGGTACTAGGTTGGGCTAGTACTCCAAGCTTTCTTAGGTTTTAAAGGATTGGTTGGCTTACCCAACTTGTCCTCTAGTTGCAAAATCTTTTGAAAACACTTTGAAGGTTTGTAAAGAAGTATTTTGGGTTTTTCATAAATACTTGCTTGTTCATTAGATAACATGTTGATGTTATAAGCCGCAGGTAACATGATAATGTTACAACCAGTAGTTCACAACTTGAATAAGTGTGAAATCGTGCGCCCAGGCGAAGGTGTCAAAACCTTAACTCGTAAGAAAAGATGAATATCTTTTAACCATATGTAAATTGTACCTTTGATAGAGGTAACCGTTTGAAGAGATAGAACAAGTATCAGCCGTCCTGGCGTGTCAACAAGTTCTATCCCTCTCCAGCTAGAGTTTCAACATGTATCAGCCGTACTGGCGTGTCAACATGTTGAAATTCTTCTTCCTAGGTCTAAACATGTTGGAGCCGTACTGGCGTGTTAACATGCTTAGACCTACTCCAGCTTTAGGTCCCAACAAGTATCAGCCGTACTGGCGTGTCAACATGTTGAGCCTACTCCGTTTGTTCAAGTTGTATACCTTGCAAAACAAATTCATGTTAGGGTTGGGCGTTAGCTTACGCTAACGCCCCTTCGATGCTTAAGTTAGTAAGGATTCTCAATAAAACTTGGTAACTTGAAACATGTGAATGAACTTGACAACAAAAATAGATCATACCTGAGAAGTCTAGTTGTAAATAACTGGACTTACATAAAATAAAGCTTCAAATGGATGGCATTCCAACTCCTAGGGATTCTGTCTCCACTTGGGGTTTACAACCAATATGCACCCTTGCCAGCTTCAGCATCGATGAGATATGGTCCTTCCCACTTGGGAGCTAATTTACCTGCATTCAATTCTCTTGTATTTTGAAATACTTTTCTCAAAACTAAATCACCAACCTGGAATCTTCTTATTCTGACATTCTTGTTGTATGATCTAGCAATCCGTTATTGATAGGCTTCCATCCTTATCTTGGCTAAATCCCTGATTTCATCAATTGTATCTAAATCTTGGGTTAGCAACAGGTTATTTTCATCTTGAGTTAACAAGCCATACCTTGCTGTTGGGATTGTCACCTCGACTGGAATTACAGCTTCTGCCCCAAATACCAAAGAATATGGAGTCCTACCTGTGGCCCCTTTTGTAGTGGTCCTATCCGCCCAAAGTACAAGTGGTAACTCTTCAGCCCACTTTCCCTTCTTTTGATCTAGGCGCTTCTTCAGGTTGTTGATGATCAACTTGTTGCTTGATTCAGCTTGACCATTGGCTTGAGGGTGAACAGGTGTAGACATGATCAACTTGATGCCCCAGCGAGTACAAAAATCCCTGGTCTTCTTACTTATGAATTGTGACCCGTTGTCACATATAATCTCTGATGGCACGCCAAACCTGCTAATTATGTTTTTCTTTAGAAATGAGATTACCTCCTTATCTCTTACCTGTACATAAGCTTCTGCCTCGATCCATTTTGAGAAATAATCGGTTAATGCCAACATGAACACTTTGCCTCCGGGAGCCTTAGGCAACTTGCCCACAATGTCCATGCCCCACTGCATGAAAGGCCAAGATGGAACAATAGGGTGCAGAGGTTCAGCAGGTTGATGCAAGATGTTGCTGTGTCTTTGGCAGGCATCATATTTCTGTACATAGCTCATGGCATCTTGACGCATGGTTGGCCAATAATATCCTATCTTGAGGGCCTTCGACGCCAATGCCTTCCCACCAGAATGATTTCCACATATTCCTTCATGGATCTCTTTTAGTACCGGTTCAACTTGCTCATTATCGATACATCTTAAATAGTGCCCTGCAAAAGATCTCTTAAATAGCACATTATCTATTAAAACGAAAGTTGATGTACGAATCTTAAAAGATCTAACATTCTTAATATCTGGTGAAATAGTCCCAAGTTGAAGGAACTCAATTATAGGTTGGGTCCAAGAAGGTTTAGCATCTTGTACCCCAGTAGGTTGAGTAACTGCTTGAGTTTCTTCAACTTGGTCTATTACCGGGTACTTAACATAAATAATGGGAATATTAGTATGCAACATTGATTTGCAAGTTGAACCCAAGTTGGCTAATGCGTCCACTTCTATGTTCTCTTCTCTAGGAACCTGTTCCAAAGAGAATGACAGAAATTTTGAAGCTAAAGCCTTAAGATGTTGGAGATACAGAGTCATATTGGAATGCTTCGCCATATAACTGCCATTAAAATGGTTAGCTAGCAATTGAGAGTCAACAAATACATTTATGTGCGTAATATTTAAACTTAAAGCTGTAGTCAAACCCATGATTAAAGCTTCATACTCAGCTTCATTATTTGTTGCATTGAATTCACAAGATACAGCTTGAGGTATGATATCACCTTGAGGGGATCTCAGAACTATTCCCAAGCCAATTCCTTTGGAATTTGAAGCTCCATCTCAGAACAAAGTGTCCAAAATCTAGGAATAGTTTTACCTTCAAGTTGTTGTACTTCCAGTTCCACCTCGGCCGCAAACTTGGGTCAAGTCGGCTACAAAATCGGCTAGGGCCTCGAGATTTGATGGCCGTTCTTGGCTCATATGAAATGTCATACGTGCTCAACTTGACCGACCATTTGGCCAACTCCGCTCGACATCTCTGGAGTTCTCAACACATTTCTCACAGGATAATTAGTTCGGCGCTTATAGAATGTGTTTCAAAATAATGACGCAGCTTTAGTAGCGACAGTAGTTAAGGCTAAAATTAACTTCTCAAGATGAGAGTACCTTGTTTCAAAGATTCTAATAAAGACTTACTTACATAGTAAACAGGATGTTGTTCACCTTGGATTTCTTTCACCAACACGCACTAACAAAGATTTTCAGATACAGCAAAATATAAATAAAGGTGCTCACCATGTTCTGGTTTGGCAAGTAGAGGTGATGTCACCAAATATTCTTTAAGTTGTTTAAAGGCTGCCTCATGTTGGTCAGTCCATTGGAAGAGTTTATTCTTTCTTAATAATTCGTAGAATAACCTGCACTTATCAGATGATTTAGATATAAATCTATTCAAAGCAGCTACTCTACCTGTTAACCTTTGGACGCCTTTGATATTCTTGGGAGATTCCAAGTTGAGAATGGCTTTGATCTGTTCGGGACTGGCTTCGATTCCTCTCTTGGTCACCATATATCCCAAGAATTTACCTGCTTTAACACCAAAGTTGCACTTTGCCGGATTGAGCTTCATGTTGAAGGCTTTCAAGATGTTGAACGCTTCGGCAAGGTGCTCTACATGATCCTCAATATGCTTGGACTTTACTACCATATCATTTATGTAGACTTCCATCATCTTGCCAAGTTGATCTTTGAACATCTTGTTCACCAACCTCTGATAAGTTGCCCCTGCATTTTTAAGACCAAATGGCATAGAAATATAACAATATATACCTTTCGGAGTCATGAATGCCGTATCTTCTTGGTCTGAGGGCTCCATTTGAATTTGTTGGTACCCTGAAGACGCATCCATGAACGTCAAGATATCGTGGCCAGATGTTTCATCAACTAGAGAATTAATATGAGGAAGAGGGAATGGATCCTTCGGACAGGCCTTGTTCAAGTCGATGAAGTCCACGCACACTCGCCACTTGCCATTCTTCTTTTCTACCACTACAACATTAGCTAACCACCTTGGATATTGAACTTCTTTGATCATCTTGGACTTCAAAAGCCTCTTAACTTCATCCTTTATGATCTGGTTCCGCTCCTGGGCAAACTTTCTCCTTTTCTGATGGACAGGTCGGATGGTTGGATCAATGTTCAACTTGTGAGTAATGATGTCCTTGCTTATCCCCGTCATGTCTTCATGCTTCCACGCAAAACAACATTTCTGAATTTTCAAGAACTCAATCAGCTCCTCTTCAATTTCGGATGGGAGGTCTACCCCAACTTGCACTTGGGCCTCAGGGTTCGATGCATCAACAGGCACGCTTTTCGTCTCATGCTCTACTGCTTCAAGAACATCCTGGGCCTTTTTCTTTAATTGCTATGCTTTCCGAGGGGCTGAACTTGCTTTCATGTTGACCTTGTAGCATTCTTTAGAGACTTGTTGGTTTCCCCTCAACTTGGCCACGCCCCAAGGTGTTGGAAACTTGACGCACTGGTGATAAGTTGACGGCACGGCCTTCATGTTATGTATCCAAGGTCTTCCTAAAATGACATTGTACGAGGAAGAACACTCAATCACACAGAACCTTTCTATAGAATTCATACCCTCCAAATAAATAGGCAACTTGATCTTTCCGACTGTTTGCTTCACTTCACCACTGAACCCTACCAGTACGGATGAATTCTTCACAACTTCGGACAAAGGAATACCCATACCTTCAAGAGCATGAGTGAAGATTATGTTGACTGAGCTGCCACCGTCAATCAGAATTCTCTTGACCACACAATTGGCAATCTGCATCTGAACAACTAGACCATCATGATGGGGGTCCAACGTGTTGTCCTTATCTTCATCTTCAAAGGAGATAACTTGACCATCTGTGAAGTCACGACGCCTTGGAGGCAATTCTGACTGATCCTCCTTAGAACTTTTGGCATGACGCTTGGCTGCAGAGTAAGTTGTGCCACAAATATGGGATCCACCTGAAATAACATTTACTACCTTGGTGGCTGGAGGAGGTGCAACTTTCTCGGGTCTGGACTGCTCCCCTGAATCAGGTTCTTTAGACTCACTTCTGACCCTCTTCTTACCCAACAAATCTTTAAGAAGGCCCTTGGACAGCAAATGAGCAATCTCCTTCCTCAAGGCAAAACAATTCTCAGTGGTATGCCCAAAATCCTCATGAAATGCGCACCACTTGGACTTGTCCTTCCAAGTTGTTGACTGGTCACTCTTCTTAGGCCATCTCGCTTTATCTCCAAGATTTCCCATGGCGCACGTGATTCCCGCAATGTCCACGTAAAAGCGGTATTCGAAATTTTTGGATAATCATTTTCATCTCCATCCTGATCATCATCTACAAAATGAACTCTAGAAGATTCGGATTTAACAGGGGGTTTGCCCCTGTTGGACTTATAGTGATGGGAATCCGATTTTCTGTCAGAAGGCTTAAATAGAGGAGTGGGAGTTCTCCCAGTCGATTTCCCCATTGCCAAGCTGTCCTCCTCCAATCTGATGAAAGGCAAGGCTCTGGTTCTGATTTCTTCAAGTTGCTTTGCAGGAGTCATCACCAACTCGTTATAGAATAGAGAGCTCTTCTTCAAGCCTATACGGAACGCTTCCGTAGCTGTGGACACATCCAAGTTGGGTATAGTCACTGCCTCCTTGTTAAACCTGTGCAAATACTCTTTAAGATTTGCGTTAGGTTGTTGCACAATTCTATAAAGGTCACTAGTCAACTTGTCAAATGCCCTGTTGCATGAAAATTAATTAATAAACATATTGACAAGTTGAGCATAAGAAGAAATAGAGTTTAGAGGAAGCCCTGTTAGCCATTTTAAGGCTTGTCCTGACAAAGTAGAGCCAAAGCCCCTGCAAAAACATGCTTCTTTAAACATAGGGGGGATACTTATGATATCCATTGATTCCTGATACAGCAACACATGCTCTGCGGGGTCGGTGCTTCCATCATACTTCTTCATATGAGGGACTGAAAACTTCTTTGGGATCTCCACACTAGCGATTGCTGGAACAAAACGAGATTCATTATAGCAAGTTGGAGAAACTTGGTGGTATGGCACATTGACTCCAGGTATGCTTCGAAGCAAATCCTTTATAGTCTGCATTTCCTTAACAAGTTGACTCTCTGCGAAAAGAGGAGTACTATTAGACTGAGGTGCAAAAGTATCAAAAGCATTAAAGAAACTCCCTGTTTGTCCCATTGAGGGTGTAGCATAGGTATAGCAAGATGACAGCGCAGGTTGGCTAGCTGGAAGGCTGAATCTTGGTCACTCGATTGGAATGGACGTCACAATTGTGCTCTCTGCTGGCAAGGTAATGGACATAGGGATATCTCCGACATGGCTTGGTCCTGTACCTGCACCAAACAAAGATCTAGGAAGTAAAGGTGAAAATGGAGTAGATACTTGAGTTTCAACTTGCTTCCCTTTACGCAGGCTATCAATGGCATTGAATATCATGGCGTTCGTATGCTCCTGACCATCCAACCGATCATTCACTTTCTTCAACATGTCCGCCATGTTGGACAATATCTCCAAATTGACAGCTTTCGCTCTTGAAGATGGATTGCCTTGGGTGCCGGAAACAGGAAGCGGCCGACTCCTCTCAGATTGACTGCGGACGATGGATTAGCCATTTCTACTCAAATAATCAAAGTTTCCCACAGACGGCGCCAAATTGTTTTGGTCAAATTTCAACAAGCGTTTAGAAGGGTAAGAAAAGTTACTAAAGTGATATGAATCTAGGTACAATGATTATCAAGTTGAATAGAATTGAACACAAGTTGTTTATTGACTAGGGAAAGCCCTTGAACAACTTGTTCGCCGGCATAAAACCCCGGGAGGTTTTGGTACGTGCCTTGACCAAAAGTTTACTAAGTGTTTTTGTGATTACAGAGCTAAGAGCGTATTCAAAGGGAGCTTAGGCTAGAGTGAACGTGTGTGAAAAATACAGTGTTTTCCCTTTTATACCTCACTACAACGGCTAATTACAAAGAGAATAATGGGCCTAAAATCTCGGGATAAAGGTTGATCGGTTGAGATATCTTCGCCATTTTTGTTAACGATCTGTTGATGAGGAGACGTCTTTGAATCAGTCTTCACTTCCTTTGACACGTTCCCTGAAAAATAGGGTTAACGTAACTATGTTCCAACCTGCAGAAGATCAAGTTGTAATAGAACAACTCAAGTTTGTTAGTACCAAGTTGTTTGATGCAAGTTGTAAACAAGTTTATTTAAAAACGTAGGGCCCAACAAAAACGTTTTACAAAATAGTACTAAATACAAGTCCACAAAAGAGTATTATCCAAATGCTACTCCCAACCATAACAAACTCTAAACATACCCTGACAATTCCTAAAAGAAATACTTCCAAACTCCTCCCCGGCCTCACTGATTCGGGTCTCCTGTCTCAGCGTGATCTAAAACAGTAAAAGGAAGAAGGGGTGAGAATAAAACTTAGCAAGCTATTATGATGCAACAAGATGCCATATAAGATGCAACACATAACATGGTTACACACAACACCTTGTTTAAAGCTAACACATTACATTACCTCAGTTTACCTTTCCAATCTGAACAATATGTCGTACAATGTAGGAGTAATAAATCCTCTCTTTTGTGAACTGTTTATACATATTCACATCTTATAAGACTCATTTTTCAGAGAACCATATAAGATTACTCGCTATCTGTAAATGCTTTTGGCAAAGTACAGAAGCTATCACCCCAACTGTAGCCACAGAAGGGGACAGTCACAGGTATAATGTAATTCGATCAACTCATAAAACATTTTCCATAATTGATCGAATTCCATCATACCCCTAAACATCACCTGATACAAACATTCAAGCACATAAACTGATACTTGAAAATAAATCCACAATCGGGATATCAATCCAACAACATGATAATATTACTCATGTTCAAACCATCACAATAGTGCAACTATGATTCCATACACTATTGAACAAAAGCAACATGAATATGAAACCATGTATTGGCACAATATGTCACAAAAAAGCCTTACATATTCACACACAACATTGTGTACCCTTCATAAAAGGTTCAAGGTTGTTTTACCAAGTATTATTCAACTTTAGTTAATGTTTCACATTGCTTTCCAACCATTTTCAAGAGAAGATTTAATCACCTTCCTAATACCCTTTTGGACAAGTTAAGGCATCATTAGATAGCTCATATGTTGTACTATGATTAGAGTGTTCCATTGGTTCAAAGATATTTGAGGTAGTTAGGGATAAATGTCTTAAAAAATTGATACCGCAAAGCAGGGCAGGGCACGACTCATGCCTTAAAGCATGACTCGTGCTCCAATTCAGCACGAGTAAAATTTTTGTCACGACTGACCAAAGAGGGGAACAACTCGTGACAGAGAGCACGAGTCGTACCCATCAGCAGAAAATCAGGCTGAGGTTGGAAACATCAGCAAAAGCTTTAAAAAATCAAATTTACTTCTATCCTTATTCACCTCAAGAAACAATACCAAATCAACACTTCAGTACAACACCTCCCAAACCATTTCAACTCAGGAAAAAGGTTCCAAAATGTCATTCAACATTTATACTTCAATCCTTTCACCCTAAGCTAGTACCACCATACTCTCATCATGAAACTCATCCAAAAGCCATTTTAATCCATTCAAAACCCAAGTAAAATGTTCCAAAATAACATGCAACCATTATACATCACCCATTTCAACATCAAAATCAACTGAGCAAGATTTAAAAGAAGGTACATAACAACTTACCTCCGAATAATACAAAAGTGAGAAAACTTTATTCGGATAGATATGATCCCCTCGGCTTCCTCAATATTTAGACGCATATGGATCGCAAAACGGACAAGAAATGAATTTAAGGGAATTTTTGGAAGGAAGAAGGAACCCTAAGTTTACTTGGAATAGAGGAAGGAAGAATATGGCTGGCTTTTGATTAATCTCTTCTCCATGGAACATGAAAATGGGGATAAACATTGGAATATTTCACTTAAGCTCCTCCATGCTTTTACTTGATGAAATTAAATAACTTAAGTTTCACTTTCACACTCAAGCACCTCAACCTTTTATAAGTTTCTTAATTAAATTTCCATAATATTATAATTTCACTACCAAATTTTCTATTTGTTTCAATTAGTCATTAAATAATTAAAGTTAATTTATTAACATACTTAAAATATAATATAATTTATTAAACTATTAAAACTAACACGTAATACTAACAAATATCATATAACTCATGGAATGAGATGCAACGCATGGCACATACACGTGCTCAACACGTGACCAAAATAGTGCCTAGGTTTAGGGTCGTGACACCAGTTGTCTTAGGACACTGAGTCTTGCTAAGAGTAATACCATGACCCATTGGCAAGTTACCTCTTTTAGAATTTTCCATTTTTATTCTTCTAAAAACTTTGTCAATGTAAGTACCTTGACTCAAACCAATCATCCTTTTAGATCTATATCTATAGATCTTGATGCCAAGGATGTTGGAGGCTTCACACATATCTTTCATTGAGAAACATTTTCTAACCAAGACTTGACAGTCTGAAGTGCAGGAATGTCATTTCAAATGAGTAAGATATCATCGACATACAATATCAGAAATATTACTGTGCTCCCACTGAATTTCTTATATACACAAGGTTCATCTTCGTTCTTGATGAATCCAAACTCTTTGATCGATTCATCAAAATGAAGATTCCAACTCCTAGAAGCTTGCTTCAACACATATATGGATCTTTGCAGCTTGCATACTTTATTAGAATTTCTTGAATCGACGAAACCTTCGGATTGTGTCATATACATATCCTCAAGTAACTTCCCATTTAGGAAATTTGTTTTGACATCCATTTACCATATCTCGTAGTCATAATACGCAACTATGGCAATTAAAATTCTAATAGATTTCAGCATTGCAACAGCGAAAAGGTTTCATCATCGTCAATACTATGAACTTTCCTAAATCCCTTTGCTACAAGCCTAGCCTTGTAAGTATGCACCTTCCCATCCATGTCAGTCTTCTTCTTAATTACCCACTTGCACCCTATGGTTTTTACACATTCAGATGGCTCAATCAAGTTTCAAACTTGACTATCTGACATGGATTGTAATTCAGATTCCATGGCTTCCAGCCATTTATAAGAATCAGGAGTGGACATCGCCTCTTGATAGGAAGTAGGTTCGTCATTCTCAATGACTTCCACTTCATTACTTTCCGAAATGAGAAATCCATATCTCTTGGGTTCGGATCGTAACCTATTCGATCTATGATGAACTTGTTCATCTTGAACTGGTTCCACAATTTCTTGTGAACTTGGTTCCGTCTCTACTATTGGTTCCATGTTATTTTTGGTTCTTGTATTTTTTCAAGATCAATTTTACTCCCGCTAGATGCTTTATTGAGGAATTGTTTCTCAAGAAAAGTACCATATTGAGCAACAAACACTTTGTTCTCATTGCGGTTGTAAAAGTAATATCCTTTGAAAACCAACGAAAATAACTTTGTCAGATTTTGGTGCTAACTTATCGTAGACAAGTCTCTTCACACAAGCTTCGCAACCCCCAATCTTCATGAAAGACAAACTAGGTTTTCTTCCAAGCCACATCTCATATGGGGTCTTAGGAGCCAATTTAGTAGGGACTCTGTTCAGTGTGAACGCATCAATTTCTAATGCATGTCCCCAAAAGGAAACAGGAAGGTCAACTTGACTCATCATCGAACGAACCATGTCTAACAAGGTTCTATTCCTCCTCTCGGACACACCATTCCATTGTGGTGTTCCGGGTGGAGTCAACTCTGAAATAATTCCACATTTTTTGAGATGATTGTCAAACTTGTGGCTTAAATATTCACCACCTCCATCGGATCAAAGTACTTTAATAGTTTTTCCAAGTTAATTTTGTACTTCATTTTGAAATGTTCTAAACATCTCATATGATTCAATTTTGGACTTTATCAGATAGACATAGCCATATCTAGATAAGTCATCATTAAATGTAACGAAATACCAAAATCCTCCCCTAGCAATGCTACTTAATGGTCCACATACATCGGTATGTATTAGGGCCAATAAGTCACTAGCCCTATCACTACTCTTAGTGTAGGGTGGTTTGGTCATTTTTCCCAATAAACAAGATTCGCATACCTCATATGATTCATAATCATGTGAGTCTAAAAGTCCATCTTTATGGAGTTTAGATATGCGTTTCTCATTTATATGACCAAGCCGGCAATGCCACGTGAATGTGTTGTTCACATCATTGGGTTTAGATTTCTTGTTTACATGATAAATATCTTCAACATTATTTTGTAATACAATAGAGCATATCATTTAAATAAATAGAAAACTTCTTATTCTCAATAAAAAAAACTAAATCCTTCATTATCCAAACAAGAAACAGAAATAATATTCCTACTCAAATCCGGAATGTAATAACAATTGTTCAAAACAAGTACTAGTCCACTAGGTAAAGTTACATCATATGTTCATATGCCTAATGCAACAACTCTTGCTCCATTCCCCACACATAGGTCAACTTCACTTTCTTTGAGTAGCTTCCTATTCTTTAGTCCCTGCACATTTAAACAAATGTGAGATCCACATCCAGTATCTAATACCTATGAACTAGAAATAGAAAGGAAAATATCAATCACATAGATACCTCAATCAGTAGCAATCGCATTGCCCTTCTTCGCCTTTAGGCCTTCCTTATAAGTCTTTCAATTACGCTTCCAATGAACAACTTCTTGGCAATGATAGCAAATTGCATCCTTTTGAGACACTTTGGTTGTTGCCTCTCCGGCATTGGCAACTTTTGCCTTAGGTTTATCAACATTTTCTTTACCTTTCCCTTCCTTATTGAACCCTTTTCCCTTGTTAACCATTAACACGTTTTCCATACCAGGCTTCTTGATATTCTTCTCTGCAGTCTTAAGTATCGCATGCAATTATGAAAGATACTTATCCATGTCACTCATGTGATAGTGCATAGTGAAATGACCATAACTTTCAGGCAATGAACTCAATATCATATCCGTAGCGAGTTCCAAAATCATATGATTTCCAAGCCTTTCTAAATGCTCAATATGTACTTTCATCTTAGGAATATGAGCACCAACTGATTGCCCCTCTTGCATCTTTCATGAATTCAGGGCTTTCACCACATCATACCTCTCTTTCCTAGCTTGCACTTGGAATATTTCCTTTAAGTGCTCTGCTAGATCAAAAGCAGCATCAATGTGTTCAAGGTCATTCTGAAGAGCCTTACACATGGTGGCAAGCATAAGGCAAGCAACATCATTAGAATCATCAACATGTTTCTTATGTGCATCCTTATCTGGCCTTGAAGCATTGGCAGCGGGTTGAGGTGGAATGAGTTCGTCAAGAACGTACAGTTACTTCTCTTGCCTAAGAACAATTCTTAGGCTTCTGATCTAATCAGAATAGTTTGTACCGTTCTCTTCAAGCTTGTCCTTCTCAAGGACGGATCGCAGTGACAGGGGTTGATTATTGTGAGTTGCCATTACTACAATAAGATATATAAACAATAAAGCATATAAGTATCAACGCATTTACCATCTAAGAGTAAATAATGTATTTCATAAATACTCCCACTAAATTATACACCTTCAAATACAAGCATGTATCATATAATCATAATGGGCTAAGATCCATATTTCACTTAATTTTGGTTTAACTGAGTTAATGCCCGAAATAAGCTATTTAGGTAGATAACATCAATCATATCATATATGACTCTTAGATCTTTTATGAGATTTCTAGACATCTAATGTCAGCACATGTTTTAATCTCATCTATGTCTTGGGTCAAATCTCATTTTAAAGAACTAATGAAGTTCAACCTTTTCAAATGTATGAGACACGGAACAATGCACCTAACTGAGTCAAAACTACATCAACCGTTATCTCATCTTGATCACAAATTAAGATACAATGATGCACCCAATTGAGTCGAAACTACATCAAAATACCCTAAAATTTCACAAGTGTTCTAATCAAGGGGTGGCATAAAACTTAAACATAGAAGGTTTTACACATAGTAACAAAACAGATCAATAAACCATGTAGAAGATAGGACTTCACAAAATATTCATGAACATAGGACTTCACAAAATATTCCAAACACACAATTTGTTTCAAATCTGAGAATTTACTAATCTATTTAATCAAATTAAACAGATCAATAACCCATGTAGAAGATTAATCATATCAATCAATTATTAATCATAATCATGTTATATATCATATAATTATTTCTCAAAACAACACACATAAACTCATATATCTATTTCATTCAGCATGTAAAGCATATAATCGAATAGCATGCCAATTTCAACCTAATCATGATAAAATGTGGCTCTGATACCTTTGTTGGGTTTTAGGGTTACAAACGCAGCGGAAGATTTAACATATAACACAAAACCCTAGTCATGAATCTGTCTAATATGAATAGATTAAACCTTATGAAATCGATTTACATACCTTAACAGGGATTTTGTTGTTCGAAAACGAATCTGAGATTCAAACTTTGATTTGTTGACGAACCTTTGATCTTCTCCTTGTTCTTCCTTGTGATGAAATTGATCTTCAAGCTATAGGTGATAACAGAATCACCCTCTATCGGTAATCCTCACCTGAACGAACCAAGATCTTGTATCTTGTAGGGTTGCTAGATAATCCCCATTGTTGAATCGATATTCAACAATCAATGGCTGTTTATGGAATTGATTTGGGGGGTATTTGATCTTTGATTCTCAATCAAAATAAATGTTTTAGTGTTTTAAAACACTAAAAAATGTGTGTATTGGCTGGGTAAAAGGGCATATTTATACTTTATAAATATCCCTAACAATTAGGGAGAAAAAGCCCTAATCTAAAGCCAAAATAAAACTTCAGCAACGAGGCACGACTCGTGCTTATGGGCACGACTCGTGATCACAAGTTGTCCCAATGGGCACAAGTCATTCCTTCCTTAATTCAAGTCGTGACACGACTCGTGATCAAGAATTCACTCATGCTGATTGATGGCAAGAGTCGTGCCCTAGGGAATGAGTCGTGCCAAAAGGCACGAGTCGTGCTCCTAGTCACGAGTCATGACAATCACCAGATTTTCCAAATTTGAGCCATTTATAAATTTGTTCTTTGTGTGTGACTCTTTAGGAATTATATTTTATGTTGGTAGTGGGTTGAAACATCAACCTCACAAGATATAAGTGATCTCTAGCAAGTCATTATGTCCACCCAATTAAATATAACATCAAAGCTTGATTCCTTGATAGATCAATGTCACAATCCCTTTGTTCACGATGTCATATTGAACATGATTCATGGTCCATGTCCACTCATACTGTTCAATGCTTTCTCGACTCCGAATATGTTGATAATCCATGTGCATTTGATCTCTATCAAATCTCTTAAGTGTGGCCACACATTTCATCAACACCATTCATCGAGGGTCCCAAGCGAACATCTCTCTCTCTCAACGAGAGGGACAAATCCCATCTTGACTTATCATTCTTCCCTACAAGAATCCAATCGTGCCAACATAGCCCTTATTGCTATCCTATTAAAGATAGTGTTAGACTACATCAAACACAACGTTCATCATGTGGAAGAGGATAATAATCTCAGGTACAAAGGATTCTAATTACACGACTATCATGAGATTAACTTATGACATATATGACCATAGACCATGTCATAAATCTCATAGGTATGTCATGTCCAGTATCTTGTTCTCTAACAAGTACCCATAAGTGTAATGTGCATCCCATGCATATAATCATCTCTATGATTATCCATTACCAACTTATACTAATTATTCACAACAACTGGGGACGCAGGTTATTATAATAAACATGCAAAACATATAATAAGCCAAATAAACATTCTCTATAATAAACCGTAAAGACGATTACATAATGATATTAAGTTATAATTCAAACATAACTAAATGCCTAGGGCATTACACCAACAGAAGTCCATGAAGGCGATTGCGGTGGACGCCCGGGGGCCAGAACCCTAGCTGATAAAATCATCACACTAGGTACTATTGGCCAAACCTGAGGGAGGACGCGCAAGCCTTTGTAAGAAAATGTGACAAGTGCCAGAGGTAGTCTGACATTCCTAGGCTCCCAGCAGTCGAGCAAACTCTTATAATACCTATGTGGACATTCGATATGCGGGGGATCGACATCATCGGTCCCTTCCCTCCCGCCCGGGGTAATTGCAAGTATGTGATAGTAGCAGTCGACTACTTCTCAAAATGGATTGAAACGAAGGCCTTAGCCAAGATAACCAAGGAAAAAGCAATCAACTTTGTCCATGACCACATCTGGCGTCGCTTTGGGGTCCCACACACTATCATTTCGGATCATGGTCTCCAATTCTCTATGGCATTCACAGTTGAGTTGAGCAGAGTAGGAGTTCGTCACATTAAGTCATCTGTAAGTAGACCTCAAGGGAACGGACAAGCAGAGGCAGCCAACAAACTGGTACTTACAGTCCTAACTAAGAACCTGGAAGGAAGTGATGGTAGATAGTTGAACGAACTTCCCTTAGCCTTGTGGGTTGTTCGCATAACCACTCGGGGGCCAACCGGGGAAACCCCATTCACATTAACCTTCTGTTCTGAGGCTATGGTACCGGCTGAAATTGCTATCCCTACTATAAGAAATTCCAACTACGATGAGCAAGTCAACAAGGTCAATAGGCTCCTAGACCTAGACCTAATAGATGAAAAAAGACTAGCTATGCAGATGAGCATGGTGAATAAACAAAGGACCAAGGTATACCACGACAAAAGGGTCAACAGAAGTGTATTCCAAGTGGGCGACTTGGTACTTAGAAAGATTGAAGCTACTGGATGAAAAGCTGAATAAAACAAGCTCTCCCCAAATTGGGAAGGTCCTTACATCATAACCCAAGTCATTCGAAAAGGGACTTACAAATTAAAGACCAAAGATGGGAAAGAGCTCAAGCATCCATGGCACTCTGACAACCTACGGAAATACTATCATAAGTTCATTATGTTTTTTGTGTAATAGATTAGTCAGTCTTTTACTTTTCTAGCAAGATAGGATTGCAGCTTGATGTAATCAGTTCAGTTAAAGAAATGTCCTTCTTCAACATGCAAAGCCACTATCAAGATAACACTGGAAGATGAGGAGCACCCTCCTCAGCCTTCAAAGGAAAGACTCCCACCATAAATCACCCAATACCTATGACCAAAGGAGTTACTCATCATCATGGACAGATGAGACCATCTACATCTAAAACCTATGTACGAGTCACCTTCCTCGACATAAGGATATGAAAAAGAAGGGCAAGCCTAATGTCTTGCCGAGGAAACACCTCAGCCTAAATGAATAGCTGGCAATCAACATTTAAAACTTATGTACAATTCACCTTCCTCGACATAAGAAGATGAAAAAGAAGGAAGCCTAACATCTTGCCATGGAAACACCTCGGCCTAACGACTACCGGCAGAACCATCCTAGATCTATGTGTGAGTCATCTTCCTCGTTCTAGATAGAAGAAAATGAAGAAAAATCCAACAGTCAAGATCGAGGAACTCTCCTCGGCCTAATGACCCAAGTAGACAAAATTGTCGAGTATCTAAAACCGAGCTAGCCTCCTCGTTTTAGACAATCAAAAGTGAAGTACAAGAAACCCTTCCTCAGCTTCCCCCAAAATACATATATAAACAATTAATATATCAAAGCATAAAAGTCAAAGACGACATGAATTGGAAGAAAGGAACTCTCATTAATATTCAAAAGTTGAAAAGTACAAAGGTGGCCCTATTCTATTACATGAAAAGAAAAAAGAAAAAATTCTAAGGCGGTACCCTCTCAAAATGCTCCTCAAAGAAAGCTCGTATCTCGGCATCAGCGTGCATCTCGGCATCAATGGAAGTGTTGACAAGCTGAGTCTAAGCGTCAACTTGAGCTTACTCGTTGCCTGGCTCCTCGACGTTCATTCCCTCAATCTCAACATCCATCTCATCCTCGTTCTTCTCAATTAAGATGTTGATATTGTCAGGATCGACGGATGGAGGAACCCAAGCTTTACGGCCAGCCTGAGAGTCCTTCTCGGCAATCACCTTCAAAGCATTTTTGGAGAAAGGAACCACGTTGTGGAGAGACCGAGCTGCCATATCATATCCATCCCGACATATAAGTCGAGCAACGGTAGCAAGGTCCAGGCCATGTGAGGTATCCACCATGAGACGCCGAGCCAAGTGCATATAACCATCCATAAACATGGTGCAGTCTTCTCTTCAACGGTATCAGTTAAGGCCGGGCTATCTTTGAACCGGGCAACTGCAGTCTCTTCCTTGAAGGGAATGCTTGCCTCCAGCTCCATCCTATCAGCAATAGCCACCTCAACCTTCTACATCGCCTCGACCTTGAGCTTCTCTAGCTCGGCCATCTCGGCATCCTTTAGCTTGAGGGCCTCCTCAGCTCAGATCCTGGCCTCCTCGGCCATCTGCTCAGCCTTGGCCTTGGCCTCTCGCTCAGCCTCCAGCTCTTCCCTCAACGATTTCAGAGAGTCAGCAGTTGTGGCCACGTTGGCCTCACCCTTACCAATCCGTGCCTTGAGGTTCAAGATCTGGTTGTCAACGGCTTTGTTGTGGATGTTCTCATAAGACACCATGGTGGCAATCTACAGCATAGAAACAACATTAGCAAAAATACCAAGTAAGGAAATAGAAGAAGAAATGACAAAGAGATTACCTCGGCTATGATCAGGCCCTTCCTATTAGCCATGTTCTCCTTGCTGTGCTTGGCCTTGATCAGTTTGTCAAGCATCTCCTCGTCCAAGCACGTTAGACAACAGCTCGGCCTAGCCTAACATATGGGCCCTCCCGGGCTAACACGTCTAGGCCTTTGAGGGCTGGCTAGAGCCCAAGTTGCCTGGCCAACTGTTCGGCCTCTTGATAATTTTTTATAGTACGGGGGGTGAGTACTTGAGATGATGAGGCATCTGCAACCCTCTTCGAGGAAGGTTCCCCCTCGGCAGAACCAGAAGGTGGCCGTTTTTGGCCTGACAAACTATGTACAAGGTGTTGGGTTTTGGGGTTACAAACGCAGCGGCAGAATCTTTATAAATCATCAAAACCCTAGCCTTGAATCCATCTAGTATGAAGAGATTAAAAACATATGAAATAGATTATCATACCTTAATGCGATTTATGTTGCTCAAAACGAATCTCAAAGATTAAATCTTTAAACCGTTTGATGAAACTTGAATCTTCTTCTTCCTTGTTCTACCTTGGGATGAATCAACAATGGTGATCTTCAAGCTTTTGGAGATAAAGTAATCGCCCTCTAATGGTGATCCACACGCGAACGAACCCAAAAACAATTCTTGTAGGATTGCTAGATGATCCTCCAATTATTGAATCGATATTTAATAATCAATTGCCAAAATAATTGAATAATTTGGGAGCCTTTTGATATTTTGATTCTCAATCAATATCAAAAATCTAGAGTTTCATAAACCTAGACAAAGATGTGTTTTTGGCTGCAAAAAGGATTGTATTTATATCAAAATATAAATCCCTAACCATTAGGAAAGAATCCTTGTCAAACCAAAACCTTACCAAACAAGCAGACAGGAGTACGAACCAAAATTGGACGCTAGCACGAGTCGTGCCCATGAGCACGAGTCGTGCCCAAGCCAAAATCAGTCGTACCATGAGTCGTGACCAAGCCAAAACACTCGTTCCCACGAGTCGTGAAATAAAATCAAGTCGTACTGATTTTCAAGTCACTAGTCGTTCCTCTTGTCACGAGTCATGACCCAGGGCACGAGTCGTGCTCCTGGTCACGAGTCGTGACAAAACCCAGATTTCCAATTTTCAGCTTTCAACAAATTCGCTCTTTTGTGTGTGACCCAATAGGAATTATATTTATGTTGGTAGTGACTCGAAACATCGACCTCACTTGACATAAGTGGTTTCTAGCAAACCATTATATCTACCCAATTAATATAACATCAAAACTTGATTCCTCGATAGATCAAATGTCACAATCCCTTTGTCCACGATGTCAAATCGAACACGAGTCATGGTCCATGTCAAGTCATATGTTCAATGCTTTCTCGATTCCGAATATGTCGATAATTCAAGTGCATTTCATCTCTATAAAATCTCTTAAGTGTGGCCACAGATTTCATCAACACTATTCATCGAAGGGCCCAAGCAAAACATCTCTCTCAAAGAGAGGGACAAATCCCATCTTGACTTATAATTCTTCTCCACAAGAATCCAATTGTGCCAACATAGCCCTTATTGCTATCCAATTAAAGATAGTGTTAGACTACATCAATCACAATGTTCATTATGTGGAAGAGGATGATAATCTCAGGTACAAAGGATATCAATGACACGACTATCATGAGATTTAATCACGACATATATGACTATAGACCATGTCATAAATCTCATCGATAGGTCATGTCCAATACTTATTCTCTAGCAAGTATCCATAAGTGTAATGTGCATCTCATGCATATAATCATCTCCATGATTATCCATTACCAACTTATACTAGTTTTCACAGTAACTAGGGACGCAGGTTATTATAATAAACATGCAAACATATAATAAGCCAAATAAACATTCTCTATAATAAATGATAAATATGATTACATAGAGGTTTAGGTTATAAGTCAAACATAACTAAACGCCTAGGGCATTACAACAACACAAGGTTCGTCTCCTCGGCAGCAGGTGGATTGGCTTGCCTCTCCTCGATTTCTGTAGTTGGAAGCTGGGGGCTATGCCTCTCAATCCTTGGGATTTCTTGGGCAATATCGGACTCCTCGTCCACGGCTTCCCCGGCCGGCTTGAAGGGAACAGTAATAGCCTCCTTCGTGGCCAAGATCACTTGACAACGAGTGGCCTCATCTTGTCTTTTGTCTATGGCCGAGGAATGAGATGCCCTCCTCCTCTCCTTGGCCAGAGCTAGGGGATCAGAACTCCTTGAAGACATTTCTGCTTCCTGCTCGGCTGTCAAATCTGCATATACGAGGAAGAAACAGTTAGACTAAGACATAGATAAATAAAAAGAATTTATATAAGTATGAAGTATGAGGAAGGATGAATAATTACAGCCAGCGATGTCATCCTCTCTCAGATATTGATCTTTGGGATCAATCTTGCACAAATCACACTCAGAATGAAAGACCAAATCGGGATGAATCCTCCAGTTCGGAAATCTATTTCCCCTAATGACGGGGATGAGGGGCATTAGCCTGTCCCTAGGTCCTGGCATGACCCCGGCCTAGATGTAGTATGGGTCATCCGTCTCCAACATCGACTAATCAAGGAGGCCTACCTCGGTAAATTGGGTTAACCAGGCTATCAAAGCATCAGTCCACTCAGCTCTCTTTACTGACTTAGGCATGGCATGAGGATTTGAGGGAGCATCAAACTCCCATGTCGGCTCTCAAATCTTATAACATGATTATCCCAGCCAGCTACCTTGCTAGACATGGGAAGGATGATTTTGGGTTTCTTGAGGTCACTCCTTATCACTACCAGCTTGTTGTCCTTGATGTACCCTATGGTGAAGGAATGGTGGAAGGCTGATTGGGTAGGCTCAACCCCTAAACTACGGCACAACACAATAAAGCCTACGAGGAACCTTACTGCATTGGCTCCTAGCATGGCCGAGACGGCCTGCATGTCTCATAAAACCTCATTGATGAAGGGATCTAAGGGAAGTCGGAGTCCTAACTGGAACTGCTTGAAGAAAAAATGGATGTGGTTTAGGCTATAATAAAATTGAGTCTCCTCCTCCTCGGTTTCAAATGGTGTACGAGGGAAATAACTTAGCTTATACTCCTCCCTCGACACTCCATACTTGGAATACATCTCCTCCAACATCGGCTCATAACCCTTAATATGTCTGGGCCTGGGAACTTAAGCCATACCTCGGCTAGATCTCCCTCGGCCAGATCATCCTCGGCCCACCACTTGCTCTCCCTCAACAAAAGCATCTACAATGTTAGACGATGCGAGGGACCACTTGTACTGGCTCCACTTCCTCTTCTCGCCATATCTGCATATAACCAAGGAAAGAAGTATCAGCGAAATCTTCCAAGGCACGGGAAGGATGGGGAAGAGGAAGATTACTATTGGTCCCAAAGGTGGAAACAAGGGTGAAAAATAGCTAGAGGGGGGTGAATAGCTGTTATAAATTTTTCTCCCTCTTTTAAAAACTAAACCTCTAAGCTTACAAAACCGCTTGCAATTGATAATAGACTGCAAGTAGAGATGTAAAATACACGGCGGAATATTTGAAGATACAAAGCGGTTTTGAGGTGCGGTTTGTAAAGCGGTTTTGATAGTGCGGTTTCAGTGAGTGCAGTTTACAAACAAGTGAGGTTTTGACAATGTTAACTCCAAACACAATTCTTAATAATGGATAACTATAAATAAGATCAAACAGAGATAGAGATGAATAATTAGTAAGCACAAGAAATAATAAATGCAAAAATATATGAACACACAATTTGGAGTGGTTCAATCGATAAACGATCTACGTCCACTACCAAGATGGTTAGTCTTGGATTTTCTAAGAGTTAGATTTTATATTGAGTATGAGAGAGATTACAAGTTACAAAGTATTCAAACTCAGATTTAAAATCTATTCTATGAAGATCAAATCCTAGACTATAACCAGTATATCTCAAATGAATAATCTATGTTATTAAACAAGTAAGGTGTGTGTGTGAGAACAAGATCAAGGCTCTTTAGATCTATGAGATGGAGAGCACGATGATTCTTGATGGTGTTAAGGCTTGATTTCTGGGCTGGGATATTTTTCTTGAAGTAGAAGATGATGATTTAAAGGACTTAGAATTTTCGGGTAGAGCTTCAGCTTCTATGCACACAGCACTTTCAATTTTCTCAAGCAATCTTCAAATGGTGAAGAATGGGGGTATTTATACCCAAGCATCAAGGATATAGACGTTGGACACAGCTGTTGCAAGAACAGTACTGATGCTTTCCCATTGGTCCACAGTAACCACTTTTGTCCTTTGGTACAACAGTTGCAGATAAAGCTGATCAGGCTTCAGCTGCAAGTAAGGTGGTTAGGACACCTGTCACCTTTTCAAGATCCTTGCAGATCTTCTCTGACATTGAATCACATGAAAAGATTTGGTGGTTGACTTTTGATATTGCTGACGTGGACACCAACGGTAAAAAGTGGTTCACTTCAAGTCTTCAATCATTGGATGCGGTCTGGTATACAAGCGGTTGAGGAAGTGCGGTTATACCAGGTGAGGTTGTAAAGTGCGGTCGAGATATTGAAGCTGCACAAGTGCGGTTCACAAGTGCGGTTGCATTGCAGTTGTTCAAAGGATTAGTTTCAACAAAGGAACTCCACAAGGCGGTTCAGCACGAACGGTTGCTTTGAGTGCGGTTTGAAACTTTTGAACTGCAATCCTCAAATCCAATGAGTCTTGTGCCAGTCTTCAGGCCTAATTTTAACCTATTCTATAAAATGGACTTAGCTAAAAAATTGAAGTCTAAGCTTCATTACATAGGGTTCTAAAGTCCTTAAAATAGAGAGGAGGTTATGGTATCAATCAAATCTAATCTAAAAATAGGAGGGTTAAAATATGCATACCTAATAATCTCCCCCTATTTAATTGATGCCATTACCTACTACAGCAAAAGCAAACATTGTACTTGGTAAAAACATGTCCATAAGAATTAACATGGTAAGTCATGTCCCAAGTCAATGCACACACTAGCTTAAGCTATAGATTTCTATACTATTGAAAGATTGAAAGACTTACAATATGAAAAGTATAGAAATGCATTCAGTGCACTTGAAAAAATATGAGTTTAAGTTTAAAGTGCGGTTTAAACTGAATGTTTAACCTTCATTTCAAAAATATGATTATAAGTGAGAAAATATTTGAATGAGGTTATAAACCATAAGTGGTTTCATTTTTCTACAAACAAGCAGTTTGATATGAACAAGGTTTTGTAACCAATGATGCATTTTTCATTACTACCATTGCAGTTACATGTTACATTGGTAGAAAAGCAAAATACAAAGTTACAAAAAGAAGCAAAAGAGGTTGGACAAAAATACAAGGAGTGCGGTCCAACATATCAAAAAGAGTTCAGCAAAAAGGAAGGAAATTACAATGAAAGAGCGGTCCTAGTGCTGACACGGTTGTTGATGATGCGGTTGCTGAGAAGACTGATGGCGCGGTTGATTGACCTCTTGGTTTGGCACTTGCGGTCTTGAAGGTCTGAATGCTGAGCTTTCACCACGGAGGGTTCTTCTTAAGGCTCTGACCTCTTCATCTGTTCTTCCCAGAGTTGTCTCCACTGCTCTATGTGCGGTCACAGATTGAGTTGCGGTTGAATTGATTGCATCAATAGTTCTTGTATTTGCAGCAACATTCTCCTTAATCTCATCAGACTACAACTCAATGGAGGAGTTGAGAGTGTTGTAAAAAGTATGGATCTCCCCCTGAATTATAGCGGTCTGAGTTGAGATGGCTTCTTTGATTGGCCCAACATCAACTGTTACCTTTAGGGAGGATTTCAACTCATTGATTGTAGTTTCAAGCTTGGAGTTGAAACCTGCTTTTAGGTTCTCAAACCTAAAACTGACCTCTTCATCAAGGGTCTTAACCTGAGCCTTGAGACTGTTTCCCACAATGTTTAGGTTAATATTGATGCTTGCTATGAAGGAGTCCAGCTCAGAAAGGATTTTGAATTCCAAAGCATCAAGGGCAGTTTGGATTGGGACAGGTTGCTGCAGTTGAGTAGAAGAAATGGTTTTCATGAAGGCTTTGAGTGCAGAGTTGGAGGAGGTGACGAAGGCATTTGATAGCTGAGTGAGCATTTCATGAAGTTGAGTTTTTGAAACTGCATCACCCAGTGCTTTGAGAACTCCATTTGCCAGATCTTGCTTGAATCCTTGAAAACATGCTTCAGCTGCAATTTTGACAGCTTCAGCGGTTTGGTTGGTGGAACTTCTCTCCCCCTTAATGGCATCAATCAATTGGGATTTTAAGATGGCCATTTTAGTGGTTTGAGAGTCCACTTTGGCATGTAGGGAGCAGTTGGAAGCTTCTAGAGAGGAGTTGGAGGTAGCCAAGGCATGGTTAGATTTAGTAAGTTTCAGCATATGGCCTTGGTTGACAATGAGTTGGGATTGGATGAGTTGAAGGGTAGAAAGAATTTGGCAGTAATTAGAAGGAGGGGCGGTTGAAGTGGAAGGAATATGGGTAAAGGAGGGAGGAGATTGTGATTCAGTGGTAGGAGCGGTTTGAACTATGGGTGGAGCTTGAGTGGGAAGGGTAGTTTGAGGTAATTGGGTAAGAAGGGTTTGGAATATGCGGGTAGCTGTGATTGTGTATGGTAAAGCGGTTGAGGGAGGAATGGGAAGTGTTTGGGGTAGGGTAATAGGTGCGGTTGAAAGAGGAGCAGTTGGAGGAGGTGGAATATTTGAGGTTGGAATGTTTGAAGTTATGGGATTTGAGTTTGAGGAGTAAATTGTGTGAGAATCATGAAGATGAAGAGGAGGTGTTTGTTGTTGATGGGGGGAATTAGGAGGGGTAGGAGATTTGGTAGGAGGAGGAGTTTGGGCGCAGTCAGGAGAAGGGGTTGGAATTCTATTGCGGTTGGAAATTGTTGGAGCAGGGTTGCGGTTAGAGAGAGGTGGTGATTGAGAGCGGTTGGAAAGAGGAGAGGATTGAGAGCGGTTTGAGTGTCGAGGAGAGTTGGAGCGGTTTGAAAGAGGAGGTAAAGAAGTGGGGGTTCTGTTCTGGGACATAGAAATTGCTAGGCCCACTGATGGCTTGGATGTCCATGTGGAAAATGCAGGGCCTAAGGAATATTGAATAGAATGGGAATGGGAGTGAGAGTTGGAAGGTGAAGGAGAAGGTTAATGTGAAGGAGAAGGAGATGGGGATGGAGAAGGAGAAGGAGGTTTTGACCTTTTGGTTGGGGTCTTCTTTTTGGCTATGTGTTTGATCCTCTTTTTCCTAGGATTCTCCCCCTGAACAGTTGCAGCTCAGAGCGGTTGAGAAGGGGAAGGCAGTTGAGATTTGGCTGGTGAGGAGTGATGAGATTGGATAGGGGATTGAGGTGGTGTATGGTTAAGTGTTTGGGTTGGAGGCGGTTGAGATGTAGGCGGTTGGGTAGCTGGCTGCGGTTGAGAGGAAGGTGGTTGCGGTTGGGGTTCATCTTCCTTTGACTTTCCATGTGCAGCCCTTTTCTCATCTGCTTCCTTCTCAATCCTTGCAATTTCAGCCTTATAAAAGGCAGTCAAATCTTCATCAGACAGTTTAGCCAAATCCACATGGGTTTGCTTGGCCTTCTTGGCTCTTGCAACCAAGGGAGCAATGGTTGCATCTTCTTCTTCTTCAGCTTCATCAGCTAGAGCCATTTTCTCTTTGCCTTTCGTGCTTGTGCCAGCAACAGTAGTTGCGCGCGGTTGGACTGGTGCGGTTCTGGTCTTCTTGAGAAGCGGTTCATCAGCAGCTTTCATCTTCCTTGACACTTTTCTTATGGCTTTGCCCAGACCCTTGATAGCGGTTTCAGGGGTCATCTCCACATAATGTTCCATGGGCTGATAGGTGTCAGCATCATAAAGAAGCTTGTAGTCATCATTTCCAAAGGAAAATCTGAAGTTGTGGCAAGCCTTGAGTCCAAGGGATTCCTCATTTCCCCAATGCACGGATAATTCAGGAGTAGAGGTTCGCAGATCCTCTAAGTGTTGATAATTTGTGAAGAGGGTGGTCAGCATCCTGCAGAAAGGTCTCCACCTGATGGCTTCATCCTTGGTCTTTGATTGATAGATATCTATGCTATTGGCAAGCCCTCTCATCAGAATCCTTGGCCAATGGAGCTTGATTCCATTGAAAATAGCACATCAATACATCCATTGCTGTGAGGTGAAGTTGTTGTGGTTTCCAGTTTTGCCACACATGGACTTCCCTACCA
The DNA here is from genome assembly GCA_022495995.1 of Adenophora triphylla var. japonica. Classification (NCBI taxonomy): domain Eukaryota; kingdom Viridiplantae; phylum Streptophyta; class Magnoliopsida; order Asterales; family Campanulaceae; genus Adenophora; species Adenophora triphylla. Next base: position 533,367 of record JAFEMH010001000.1, read on the forward strand.
AATAACACAAGTGGCTCATAATCTCACCAAATGCTCTTTTAGGCTTTTTCTTGTAATACCCAGACAAAGATGCAAGATCACCAGTAAGAGTAGAGCAGGTGGCATCCATAACCTCTTGAGAGACCTCTAGAGGAGCACCAGATACGTTAAATCCATAGGTGCTTCTGATATCCAGGTAATCAATAGAGACATCAAATCCTTCAACTACTCCAGTCAAGCAGTTGATCTTCTTTCCATCAGACAGCTTCCTTTGTCCTGGCTTTGCAGTTGCATAGAATTGGTCAACAAACAGAGGAATTGTGTAGGATTGCTTCTTGTAGAATAAGGGAAGAATTCCAGAAGCATCCATCTTTCTAATCATTTCTCTTCCTGGAGCATCTGACTTCAGCTCTGGCTCATTGATTTCCCATCCTGGAAAAAAATATTGAGAATCCTACAAAGGAAAACAATCAAGTTAGATCCATTATTTAGATTCACAGTTTACAATCGGTTTGAGCACCTATGCGGTTGGCAATAGTGCGGTTTTGAAAAATGAAGTTTTTCAAACCCCAAGGAAACTGTGAACACATGGCATGGAAACAAATGAGAAAATACAAAAGTATATTTACTAGTACGTGGCATTGTAATCCAAAGTTATCCCACATATGCAAGAAGTGTTTTGGAGGGGAAGGTTATGGTTTCCAGCCTATATACTAAGTAATACTTAAGTAATTTCAAGCATGCGGTTGCAAAGTATAGACAAGTGGTTTTCAACACGCGGTTTATAACTAGAATGCTCATGTGGTTTTGAAACTGAAAATATGCGGTTATAAATAAGCGGTTTCAAAACTGAGCATGCGATTGAAAGTGAAGAGGTTCACATACAAAACAAAATCCAAAATCTCAAAAAAAATTCTAAGTATGAAAAACAAGATTGAAAATCAAGGCAATCCAAAACATAAGAAATTTCTAAAAAGGAGATGAACAGTCTCATGAATGCATGAAGAACACGAAGAACATGCAGAACAGAGATTTATCAAATGTTAACCAAAATCAACAAATAACATGTCAAAATGTTCACATTGAGCAGTAGATCAATAATATAACAATAAAAGTTCAATCTTTAATCAAAATCATCACGAAATGACAAAAACACAAAAAGGGTTTTCGAAAAGGAAAAAATTTAAAATTCAAAACCAGTGTTCTAAACGTGTATTGATCTAAAAACAAAGTACAAAATCAAAATCTAGGCATGAATTCGAGCAAAACCCAACTGATTTCATTTCAAATGATGAACAAACGAAGCAAATATGAGCAAAATTCAGTTCATAAGTTCGAAGCTTTTGAATGGCAACAATGACAGTTTAGATAAATATGATTTATAGAAAATTAAAGAGATAAAGGTTCAGAAATCATACCATGTCAAAGAAGGGCTTATTTGGTGCCATTGATGATTTGAAAATTTATGGATTTTATGAAGGTTTAAGAGGAGAGAGAGAATGAGTTTGGAAGAAAACTGACACTGAAGGTACGAGGGTTAGAGAGGACAGTTGGAAAAGGTTGAAAAGATAAGGGATGTCTTCTATTTATAGGCAGGTTTGGGGGTTAGGCAGCTGAAGGGACAGTTTCAATTTCCCACAGGGTGAATCATTACAAAGGTTACACCCTTTCAGCTTCAACACATCAGCCAATGACGGCTGACATGAAGGCCAATTAATGCCAATGTTCCCTTTGCATTAAATGCATTTAAATTTTAAAATTTTGAGGGAAACATTTGCAAATAAACCCTTATGTGAAAAATGAGGACTGAAAATTAAATAAGAAAGACATACCTGGTCCACGTGTCAAACATGCAAAAATAAAGAAAATGAACAGTTTTTTTTAATAAGAAACAAAAATACATTAAGTTGAAACGCGGTTGAGATCCAAGCGGTCAAGCTGCAGTAAGCAATTGGAAAATAGGCGGTTGCCTGCATGCGGTTGACAGTAAGCGGTTTGATACACGCAGTTCAACAGGGTGAGGTTCGAATCCTCAACAGAGATTTCAACCTAAACTCAACACACAAGTTAGAAAATAAAAAGTATGTAATCATTTAAGTTCAAGAATACCCATTTCTCCTCTGAGGAAGGAAAACCTCTTGGAGTCCAGAGCGTTCGTGAGGATATCAGCAATCTGGTTGTCTGTCCCCACATACTCTAAATGGATATTCATCTTCTCCACATGGTCTTTGAGGAAATGATACTTGATATCTATATGCTTGGTCTTGGAATGCATGACAGGGTTGTTGGAGACTGAAATTGTTGACGTGTTGTCACACATGATAGGGCAATTTCCTTCTTCAATTCCATAGTCCACCAACTGCTGCTTCATCCAAAGGATTTGACAGCAACAACTTCCAGCAGCAATATACTTAGCCTCTGTGGTTGACACGGAAACTGAATCTTGCTTCTTGCTGGCCCATGCAACTAGTCTATTCCCGAGGAAATGACAAGTACCACTAGTGCTTTTCCTGTCAATTGTACAAGCTGCATAATCTGCATCTGAATAACCTACGAGATCGAAGTTCAAATCTTTGGAATACCAAAGTCCAAGGTTAGTGGCTCCAGATAAATAGCGGATTATACGCTTGACTGCAATTAAGTGTGCTTCTCTAGGATCTGCTTGATAGCATGCACATACACAGACACTAACACATGATATCGGGCCTACTAGCAGTTAAATAAAGTAATGAGCCAATCATACCTCGATATAAGGTTTGATCAACCTTCTTACCTTTTAGATCTTTATCTAGCTTATTGTCGGTGGCCATTGGAGTATCATATGCTTTAGCATTTTCTAGTCCAAACTTCTTTATCAACTCCTTGGTGTATTTGGCTTGGCTGAGGAAAATACCTTCTTTGCATTGCTTGATTTGAAGCCCGAGGAAGAATGTTAATTCTCCCATCATACTCATCTCAAACTTGCTTTTCATTAGCTTTTCGAAACGTTTACAAAGTAACTCATTAGTAAAACCAAAAATAATATCATCGACATATATTTGAACAAGTAAATATGCTCATTATATTTGACAATAAAAAGAGTTGTATCAATTTTACCACGTTTAAATCCTTTTTCTAGTAAAAATTTAGAGAGAGTCTCATACCATGCCCTTGGAGCTTGTTTAAGTCAATGCAAAGCTTTTTGGAGTTTGTAGACATGATTGGGAAATTTGGAGTCTTCAAATCCAGGTGGTTGGGCAACATACACGGTCTCTTGTAGTTCACCATTGAGGAAAGCACTCTTCACATCCATTTGATTTAACTTGAAATGCTTGAAAGAGGCGTAGGCTGAGAAGATTCTGATAGCTTCCAATCTTGCAACTGGAGCAAAGGTTTCATGATAATCGATTCCTTCTTCGTGCCTATATCATTGTGTAACCAACCTTGCTTTATTCCTTGTGATGCTTCCATTCTCGTCCATCTTATTCCTAAACACCCACTTAGTTCCTATCACTCCTTGATTCTGAGGTCTAGGCTCTAAAGTCCAGACCTTGCATCTTTCAAACTGGTTGAGTTCTTCTTGCATAGCAACGACCCAACTGAAATCTTGGAGTGCTTCATCAATCTTCTTGGGTTCAACTTGAGATAATAGAGAAGTATGCTCATCATAGTTAGATCTTCTTGTTTGAACACCGGAAAATAGATCACCAATCACATTAGAGAGAGGGTGACTGCTGACTTCACGAACCTTCGGGGTAAGTCTGGTTGGACTGAGGTTTGCTGAAGATCTTCAATTGGAACATCGTTAGATCCTTCAGCGAATTCATGGAAAGTAAGTTGACGAAGAGGTTCAATAAGCTGTATGGGGGAATTCTCAACATCTTCATCCCTTAGAGTTGCATCTGGAGTAGGAACTTCAGGTACAGTTTCAAAAGTGCGGTTTGAGAGAATTTCAGTTGAGGGTGCCGGATTTTGCGGTTGAGGTTCAGGTGCGATTCTATAGGATTCACCTGTTTCATTATGCTCAACAAAATCATCAGCAATATTTGGAGCCAAATGTGGCTCAAGGAGAGAATGATCATCAAATGTAACATGGACAGACTCAACTATCTTTAAACTAGTTTTATTAAAAACACGAAAAGCTTTTGAATGTTTAGCATACCCAACAAAAATACCTTCATCGGCCTTAGCTCCGAATTTACCTCTATTTTCTCTTCTGTTGTAGAGGATAAAGCATTTGCAGCCAAAGATCTTGAAGAATGCAATATTGGGGGTTCTTCCTCTCCATAGCTCATATGGAGTCTTGTTATAGGTTTTGTTGATGAGGGAGCGATTCTAAGTGAAGCATTCTTTGTTGATTGCTTCAGCCCAGAAATACTGAGGCAGCTTCGCTTCAGATATCATTGTCTTTCCAGCCTCAATGAACATCCTGTTCTTCCTTTCCACAACCCCATTTTGTTGTGGAACACCAGCAGTCGAGAAATTGTGATCAATCCCATGGTCATCACAATACTGAGCAATGCCGTTATTCTTAAATTATGTTCCATTATCTGATCGAACACTAACGATGTCGTCTTCTTTCTGAGTTTGGAGCCGTCTAAAGAGGGAAGTTAAGATGTCATACCAATCGTCCTTAGAAATCATCATCTCAACCCATGTATATCTTGAATAATCATCCACTACCACTAAAGTATATCTACTTCCTCCAACGCTGGCAGTGGTAACGGGTTCAAACAAATCCATGTGAAGCAGTTGTAAGCACCTTGAAGTTGAGGGAGCGGTCTTGCTGGTGAAAGACAACACGAATTGCTTACCAAGTTGACATGCACTGCATTGCTCAGGATGGTGGTCAGCCACTTTGGGTAAACCACGAACAAGGTTTTCCCTTCCAATCTTAGCTAGATACTTGAAGTTCAAGTGGCTCAACCTCTTATGTCGTAGCCAACTATTTTCGCTCACATTTTTAGCTATAAAATAGAGATTAGTAATTCTATATGCAGAAGCTAGATCAACAATGTAAATATTACTCTTACGAATCCCTGTAAGTAGGGTTACTCCTGAAATGCTATCTTTAATAAAGCAATTTGATGACGTGAAGTTGCAAAGCATTCCTTTGTCGCAGAATTGAGAAATTGAAAGGAGGTTGTGCTTGAGTCCTTCAACAAGAGAAACCTTCTCAATGGTTAGGTTTCCTCTCCTTATTACACCATACCCAATGGTCTTGCCTTTGTTGTTGTCACAAAAGGTTACAGACGGACCACTTGCTTCAATGACATCTTCTAGTAAAGATCTATCTCCAGTCATATGTCTTGAGCAGCCACTGTCAAGATACCATTCATTATCCTTGGAGTGACCAGCCATTAAGCAGAGGACCTAAAATGTAAACATTAAGAATGAGGTCCCCCTTTATTTCTTGGGTCCTGAAGTTAGCAACCATTAACAACCCACACCTATTTGACAGAAGGAGGTTTACTCTTCCTGGCATTGGGTGTGAACCGCAAAAGGCATTCTGCAGCCTTGTGACCTAAACCATCACACACAGAGCATTTATAAAAGCTACAAGCATCATGAGGTTTTACTAACTCCTTACTTTTCTTAGGAGTTGCATGCGGTTTGGGAACTGCGGTTTTGGCTTTGACAAAGGTAGTTGTCTTTGGTTTGACCGCGGGTTTTCTAGGAACTCTCTTCTTGTTTTTGAAGGCAGGAGGAGCGATCGAAAAAGAAGGGCGGTTAGCCTTGCAGTTGCAGCACCACCTACTCCACCAGAAGCGGTTGAGGTAGAGGTGCGGTCTGCTGCATAAGACAATTCCTCTGCAACATCACTCTTAGAATCCTTTCCTTTCATCTGAGAGTTTTTCCCAAACTGTTTCTTTGGGTAGACATAATGGAAGTTAAGTGAAGCCTTTCGTTCTTGTCCTTTACCCTTAGAAGCAGCATGCTTCCCCTTATGAATTTCTTTAGTTAGTTTTAAAATTTCCTCATCCTTTTCACAGCAGGATGCACACTTCTCCTTTTCACCAGTTTGGAATCCCAGGCCTTCTTTAATTTCACTGGCCATTTGGGAATCTATAATTTGATCCATGGTGACTTGTGACTTTGTCCACCCATCAATGATCTTTTGGAGATCGAGTTTCTGGGCAACTAGGTCATCATTCCTAAGTTGAAGTGCAGCAACCTTAGTTTCAAGGATGCGGTTTTGGTCAGCAAGAGGAGTCATACTTTTGATTTGGTCCTTAAGATTAGAAATTTCAGACCTCATCACAGTTTTCTCCGTCTTGTACTGAGAAATTTCATCATGAGCTAATCCTAAAGCTTTCTTAACATTAAAGAACTTTTGGATCATCATTTCAGCTTCCTTGATCATCCTTTCATGTTCCATGGGAGAAATTTCTTACACCACCTTTTTCAAAATTTTCTTCTTTGGAATTACTTTTGAAGGTGGAGCATTTGTAGGAGGAAAAATGGGACGCGAATACGAACAATTTCCTATCTTAATGCTGGGAGTAAGTTTGACATTAGCAATTTAAAATTTGGAATTTTTATAGAAACCTCTTCATCCTCCATATCTAGCGACTCGATTGACTCAGTATCTGAATCATCGGAAGCATCTGCAACTAAGCAGAGATTAACCTCTTCGGTTTCATCGTCACTTCCATCATCAGAATCTGTTTCAATCCAAGTTGCTAATTCCTTAGAATTCTCTTCCTCTTCAGCAACCATTCCCTTGCGACGAGAAAATTTCGCAGGAGTGGTTTTCTTCTTTTGCATGTATTCTCAGATGCAAAGTGACCAGGTTTCCTACAGTTGTAGCAAACTAGATCACCCTTTTTCTTTGTATCAGCAGCCTTAGAAAAAGTTGCTGGAGGTTTGCCTTTAGAAAATGTTTTTGTGAAAGGTTTTGAGGATTTTCTAAATTTTTGAAATCTTTTCACAAACATGGCAAAATCATCATCATCCATTTCGATAACTGATGAGGTTGATATGGAAGGATCTGCGGTGTGATTGGATGTGGATGGTTTCTCCTCATGTTCCATGACGGACATGGAAAGCGATTTGGTTTTCCCTTCAATCTCTTCAATGTGATTTAATTTAAGCTCATAGACTCTAAGATTGGCATACAAGTTACTTAACGACCAAGTACCCAAAACTTTAGAGTCTTCTAGAGAGGTGGCTTTATTTACCCATCTAGAACCTAAAGCAGCTACAAAAGTCATATTGATTTCCTTATCAGTTAAAGTTTTGCCAAGATATTTACAAGCATTAACTACCTCAACATAGCGGTCATAGGTTTGACGCAAGGTTTCATTGGATTTTATGTTGAAGTTGTTATAGGATCTTTCAACAACATATAATTTGTTTTCCTTGCATTCGTCTTCACCTTCGAGGTAGCTCTCTATGGCATCCCACATCTGCTTTGCGATTTTGAGATACATCACCTTTTGAAGGGTTGAAATGGGAAGGGTTCCAGAAATGATATTCCTTGCCTTCCTGTCCAAGGCAGCTAATTTTTTCTCTTCATCCGACCACTCGCCTTTTGGCTTTTTGACTTCTGGAGTTTTTGCACTGGTGGCTGCATCTGTATTAGTCTTCATGGGAACGAACGGGCCATTGATTACGCATTCCACCAGCATCTCATCAATAGTTTCCAAATGAATAAGCATTCAGCATTTCCAGATGTCGAAGTGGTCTTCTTCCAAAACAGGAATTTGTGAATAGTTAACAGTTGTCATCGTCTTTGAGTTTGCCATATCGAATCGGCACACAAGCTGTTAAGCTTGAAAAACAGTGGTTTTATAAATGTGTTAAGCTCTGATACCACTTGTTGGTCCCAAAGGTGGCAACAAGGGTGAAAAACAGCTAGAGGGGGGGGGGGTAAATAGCTGTTACAAATTTTTCGCCCTCTTTTAAAAACTAAACCTCTAAGCTAACAAAACCGCTTGCAGTTGATAATAGACTACAAGTAGAGATGTAAAATGCACAGCGGAATATTTGAAGATACAAAGCGGTTTTGAGGTGCAGTTTGTAAAGCGGTTTTGATAGTGCGGTTTCAGTGAGTGCAGTTTACAAACAAGTGATGTTTTGACAATGTTAACTCCAAACACAATTCTTAATAATGGATAACTATAAATAAGATCAAACAGAGATAGAGATAAATAATTAGTAAGCACAAGAAATAATAAATGCAAAAATATAAGAACACACAATTTGGAGTGGTTCAATCGATAAACGATCTACGTCCACTACCAAGATGGTTAGTCTTGGATTTTCTAAGAGTTAGATTTTATATTGAGTATAAGAGAGATTAAAAGTTACAAAGTATTCAAACTGAGATCTAAAATCTATTCTATGAAGATCAAATCCTAGACTATAACCAGTATATCTCAAATGAATAATCTATGTGATTAAACAAGTGAGGTGTGTGTGTGAGAACAAGATCAAGGCTCTTTAGATCTATGAGATGGAGAGCACGATGATTCTTGATGGTGTTAAGGCTTGATTTCTGGGATGGGATATTTTTCTTGAAGTAAAAGATGATGATTCAAAGGACTTAGAATTTCTGGGTAGAGCTTCAGCTTCTATGAACACATCACTTTCAATTTTCTCAAGCAATCTTCAAATGGTGAAGATTGGGGGTATTTATACACAAGCATCAAGGATATAGACGTTGGACACAGCTGTTGCAAGAACAGTATTGATGCTTTCCCATTGGTCTACAGTAACCACTTTTGTCCTTCGGTACAGCAGTTGCAGATAAAGCTGATCAGGCTTCAGCTGCAAGTAAGGTGGTTAGGACACCTGTCACCTTTTCAAGATCCTTGCAGATCTTCTCTGACATTGAATCACGTGACAAGATTTGGTGGTTGACTTTTGATATTGCTGACGTGGACACCAACGGTAAAAAGTGGTTCACTTCAAGTCTTCAATCATTGGATGCGGTCTGGTATACAAGCGGTTGAGGAAGTGCGGTTATACCAGGTGAGGTTGCAAAGTGCGATCGAGATATTGGAACTGCACAAGTGCGGTTCACATGTGCAGTTGCACTGCAGTTGTTCAAAGGAGTAGTTTCAACAAAGGAATTCCACAAGGCGGTTCAGCACGAGCGGTTGCTTTAAGTGCGGTTTGAAACTTTTGAACTGCAATCCTCAAATCCAATGAGTCTAGTGCCAGTCTTCAAGCCTAATTTTAACCTATTCTATAAAATGGACTTAGCTAAAAAATTGAAGTCTAAGCTTCATTATATAGGGTCCTAAAGTCCTCAAAATAGAGAGGAGGTTATGGTATCAATCAAATCTAATCTAAAAATAGGAGGGTTAAAATATGCATACCCAACAATTACACCTCCTCGTCGTATATACTAAGGTCGAGGAGGGAGCCTTACCCAACAAGGGACAGTCTTGGTGGTCCGATGTCAAGTAAAATAGAATGATGTGGTCATTCATCTCGGCCCATATGTGGAACACTACAATGTTTGGGATCCAGGATCAACTCGGTCAATCCTATACTTGCTTGGATAGCGAAGGTCTTCTCTGGGGCATCTGTACCTCATGAACATCTCACCAATGTCTAACAAAGGCACCAATAGCCATGGCCCATTGTCCCTTTGATAAACCCTAAGTTTTATCTTGTGATAGCCATGAATAATACTGGGGGTATATTGCCAAGATCGGGCCATTTCTAAAGTGGGACGAAGGGACAAGAAGGGTCAAGAAAGGGGTCAATACCAGAAACTCAAGAAAAGCTTCAAGCTTTCATCAATGGCGGTTTCTCAAGAACCAACCCAATAAAACCCAGAAATTACAAAGCTAAAAGGCATAAAACAGTAAAAGGGGAAGAGATTATACCTTTTTAGTTGAAGATTGATGAAAACGAACGGACAAATCAAACGTTTGTGAGAATCTGGGCATTCGAACTCAAGAACACGAAACGGATTTTGAATCTTGCTATTTCGCTCTCAAATATAATGGGTGATAAAAGATTGAAATTAAAAAGGGGTTTTGTTTGTATACCCTCAATAACGGGTCAGATCCAGGATTGAAACGGGTCACAATGGGTAATGACGTCGTCCTTGCCCCCAAGCATTAAATGTGGTAGTGGGTTCCCAAGACGTGTCAAACGTCGTGGACCATGCCCCATCATTGCACTATTAACCAGCGGATATTGAAACGACACCTGCCACGTGACGCCCGTTCGTATTCTTGTAAGCCAAGGTAGAGCTCATTTCCTCCTCGGCATAGCCGAGCTAGGAAATCGGGGGCCACTGAACAGTATATAAACCGAGATACGTACTTGGGCTAGTCTAGGCAAGGCCCAAATGGATTGGGCCCTAAACATAATCCATCAAGTCTCATACATGAGGAAGGAAGTTGTCTTCCTCATACCAATCCTCCTCGTCATTCCCCTAGGTCAGCCTAGACTTAGTAGGCGAAATGACCAAGGCCCAACTCAATGCCGAGGGAGACCTCCCTCCAAGGCCGAGCTGAGCTCCTTTGATGACAAGGAGGCCTCCTCAGCTATCAATCCACTAGGAATTGGGTTTCCCTAGTTCCTTCTTATATCTTCCCCGGCTCAACGTAGGCCGACCTGGCCACGTATGACGAGGAGAGGCCAGATCGGCTCACATGCGAAAGTACATTTTATTGCTATCCTATTCAAATTAGGATATTGAGCAGTTATAATCCTCATCGGATTGTAACCACCTCACATACAAATTTAGGTCCAACAAGGACTCAACAAATATAATCCTCCTAGGATTTATATCTTATCTCTTAGCAATCCAATTCAACATGGATTATACATTGCTATACCTATAAATACAAGCCATAATTCACATATTTTGGTACGTTATCTTTTGACTCTAAACTCTTGTCAATTTATTTCTCTCTCACAAAGCAAATACTTACTCTCATGTCAGAGGGCCTTCGCCGGAGAAGCCCCGACTTAGTTTACGTGCTTTGTTTCTCTATTTTAGGCTATTCAATCACTGAGATATAACCAACCGCCGGATTTGGGCTAATCCGAATGTTTTCGGCAGCATCAAGGCTCAAAGTTAGTAGGTTGAAAGTGGGAAAATATGGTTATCATACATTGAACAGACTTGTAACAGCAAGCTTAATGTCTGTTTATATTCCCATGATCATAAACAGACTTGTAACAGCAAGCTTAATGTCTGTTTGTATTCCCATGATCATGAACAGACTTGTAACAACAAGCTTAATGGATGTTTGTATTCCCATGATCATGAACAGACTTATAACAGCAATCTTAATGTCTGTCTGTTTGATTTCCTCCTTTTGTAACAGTCATACGGAATTAAATTGGTGACTGTTCAGTTGCCCAATTATTGGATCTAAGATGGAACCACAAACCGAGCCACAAACAATTTTTTGAAGAACACCAGAAATTTTTCCAACAGCCTCCCCTCTATCTCTCATTTAATATTGTAGCATCTTTCCTTTGGCCTCCTTGCATTTTCTGCATCGTGGTGATACTGTCCAGGCACACTGCCAATTCACCGGGAACTTTAGGTGCAAAGGGCCCCCGGTCCGCACGTTCTATCCTTGGAGACTCGCATCTAAGGCAGCCTCAAGCACTATCAGTGAGGGGACGAATAAGTCTTAAAAAGACTGTTTCTTCATGCCTCGTGCATAACAACCAAGTGTTACTGTCGACTCATTTACTAACAGTGTATTGTTATATAATTGTATTTTCAATTTCTGTAATTCTTTTCCTTCTGTTATTGTAATTTCTGCCAACAATCTTTAGACTTATCCCCTTTGGAAGGGATACGTTTTACAGAAAAATTTAATTGATTAAATTGTTTTATACATTTCGAAAATGGCTCTTTTGAACATACTGTGACTGGAAAGGAAACCGTGATTGTGACCCAAACTAAAAATGGTTCTCAAGGCACTACTGTTGTGACTAATCCTCAAACTGTGCACATCTCGGCCCCCCATGCTAAAAAGCCAGAAAAGTTTGTTGGCCACGACTTCAAGAGGTGGCAGCAAAAGATGCTTTTCTATTTGACCACTCTGAATTTGGCTAAGTATCTGCTAGAAGATATGCCAAATGTGGCTGAAAACGAGAGCGATGTAACAACCTTGGTTGTGGTTCAAACTTGGAAACATGGGGAATTCCTTTGCAAGAACTATGTTCTTAATGGATTGTCTGATGCTCTCTATAATGTGTTTAGAGAGAAGAGGATTGCTAAGGAATTGTGGGAGTCCTTAGACCAGAAGTATAAAATTGAGGATGCAGGAATAAAGAAGTTCATTGTTGCCATCTTCCTTGATTTTAAGATGGTGGACTCAAAAACTGTGAAATCTCAAGTGGATGAGTTTCAAATGATTTTGCACGAGATACATGCCGAGGGTATGGTGCTAAGTGAAAGTTTTCAAGTGGTTGAAATGATTGAAAAGTTGCCTCACACTTGGAATGATTTCAAGAATTACCTTAAGCATAAGTGAAAGGAGATGAACGTTGAAGGGCTTATCCTTAAACTTAACATTGAGGAAGGCATTAGAGTTTCCGAGAAAATGTTTACCCCAAGAACGGCCAAAGCCAATGTGCTGGAGCATGGTCAAAGCTCCAAAGGCAAAGGCAAGGGTAAAGCCAAAGTTGGAACAACTAAGAGGTCGTTCAATTTGAAGCCTCAAGGAGGGGTTTCCAAGAAGAGGTTCACATGAACTTATTTCAATTGTGGTGGTGAAGGCCATAAGGCTTTGACATGTAGGATGCCAAAGAAAGCTCGTGAAGCGAACATGATGGATAACATAGCTAGATATGTGTCTGATATACACCTTGCGGCGGTAGTTTTCGAGGTGAAATGGTGGGATCGAATCCAAATCAGTGGTGGATTGACACTGGTGCAACTAAACATGTGTGCTCCAACAAAGACATGTTTAGTACTTTTTAAGCTATGGAAAATGGCAAAAAGTTGTTTATGGGGAATTCAGCCACTTCTGACATCAAAGGTCAAGGGAAGGTGGTTTTGAAAATGACATCTGGAAAGAAATTGACTCTCAACAATGTGCTCTATGTACCCGATATCCGAAAGAACTTGGTGTCCGACACGCTTTTAATTAAGCATGGTTTTCGTATTGTGTTTGAATCTGATGTTGTCATTTTGTCCAAGAATGGAATGTTTGTAGGAAAAGGGTATGTGAATGATGGAATGTTTAAGTTAAGTTTAATGGTGGTGAAACCTAATATAATGGCGATTAAGCCAAAAGTCAATGCAATGAATAATTCTTCCATTTACTTGCTTGAGTCTTCCCATTTATGGCATGGTAGAATAGGACATCTTAATTATGATGACATTCGTAGATTAATTAACATGAATTGGATACCCAAATTTAAAGTTGATTGCAAACACAAATGTGAAACTTGTGTAAAAGCAAAATTTTCAAAACCTTCATTCCATCCAATAGCAAGAAATAGTGAACCACTCGAGTTAGTTCACACGGACATATGTGATTTCAAATCAACACAATCACGTGGTGGAAATAAGTACTTTGTGACATTTGTTGATGATAGGATAAAATATTGCTATGTGTACCTCATCAAAAGTAAAGATGAAGCTATAGAGAAGTTTACTCTCTATAAAAATGAAGTTGAGAATCAATTAAACCGGAAAATTATGGTGCTAAGAAGTGATCGTGGTGGGGAATATGAATCTCCATTTGAGGCAATTTATGCTCAATATGGAATTAAACATGTAACCACGGCACCTTATACACCCCAACAAAACGGTGTTTGCCGAACGGAAAAATCGGACATTAGAAGAAGTGATGAATGCCATGTTGATAAGTTCGGGATTACCTTCTTACATGTTGGGAGAAGCCTTGTTGTCGGCAAATTATGTGTTAAATGAGGTACCTCGAAAGAAACTAAACAAGAGCCCATATGAATTATGGCATGGAAGAGCGCCATGTTACTAATACTTGCGAGTGTGGGGGTGTCTTGCGAAGGTAGCCGTACCTCCACCTAAAAGGGTGAAATTGGACCTAAGACTGTTGATTGCGCATGCATATTCATTGGATATGCACACAATAGTGGTGCTTATAGATTTCTTTCTTATGAATCAAAAATTCAAGATATACACAAGAATACTATAATGGAATCTAGGAATGTGTCTTTCTTTGAGAATGTGTTCCCATATAAGTTAAGAAATGAGGCAAGCTCATCAACTAGGGTACAACATTCAATAGAAGAAGAACACGTTCAAGATAGAAGTGAAGAAGAGGATATGGAACCTCGACGTAGCAAAAGAGCTAGGGTAGAAAAATCCTATGGCCCGGATTTTCTAACCTACATGCTAGAAAGTGAGCCACAAAGTTATAAGAAGTCGTGAGCTTTTGTGAAGACCTTTGTAGAAAGGGGCCATTAAGAGTGAAATTGATTCCATTTTGCAAAATCACACTTGGGAACTAGTGGATCTTCCTCCGGGAAGTAAACCACTAGGATATATGTGGATTTTGAAAAGGAAAAGGAAGGCAGATGGAACAATTGATAAGTATAAGGCTAGACTTGTAATTAAAGGTTACAGATAAAAGGAAGGCCTAGATTACTTGGACACGTATTCTCCTGTTACGAGAATAACGTCTATTAGGATTGTACTTGCAATTTCCGCATTGCGAAATCTTGAAGTACATCAAATGGATGTAAAAACTGTCTCTCTAAATGGAGATTTAGAAGAGGAGATTTACAAGGAACAATCAGTGGGCTTTTCTGCTCCAGGGCAAGAAAACAAAGTGTGCAAGTTAGTGAAGTCATTGTATGGCCTCAAATAAGCACCAAAACAATGGCATCAAAAGTTTGATCAAGCCATGATTGAGAGTAGATTAAAAATCAATGAATGTGACAAATGTGTCTATATCAAAAACACGGAAAATGACTATGTCATTTTGTGTCTTTATGTAGACGACATGCTTATCATAAGAAGCTGTGATAAAATGATTAAATCCACAAAGAATATGTTGAACTCGAAGTTTGACATGAAAGATATGGGTTTAGCGGATGTGATCCTTGGAGTGAAAATTTCTAGAATACCTGATGGACTTGTACTAAGTCAATCACATTATGTGGATAAAATTCTAGAGAAATTTAACAAGGATGACAATAGAACCGTGAATACTCCAATTGACACAAGCCTACATTTAACAAAGAAAAGAGGCGAACATGTGTCTCAGTTAGAGTATTTAAGGATCATTAGAAGTTTAATGTACATAATGAGTTGTACAAGGCCAGATATTTCTTATGTTGTGAGCAAACTGAGTCGGTATACAAGTAATCCTGGGATGGACAATTGGAAGGGTATTGTGAGAGTACTAAGGTACTTAAGATATACTCGTGACTTTGGATTACTTTATAACAGAGATCCAGCTCTGATTAAAGGATATACTAATGCTAACTGGATATTAGATATCAAAGACTCTAGGTCTACAAGTGGATATGTATTCACATTAGCAGGTGCAGCTATATCATGGAAATCTTCTAAACAGACTGTTATAGCCAGATACACTATGGAATCAGAGTTTATAGCCTTGGATAAGTGTGGTGAAGAAGCCGAATGGCTACACCAATTTCTAGAAGATATTCCAAAATGGACGAAGCCTGTGCCAGCATTTTGTATCCATTGTGATAGCCAATCTGCAATTGGTAAGGCACAAAGCAACATGTACAATGGTAAGTCTAGACATATACGTCACAAACATAATACCATAAGATAACTACTCTCAAGTACTATATTTATTGACTATGTGAAGTCAAAAGATAACTTAGCGGATCCGTTAACCAAAGGGTTAACCAAAGAGGTAGTTGAAAGATTGACATTGGGAATGGGATTAAAGCCTCTAGAGAAGTTAAATACAGCAGAAAACCCAACCTAGTTGACTGGAGATCCCAAGATAGGTTTTCAAAGGGATAACCTAACTGTTAAAAGACTTGTAGTGTCTTTGTGGGGGAACCAACCCCAATCCCATTCCTTAAGTAACATCCCGATAGGAAAGTTTAAGCTTATAGCTTTTAATGATTCTTATACTTCAGAATTGCTGAGTGATTGTAATACGGGTTAATTATAAGAATCACCTATGTGAGATAAAAGTTTGACCGCTTTGAGGAGAATTGCGTGAGGCTCAATTCTTAGACCCTCTCACAGAACCAAGCATTATGTTCAGTGCCGTAAATGAACATAGATATGAGATTTGAAGAGTCTTAGGGAGATACCTGTGTAAAGTATATGACCGGCTACACAAAAAGCTGAATAGTTCAAGGGCATCGCGTCTACTGATTAGCGAGTAGAGTAAATATATTTTACAAGGGAAGGTTCAAAGGGAAAACCCCTACCTATCCTATGCAGGTGTCAACTGCCGGAATTTATTACCATTTCCTCATCATTTCCTTCATGTGGGAGATTGTTGGAAAAATGTAGTGGTGTGAATGAAATTTGGGAATTTTTTCTAAATGGGTTATTTGTTAAATGACCAAATTGAATATGGGTTTGTGTTCTACTCCATGAGAACATTGAAATCAAATATTTATTTATCCAAAATGGTTAATAGATGAATGAGATATTAAAGTTCAAAGTTAGTAGGTTGAAAATGGGAAAATGTGGTTATCTACATTGAATAGACTTGTAACAACAAGCCTAATGTCTGTTTGTATTCCCATGATCATGAACAGACTTGTAACAGTAAGCTTAATGTCTGTTTGTATTCTCATGATCATGAAGAGACTTGTAACAGCAATCTTAATGTCTGTCTGTTTGATTTCCTCATTTTATAACAGTCACACGAAATTAAATTGGTGACTGTTCAGTTGCCCAATTATTGGATATAAGATGGAGCCACAAACCGAGCCACAAGCAATTTTTTGAAGAACACCAGAAATTTTTCCAGCACCCTCCCCTCTCTCTCTCTCTCTCTCTCTCTTTCTCTCTCTCTCTCTCTCATTGCATATTGTTGCATCTTTCCTTTGGCCTCCTTGCATTTTCTGCATCGTGGTGATACTGTCCAGGCACACTGCCAATTCGCCAGGAACTTTAGGTGCAAACTGCCCCGGTCCGCACATTCTATCCTGGGAGACTCGCGTCTAAGGCAGCCTCAAGCACTATCGGTGAGGTAGGGGTGGACATGGTTCGGTTCAAACCGCGGTTTGAGACCGAACCGAACCAAACCACGCAGTTTGGTTTGGTTTTTTTCTATAAATGGTTTAGCTTGGTTTGAAAATTTAATAAACCGTGTGGTTCGGTTCAACTCGCAGTCTGGAACCTCAAAACCGAACCAAACCGAACCAAACCGAACCGAACCAAACCGATTCATGTTCTCAGCATTGTGGTTTAATAGATTTACTTCAACAGTGATTACCTCCTAACCTACAAGTGCTATACTACCTTCCCACCTGGTTTTATGTGAGTAGTATACTCAACACCTGGTTTTATGTGAGTAGTATACTCTATGTGACCGTCTCGCGTGTCTATCTTTATTTTGTGTTGCAAGGAATATAGCTTTTGCATAGACTACCTTTCTCATGGATATTTGTTCACAGATTGAAGGTTTAGAGCAACAATGTTGAGATGGAATTTGCTGTCGAGGTTAAAATATATGTTTAATATATATGATTGCTAGTTTGATAAAAAAAATATGTAAAGAGCAACGCTTTTAGTTGGACAGGTTTGTAGTTCGGATAGCGGTCTGAGCCGCGATTCGGTTCCACAGTTTGAAGTGTTTATGAAACCGTGGTTTGAGACCGAACCGAACCAAACCGAGGTGGTTTGGTTTGGTTTGGTTTGAAATTTTCTATGGTTCGGTTTGGTTTGGGATTTTCCCAAACCGAGTACTAGCGGTTTGGTCTCCAAATTCCTTCCAAACCGAACCAAACCGAACCATGTCCACCCCTACGGTGAGGGGACAAATAAGTCTTAAGGAGACGGATTTATCAGGGCTAGTGCACAACAACCAAGTGTTACTACCGATTCATTTACTAACAGTTTATTGTTATATAATTGTATTTTCAGTTTCTGTAACTCTTTTTCTTCTGTTAATGTAATTTCTGCCAACATGAATTAAATGAGCTCTCCAACCCCCATTGTTGAATTCTCCAACAAAGCGCTAAACACCTTTAGGTAGAGAGAGAATGAAAACAATTTTTTGAAACCATCTCCAACAAAGCGCTAAACACCTTCTTTTGCTTCAATTTGGTGTAAATCTCTCTCCAACAACGCACTATTGTTGTCGCTATTTTAACGTCGGTCCGTTTCTTGCGCCAAATTTGGCGCAAGATCTTCTTTGCGCTATCTCTTTTTTCTTTTCTTTTCTTTTCTTTTCTTTTCTTTTCTTTTCTTTTTCTTTTATGTTTTATCTTTAATGAAATTCAATTACTACTTCCTCTTTGTCTCAAAATTAGTAATTAATTTCTTTAAAAAAATAATTTTGAATAAAATTTGTGCATTCATTTTGGATTTTGGGACGGAAATAGTATAAAATTTAAGCCAATTGTTTTTTAATATCAATTATTTGTATTATTGAAATTTATTTTTTATTTGTATTCTTTTATTACAACTTATTGAGTTAAATAATTAAACAAAACAATATATATATTTTAAAATAATAATTTGAATAAATGAAATACAACAATAACAACAAAAACAACAAAGCATTAGTCCCAATAAATATATTTAAAATTATAATTTGAATAAATGGAATAATAAGGAATTTTCTGAAAATATTCTTATTTGGTGTAAAATTTGAAGCAAGTTTTTGAAGATGGTTGAAGATATTTGGTGCTGAAATTGCACCATTTTAGAGTTTTGGTCCAATTTCTGCAATAAAATGTTGGAGATGCTAGATTAATTTAGTTTGCCTTTCACTTTGTTATTTTACATTTCAGCCCTCCATAATTATTTGTATAAATTTGCAATAAATTTCCTACTTTACCCTACTATTCTTAGTCACATGCATTGCAAATAACTATTTAACGGAGAAAAAGTAACAGGGTTAGTGATAATGACCATGGATGAAAGTATAAATGAGTTGAATGTGTTGTTTGTAACGTAACGAGTTCAACGGTGAAACCCACAAATGAGGTATAGTTCAGTACTTTTTGGTACACTTTTTTTTAAATTTAACTATTCTTAAGATAATAATAAAATAATTATAAGTTACATCTTTCAAAAAGTAATAGTTTAAAAAGTAAAGCAAGGTACACATCAAGCCTTCACATGTAAACACTAAAATCAAAACATTTCAGTTGTCCAAACAAAAAACGCAAATGAAGATGGTTTTCTCCTCTGGCGATTGTATTACCGGTGAGGAGAAGAGATCCTTTACATGCAAACAAACAATCATAGCATTATATACTTTTATTTATAAAAGAGACCTTGAAAAGAGCATAAAGAATAAGATGTTATACAACCTCGATTTGTATCTATATTTATCCATGACACGGATTTTCCAATAGCTTTTCCCAACTTGTTGACTCCTTCTTCAAAAGGCCTAATTATTTTTTCAGTTGGTTTTATCACTTCTTTGATGAATACTTCACATAATTCATTTTCCAATTTATCTCCCCAACCACTTTAGAGAGGCATTCGTACTTATCAAATTAAATTCCTCTAGCATCACTTGTTTTGGACATTTGGTTAAGGAGATTCACAAGAACATCCCCCCCCCACATGTAATAACAAATATTAAATCAAGAATAACAAGGTGACATGATTTTAGCTCATGAGTAGAGCATACATGATGCTAACATATCTACAAAAATAAAATATATTGACATCTAATCTAGCTGAACACACCAATCAACATAGTACTCACTCCATGCCTAAATGAATGTCGAAAAAAGTTTCAAATTTTCTCTTAATCAATAGCAAATTTGAAATTTTTTTTCGATATCCATTTAGGGACAAAGGGAGTATCATGTTGATTGTAACAAAACCCGGTTGCAAGTTTAGTACTCAAAACCAATGTTACACGTAATGAGACTAAGCAAAATATTAGTACACAAATGTCGTTACAAGTAAAAACCCTATAAATATAATTCTAAAGTTGAAGACACGCCAAGTATGCTAACTTTAATAAAGATTAAGAATGAAAAATTATAATATTTTGCAAAAATAAGCAGACTAATGCAATAGTTTGGTATCTATATATGCAATGTACTAATCTATTTTTGGAAAGAATATGTAACATACAAAATATTCCTTTCAATCCCAAAATGATTGTGAAACTGTATCCATTTATAACTATTAATGATGTTCATGTTCAAGTGAGCAGGATTTATTAATCGCGAATGCATTATTTGCCATACCAATAGCACGTCAAAAACCAATAGTACATTATGAACAACAAAAACACAATTTATATTAATAAATTGAAACTGCACCCATACTGTAACATCTTTGTAACTTTGTAATCATACAAATATATATGAAAAAATATACAAGTCAGTGCTAATTACTTAGGTAGATTGCCTTTATTCTAAATTAGCGGTATTTACAACAAAGTGCCGGAAAATTAGCAGTACTTTAAAACAAGTGCTCGAAAAATAGAGGCATTTACAACAAAGTGACGAAAATTTAGCGGCACTTTCGAACTTTAGCCGAAAAATTAGCGGCACTTTGACAAAGGGTAAATAACCTAAATATGCAACATACTTTCTCAATTTTTACAATTAATGCAATGTAATAGTTAGTGACATCTTAATGATATGTAGTCTCTCCATTTTTTACATGTAATGCAACAACAGTTGTTAATCACCCCACCAGTCCACCACCCCTCTACCCAACCCAATGACTGCCACCGTCTATCTCGAATCCGGCCACCACCATCCCAACACCCCCACACACCTTCGACAAAATCATTCCCTCACTACTATTTAGCCATGCCTTCAGACAACCCAACAAATGTATTAGCAATCCCAAACATAATCCTCCAAAGCAAAATACACACCACAGTTGCCCCCCCCACCCAACAAAACCAAAGCATTCCTCTTCCAGAAAACGTCAATTGTAAACACATCGCCTCCCGATACTGTGAAACCGTACTCTTAACAATCGCCGCCGGATCCTTAACAACATTCTTCACAAAACCCACATTAAGTTTACTTCCCAAACCCGAATCCTTGATCGAAAAGTACCTAAACCATAACAAATTCTTGGTCAAATTGGCTTGCGGATTAGGTTTCCAGACGGTAGAGTCAAAGATTATGGGAAATGGGGACGATGAGAAATTGGAATTTTTTTTTTTGGGGGGGGGGGGGGCAGGGATTGTGGGAAGATAGCGAAATTGGGGAATGGGGATTTAGGAGGGCGAATGGGTATGGATTCATGAAGATGATTGTGAATATACCTGAAGAAGATCAATCTTGAAGTGGGGTTGAGGTTGGGGTATGGAAAAGGGCTGGGGTGTTGAGGATGGTGGGATATTGAGGAATGAGAGTTGGGGAGGAAGATGATGGGGTTGAGGTGTAGGTGAGAATAAAAAAGATGTTAGGGAGTTAGATTGTGGGCAAAAATTGGGGAGGTATGGTGAGGGTGAGGAGGAGGAGGAGGAGTAAGGGATCAACAATGGTGGGTGGTGTGGGCATATTCAATAAGAGAGAAGGGGGTTTTGTTAAGTTAGTAACTGGGTTACATTTTTAATGGGTTTGTTAATCAAATTTAACATCATCCAACCATGTTGCATTATTTGAAATAAAATCAAAAAGTAAATTGCATTAAGTTGTCACTACATAGTACATTATTATTTGTGAAATAGAGGGTATAATACATTGCATGGTTTGGTAATTATTCCCTTTGACAAAAGTGATGGAAATTTTGTTGTACTTTTACAAAAGTGTCAGAAATTTAGCAGCATATTAAAAAAAAGTGTCGAAAAATTAGCGACACTTTTCATAAAATGCCGAAAAGTTGCGGCACACTTATGAGAAAGTACTAGAAAATTGTGGCACTTCCATATAAGTGTCGAAAATTTGCAGCAGTTATTCTAAATGTGCTGAAAATTAGCGGCACAAAATGAAGTGTCGGATTAAAAGTTCCGGGAAAGCCATTTTTCTTGTAGTGTGGGATAATTGACGTGGGGGTGGTTATGGGATAATTTTTAGGTAGTGATTGGTGGTGGTAACCAATGGTGGAAAATGACGGTGGAGGGGGAAGAGATTGGTGTATTTAGATGTTAATAAATTATAGGTAAATAGGTCATTTTAATACTGAGTGAAGCGAATTAGGTATATGTTTGGTTATGGGGGCAGTTTGAAAAATTTGAGAGTAATATCTGTTAAGCTACTAATGTCCATTAATTTTTTAAATGATTTTGGTTAATTTTGATAATAAATCAATAGTATGCAGATTATATTTGTTATTTCGATAGTACGAATATTCATATGATAATCTGGATTAGTGTAAGCACTTAAGTCGGCAAGTGCAGCCATGGCATGAGCGGGGCATGTCATGGCCTTGTGTTGGGCATCAAGACTGCAAGAAATGGATACACATGCGGGCTATGGCGTATGGACATAAGCGTGGGCAGTGGGCTGCAAGAAAATTGGGCACACGCAGGCTATGGCGTATGGACATAGGCGTGGGCAGTGAGCCGCGAGAAAATTGGGCAGTGGGCTGCGAGAAAATTAGGCAGTGGGCTGCGAGAAAGTTGGGCAGTGGGCTGTGAGAAAATTGGAAACACGCAGGCTATGGCGTATGGACATAGGCGTGGGCAGTGAGCTGCAAGAAAATCGGGCGCACGCGGGCTATGGCATTGGACATAGTCGTGGGCAGTTGGCTGCGATAGACTTGGGCAATGACATGGGCTGCGCGTGATGAAAGCTGACAGGCCAATGGGCTGTCCTTGGCGATGTTGCTGAACAAACAGGATGGACAAGTGGCGACATCATGTGCAGCAAGCGGTTGGCTGAAGCAGGGCTGTTAGGGGCTGTTTTGGGCAGTTTTATGGCATGAAACTGCCACTTGATCTAGCAGCCATGTCTCCCGGCGGTTGGCAGCAGTTTTGTTTGTCCATGGCAGTCATTTAAAGGGCTACTCTAAAGGGGTTTAGATCAGATCTGAATTGCAGCAATTTGATAGGGAAAGAAAGACATTGTTGGTCTTATTCTCTTGTGTAGACATTGTTGTAATCCTTGTTATTATTTAGTAATAAAAGGTTGGGCGTTTAACCCGTAATCCTCACGTGCATTGTTGTTTCGTGTGTGTGTGCCTTGTTTATAATCATTGCTACATTGGCAATTGAAGAAGGGCTGCTGTCTTAGGCATAAGGCAGGCCGCATAGGTGTTGTTGATTGTTAAAAAAAAGTTAACCCTGTGACAATTGGTATCAGAGCTCCGGTTTTGATATTGGTTTTCCGCTGCGATGAAAATGGTGGGAACAACTTCGGAATGGATGTCACGATTGGATGATTTCGTGGGGATTGCCTTGTCGGATGAGGATGTAGCATTGGCAAATCAGGTTCGAGACTTGCGGACTGATTTGGCCGATGTGAGGGTTGCGATCGATGGATCAAGCTGCGTTGAAAATCTGCGTTGATTATCGTACGCTTGTTAAGGAATTGATGATGAACAGATATTTGGTTTCGGATGGGGTGGAGTTGTTCGAAAGGCTGTCTCATGCAAAGTACTTTACGAAGCTTAATCTATGGTCGGAACAGAGGCAAGTACAAATTACAGCCGAAGACGATCCCGAGACGTCCATGTAGGGTCGTTCGGTTTAATAAACGTCTTTACTACTTTTTGTATTTTGTTAAATGATGTTTGTAGGACTATTTAGTTAAGTTCGTAGTGTAGTTGTGTATATTTAGCCTCAAGGAACATGTAAACCATTAAAACAGGTACTTCTAAGATCTGTCCCAACAAATTGATGAAGCTGCAATCATTCTTGGGCTTGGCAAACTGTTATGGGAAGTTCGTGCAAGGGTACTCAAGAATGAACTAGGACTTTATTTGGCTAACTTACTTCAGAAAGGGCATAGAATGGTGAGGCCGATGCTTTGATGCTTTGGGCAAGGAAGGCGATCGGGGAAACTTATATGCTGCTTTGAAGATGGTAGAGCCAGAATTTGATGGGGAATTCAGATTATGTTGCGTGGGGCAACGGTTCGATGAGGACATCGAACTCTCCTAGTGGGGGAGAGTTTGTAAGCACTTAAGTCGGCAAGTGCAGCCTTGGCATGAGCGAGGCATGTCATGGCCTTGTGTTGGGCAGCAAGACTGCAAGAAACGGATGTACACTCGGGCTATGGCGTATGGACATAGGCGTGGGCAATGGGCTGCTAGTAAATTGGGCACACGCAGGCTATGGCATATGGACATAGGCATGGGCAGTGAGCTGCGAGAAAATTGGGCAGTGGGCTGCGAGAAAATTGGGTTGTGGGCTGTGAGAAAATTGGGCAGTGGGCTGCGAGAAAGTTGGGCAGTGGGCTGCGAGAAAATTGGACACACGCAGGCTATGGCGTATGGACATAGGCGTGGGCAGTGAGCTGCAAGAAAATTGGGCGCACGCGGGCTATGGCATTGGACACTGGCGTGGGCAGTTGGCTGCGATGGACTTGGGCAATGACATGGGCTGCGCAGGATGAAAGCTGACAGGCCAACGGGCTGTCCTTGGCGATGTTTCTGAACAAACAGGTTGTGGGCTGGAATGTTTGGGGCCGAAACAGGCTGGACAAGTGGCGACATCAGGTGCAGCAAGCGGTTGGCTGAAGCAGGGCTGTTAGTGGCTGTTTTGGGCAGTTTTATGGCATGAAACTGCCACTTGATCTAGCAGCCATGTGTCCCGGCGGTTAGCAGCAGTTTTGCTTGTCCATGGCAGTCATTTAAAGGGCTGTTCTAAAGGGGTTTAGATTAGATCCGAATTGCAGCAATTTGATAGGGAAAGAAAGACATTGTTGGTCTTATTCTCTTGTGTAGACATTGTTGTAATCCTTGTTATTATTTAGTAATAAAAGGTTGGACGTTTAACCCGTAATCCTCGCGTGTATTGTTGTTTCGTGTGTGTGTACCTTGTTTATAATCATTGTTGCATTGGCAATTGAAGAAGGGTTGTTGTCTTAGGCGTAAGGCAGGCCGCATAGGTGTTATCGATTGTGAAAAAAAGATAACCCTGTGACAATAATATGGAGGATAGAAAATTCGTTTACTTGTAAGTTCTAGACATTTTGAGTATAACATAATACTACCTCCTTAAAAAACAAACTACCTTTAAATGTTTTTTATTAAATACTTTTTACTATTTGTCATATATTTGCAAAATTTTAAATTTGGAAAATAGGTAAAAAAAAAATGTTTTTGTATGCTTACTATTAAATTTTACAAAAATAAACATTTTAAAATACTCTTTAAATAAAAATCAGATATTTATTTTGAAATGAATGTAGCATAAAGTTTGAGACTTTTCTCTGAGATTGTGTAGCTAGAGCCACTATAAGAAAATGAGGATTTAGCTACAATTTTTTTAGCTACAAAAATATTTTGTAGTTCAAATATTTACATTAGCGATGAATTATTTATTCGTAGACAATTCTCTTTATTTTTGCGACAATATTAGTTTTGTAGCCAAATGCTAGACTAGAAAACAAAACAAAAATATTTGTCATTGAATGAATTGCTAAAATTTTGGTACCAGGCAAATTTTTTGGGGCACTGAATTTCCCGCGGGAGACAATAAGTAAATAAGATTTCGCTACAAAAATATAAATCATTTGCTATGAAGTTATTGCATAGCCAAAATCACCCCTAAAATTATGCTAAAATATTCCCTAAAATTTGAGTACATTCCATAATGCATATATTACAATTTATTTAATGAATATGTGGGGTTAGGTTAACAAATATGAGGTGCCATTATCAACTCTCAACATAAAACCTATTTCTTCCCTAATTATTAGTTCATCGTCACCCTTTAACTAATTGCATCCATTGTTGAGAGAAGACGGCCGAACGGCTTGAGAGAAGATGATCTGGATGACTTGAGAGTAGGCGAAAGACATCAACAGCAACCGGCCGCAACCCTCAGCCTCTGTTGTCCATCGCTCACCAATCTAATCAACAACAACCCTAATTCCCAAGTACGTTCTCAATTGCTCAAGTATTTGAATGTACCACATATGAAAAAATTTATAAGTTTTTTTGGAAATGGGACGGGAGATATGTAAAAGTGAATTAAAAGGAGTCGCCACGCCATTTTTAAGGAAAACATTGAAAAACCATTTATGAAATCATAGAGAGGGTTTGGGGGTCAGGTTACGTGTTGGGAAGAACCGAGAGTTCACCCAACACGCCTGTGATCGAGTCTTTCTATAAAATAACATCCAAATCATTCAAATGTGTGTGCAAGTGTGTGAGACAATATATGATAAATGTCCTTTGCTTTTATTGATAAATTGAGAAAATACAACTTGTGAGCTACTTGGTGCGGGGGACACATCCCGATTACAATTAACTCAGTTATAGCCGAATATGAAATCTACGGATTGCTACTTGTGTCGCACGACGCTAGACATGGCCTGGCCAAGTACGTCAGCGTGACACATCAAGCCAATTTGCGGGGGCTTTACAAAGCTAATTTGCGGGAACAACCAAAGAACAACAACATCAAATTACATCATGAATTGATCTCAGAGAGCACGAAGTCAACAAACAACATTCGAGAGGGATTGTGGATATGAGGAGATCCACACTCATCGTGATTGAACATGCACCATATATCAAAATTTACTCATAAACCAAGCAATAACATGGAACAAGGAATGATCTACAAAATTAGAGATTTAAACAGAGAGATTGCAGTCAAAATTCAACTTACTCGTCATATCGGATTAAGCATCGTTAGCGGCTTGTGCATGGAAATTATATGTAGATTGCATAAATGAGCATGGAATAGAGAGATTTAGGGAGAGGGGGAGCTTGTTACCCTTGTAGTCCTCGTTTCCTATACCAAGTTTTGTATAGGAATCTTTTAATCAGCTTCAGAAAGTTAGCCTTCAGCTCTGAGTGGTATGAGGAAGAGTTGGATAAGGAGTTTGTATGAGAGTGAGGTAGAGGTGATTGTAGGTGAGAGAGAGAATTGGTGTGTGTTTATGTGTGTTTACTGTGTGTTTATGCCAATTTTGGCAGAGTGACGGTAAGGGGTCGAGAGAGGATCCGAAATGAGAGGGGAGGGTACATTTTATAGCTACATGGAGGTGGTTAAGTCTGTCGCGTGACTATACGAGCCATAACGCCTTCTTTCTAGAAACATGCAAGGTGGCGAGACTAGAAGGATCCTTCCGGCGAAGTCATGTCCAAATTTGTTATTCTGGCAGGTCCTTCCTCGCTCGAAAAGTCTGAGAAAGTTTCCAAATCGCCCCTAAACTTTATAAAAGTTTGGGAAATTGCCAGGAAGCTTCAATTGGAAGGTCGTAGCCAGATTTGGGTACTTACAGAAGCCCCTCAGCAACGTTACTTGCGAAGCAAGTGGGGTTATCGATAAAAGTGAGAATCCCAATCGGCAAACGGCCGAGATGGATTGGAATTGGGTGACCAAGGAGGTCGAGTGGCTGAACCTTTGGAAGGCTACCTACGTATCCTGAAAGGAAATAAATCTTAATCGTAGTTCGAAGAAGTGAGAACTTGTGATGCCTCAAACCGAAGAAAGACCGAAGTGGTC